>JAEMON010000001.1:15746127-15768180 GCA_030264115.1 Lygus lineolaris | reverse complement strand
ACCCAATTTTTTTTTCTCTTCCGTCCTGAATCACCCTGTATACCTTACCGTGGTAAAGTTTCGGATAAAATTGGTAAAATTCTATCATCTAGAGGTTTTAATGTGGGTTTAAAAAATAAAAATAATTTAAAAATTCGTTGGGTTCTGTTAAAGATGAAATTGAAGTTCAGGACAAAAGTGGGGTTTATGAATTGAAATGTTCATGTGTGTTCATGTTCATGTATTGTGGTCAAACTGTTAGGAAATTTAGGGATAGAATTGGAGAAAATGAAAAAGATTTCATGGATTATGGCGGTGATTCTGCTTTTGCAAGTCATCTGAGCCAATCATAACTTTCGTTTTGATCTGACAAATAGACAGTTTGTAGAGTTTCTTCATTTTTGTCCAAAGGGAGGCACGTTGAATGTACTTGAAAAAATTCGAAATAATTAAAAGTGATAGGTCTGGTAAATGTTTGAGGTAATTCCGAATCATATTTCACCATTAATAGGTTTATTCCTGCAATAGCTTGGTTTTTCCCATTTCATAATGTTACCCTCACCGCTGCTTGATCTGCCAGTCCCTCTTCACTTCTCTCAGCCAATAGGGTTCAAGTTCCCTTCCAACCCTTTCACTTTGCTTGCACCTGATTGGGTATTCCTCTCAGCCCCTCCACTTTTCTCGACCGATGGGATTAAAGTTCCCTTTCTCCTGTGACTGTATAAGCTGTGCTTTCTCTGATGTACCTACCTTCAATTCTTGATTGTTAGATACTGATGATGGCCTAACAGTCAAAATCGATTTACAGACAACGTTTTTGGCTGTGAGCCAATAATGTATATGTAATAATATTTTTAGTACGAGTAGGTTCCTCAGTATTGAAAACCCTTCTTGGCAGTGGCGGATCTAGCGGAAGTGTCAGCACCTGGGACCCGACCCTCGAGGGGGCCTGGTCAAAAACGAAAATTTGGAGAAACAAATTTTTTTATCTGCTATTTGACTCCTCAAATCTAAATTTGTTTTTCTTTAAGAATACTCATCAACGAACTCATAACTACACATAACATATACACATAACTACTACTGAACAGTAATTGACTGGATTGTGGGCAGCGTGGGAGGTTGTTGTCCCAGCACCTCCGAGAGACGCACCCAGAGGAATACGTTAGGCGTAGAGCTCATACAGATGCTGGCTCGGGCCAACATACATACAGGAGTGACGAGGAGATGGTGACCATGGCATAACACTAGATTGTGTTAATGACCAGTGTAAAAGCTGATGTAGAAAAAGTTGTTATACTGCAGGTTATCATTTTATCTTTTTGCATGTTGGATTGAATATTCCAAGTTCACTTTTAATTCTGTAAATGCTCCAATAATGTTCTGAAGACATATTCTTCGTTAGTATTTATAGTACACTGGTGTTACATAGTGTCAGGTGTGGGGTTTTTAAAAACCTGTGTTGAAAAAAAAACAAACTAAATTGACGTAAAAGTTGACGCAGAATAAGGTGCGAGGGGAAGGTTGTTATACTCCAGGTTATTGTACTGTCTTTTCACTGTTGGATTTAATATTTCAAGTAGGTACACTTTTAATTCTGTGATTTCTCCAACAAACTTCTGAAGACCTATTCTTCGTTAGTATTTACAGTACACCCATGTTAAAGCCAGGCATCATACAGAGAAGAATTATCCCAAGCACTGTCTTCAGTTATGCCAGGTAGAACTGCCAAAATGATTAGGAGGCCGGGAAGGCGAGCAGCATACATACAGACCAGAGATACTATTGCAATGGAGAATATGAAGGTTGATCAACATGCAGGAATAAGAGTGGAGGACGTCGATTTTGCAAATAGGGCCGCCAAAATTAGGGATAGGTACCATTGTGTCTGATTTGACAACTGAGCTGATTATTGAGGGCCAAAACATGGAATTGTTGACTCAGGCTGCCTGGCAGGAGTTGGAGGGGCATGACGGGGCAGAAGATATGAAGGACCATGGAGGAGGAATGTTGGTGACCAAAGATGGGAGTTGTTCCAGAGAGATTGCGTGGGAACGTGCTTCATGCAACCTAAACCAATATACCTACAGTCATTGTGGATGGATGACAAGAAGGCAGCAGTGCATGATATTATCGGTGTTGGAGCCATAGTTCACCCCACAGACGAAGTGTGCAAGTAGTGGAGCCAGTAATTTTGTGCTCCCTCCTCCGCTTTTGCTGATGCAGTTTGGCATCTAATGGATGGAGTTTGGGTTTGGGACCTGTCTGATGTATGGTGTCTCCTGTCCGAAGTGGAAAAAAGCTAACCAAGGCGGGGAGAACGATGGCTGGATTTGAGCCAATCAGTGGAATGTGGTCCCCTGGTGAGCCAAGCAACTTTTTCCACATGATCATGCTGAATTGTAAGCCAGTGTTGGCTGTTGGTAGGAAGAACCACCCTGTGTTCCCCCTGGATTCACATGAATGTATTCCTCAACAACCAGGATACTACCAGATAGGCAGAATAAATGGAGAAGCATAGAACTTATTCTGTGCTCTTAGGCAATACCAATCTCACCAAGGCTTTTGTCGGTGAGGCTGCAGTGATAGCCTCATTAATGACCCTTTAGGCAGGCAACTTAAGCTGAGTCACCATCACATCTTCAATACCTCCTCCATTCCCACTACAAGCTCTGCAAGGACCACAGAATTTTGGGGACCAACGCTCATCCCCTGAATTCAACCGTTTGACAACGCTATTATGGAAAGCTGCATATGGTCAGAGAAAATCTTTTCACCAACCTTGGATTCACTAATAACGTCAATAGCTCAAAGCCTAGCGCAGCAAAAATCCATCAAAAATAAAGCTGGACCACCAATGAAGGTAATTTCCCCATTCCTATCATTAAGTCTTCTGCCGTTCAAGATGAATAACTGGAAGTTCTCACAGAAGTTCTGCGATTCCCTCTGCCATTAGCTCTCTTATCATTTGAGTTTCGTATGTCACATATTCTGGATAGTCGAACTCAACCTTCGGTTTTTCACCTATACATGCATTTCCATCACCCACTTCCCCACTTGTACAACTGCGTAAACGTGGATTTCCTGGAACTGCGGTTCCTCAGTTCCTAATGAATCAATTTTGCTCAAATTTGGAGGGTAGCTGGGGGATAACTCCAAGACGATTGGCTATGAATTTCGTAGCAGTTGCATTAGTAATCGCGACTGCGCATGCGCAAAACTGAAAACTGTTTGCTAAACTCTGAAACTATTAGACCAATTTTTGGTGAAATTTTCAGGGATTGTGCGGGTTAGCCTCTTGAGGGTCCCCTATCAATTTCATTGCCGTCAAACCGCTAGTTAAGTGTGCGCATGCGCAAACGTGAATTTCCTGAAACTATTGTTTCTCGGTTATTGTTCAAGATGAATAACTGGAAGTTATAATTTAACAATTTTGCTCAAATTCAGGGGGATGACTCCAAGACGATTGCGTACGAATTTCGTCAAGACTGGATCACTACTGCTCATGTGCCAACTTGAATTTTGTTGCCATAGGCATAACTATTCTATTACACTGGCCAGTTTGGCCAAACACAGTTCCGGTGGACAGCGTAGATACATAAGGCCTCCCTCCCGTCCACTGGAACCGTTTTCAAATTAATCGTATTTCCGCATGCACACACACAACCATTGGTCCGGCGCAAGATTGTCTCGGGGCTAACCCCCACGATCCCTGAAATGTTCATCATATGTGGTCGAATAGTTGCGGAGTTTTGTCTGGGACAAGGAACTGACCACAGAAGACAGACTGACACAGAAGCTGTTCAGAAAGCTCTGAAATGCAAAATTATAGTGGATATTTTGATTACCTGTTATACCTTCTTGTGTGAATACAAAGCTATCTACCTTCCTGTTGAGGAAAGCAAAACTGTATGTCCTCCTAAGTCAAAATTTCCACTTGTTTTTGCGTTTCAGAGCTTTCTGGACAATTTTGGATCCATGTCTGACTGTGGTCAATTTCTTGTCCCGGCAAGACTAGGTAATTTATTACTAAATATTAAAATGAAATTTACAGGGATTGTGCAGATTAGCTCCTTGACAGTCCTATGTAAAAAATATCATCAGTTGAACCCAGGGCCCTGAATGCTAAGCCAGAGAAATCAAGAAGAGTTCTGATTGGACAACCTTCTGCATATAGTTACAGTTGGAATCTGCAGCTGCAGTGTACTCTCCATGTCCATCGCTAAGAGTCAGGGTGGGTAGTCAAGTTTAGAGGGTAGTGATAGTAAAAAAAAAAGTCATATTCAAAAGCTTATTCGCCGGTGAGGACGACTTCACTCTCCCACCAGACGGTTAGCCGTGGGGAGATATTTATTGATGTATGTAATTAATCATCGACCCCTGCAGCGGAGGGTGTGAGGAATATCCCTGGCGTAGCCCCTGCGCGTCTTAAGAGGCGACTAAAAGGGGTCGAGGATGGCCACCTGCCAGATTGGGGTGTATGATCTGCCACAACAGAGGGGCGTATGTCCATCCTACTAGTGGCTGCTCTTCTAAGACGGCTGGTTTTCTTATGTCAAAGATGGCCAATATAGTTGAGCCGGCAACAGGACTCAACTGGGGAGGTGGCGGCGGAAGAGCACATCTTAGTGCCAATTGCGGCGCCTCGAGACTGGGTCAGTTGGTTTGCTGCGAAGGGGCAGGCGGCACTCCTCAAGCCTTTCGGAAACCAGGAAGAGATCATCAGTCGTTGGGTGGAATATTTCGACGAACTTCTAAATGGAGAGACAGAGCTGGTAGACCACATGCCTGACTTATTGGAGCCTGAGCGGGATGAAGAAATTGTCCCCCCTCCTTCATAGATGAAACGCAATTCGTGATCAGATGAGATAGTTGCTGAATTGCAAGAATTGCAATTAAAAAATTGTTGACCTCCAAAATAAAAATTTCCACTTGCTTTTAAAGTTTCAGAGCTTTCTGAACAATTTTGATTCCGTATCTGACTGTCTGTACTTCATTCCTTGTCTCAACCAAAATTACATGAAATATTGGTCCGGAAATATTGGTATTTGATACAATTTTCAGGGATTGTGCAGGTTAGACCCGGTCCCATATTAATTTTGTCGCCATTGGACAACCTACCTGGTACCTAGCGTGTGCACATGCACAACCATGAATTTCCTGAAACTACGATTTCTCAGTTCCTAATACACTGATTTCGCTCAAAGTCGGAGGGTAGTTGGGGGCTGACTCCAAGATAATTATCTATTAATTTCATCACGGTTGGATCAGTAATAGCTACTGAGCAAGAGCAAACTTGAACTTACTTAGTTGTCATAGGGATAACTCCAGAACTATTCTACCAATTTCGCTGAAATGTTCACTAACTGATTTTATATATGTCCTTGTTACTGAAGTGAGGAAGCTATACTGCCCACCCTACTTGGCATACGTTTCTTCATTCACAGAACACTAGAATATAAGTAGGTAACTACATCAATATAGAGGAAAAATTGGACTTATGAGTAAATATTGTGGTGATGGACACTTGGAGACCGTCACAATGTTTATAATAATAGATCTAGCAGTTTATACGTTGTCAAATAAAAAGTTCAGTTCTATTCTGGAAACCAATACAAGTGCCGTTGATTTTCAAATTTTGGAATACCCATACAAATTAAATAGGTACCTCTTAAAAAGGTACGACTTTTCATACACCCTCTATATTACCTTGTGTGTGAGGTATTGTGCATTACAATTCGTTTACCTATAAGGAATAAAACATTTGGTGTGACTGTGTGAGGCTTTACCCACTTTTCTAATTCGTAAAAATCACAAAAATATCAAATTTTGTAGGTTTAAAATTAATATTGAACCTCTGCTACGTAGAATCCTACATTGATTCTCATACTTACCAGAGACTTTTTTTGCTCCCAGCAAAAAAAGTATAATTTTAGTTTGAAATTAACATTCTCCAAATTGAATTAAACATAATCTACCCACATGAAATTTCAAAAAATCTTTGTGACATGATTGTTCAGAATGAGGTAGGTACAATACATAGTTATTTTTTCGATTTTTCACAATTTTTATGTAATGTTTTAATTTACTTTAAAAATATTCATTTTAATTTGAAAATGCTATACCTAAATACGATACAGCTATGTACCAAACCCACTTGACAGACTTTTCGTAAAATTTACTTCTTGCTAGAACATAAGGGTTTCCTTTTTTCTAATGAGGAATCATTGCATTTTTTCGAAATATTTTTTTTCTCATAGGCAACCAACGATCGCCGGATCATGGAGAGAAACATTCTTCGTTGGGCACTGTGCATCCCGGAATCCTGTGGTGACGGTGACATCGAAACGTCCCTTGTGTCAACCATTACGCCAATTGCATCAAAGTTTGGCATTCACATCAATGCAAGTGTCGATTCGCAGTTCACGTATTCCAGTAGGGCTTTTACGGCATCCGAAGAAACAGCTTTTCATATTTTCATGTAAGTGTCATCTCACCTCCTTTTATAACGTTCAAGGCAAGGGAGGTTCATCAGTTACTCCAACCAAAGGGTGTCCATAAGACGACAAATTTTACTATGTAACTGTCTTCCTCTCTTCTCTATTATGTTGCATGTATCCCCTATGATTCATAATGAAGTTCGAATACGATCATGAAAGGGCACTAAGGAAATGCATTTCAGTAATATGAGAAAAACAAAATTTCAGTTCAACAAATTTCTTCTTTTTTTTAATGGAACGCCTATTCTCATCAGCTCATTGACATGTGTAAGTATTTGTCCTCAACCACCAAACCATAATATATTGTTGAGGAGTCTACAATCGTTTGATTTTCTAGTTACCAAGCAGGTGATATTCGTTTACTGTTTTCAATAAAAAGTTCAGACCGTGTTTGAAGTTCAACCGAATAAGTGTTTATTATTTATTTATAATTATTATTAACACGCTAGTCCTTTGTACAACAATTGTATTCTTATTAGGTACCATCATTTTATTCCTAGTACTATTCTTATTTATCTTAGTGTTACCTAGGTTCCTACATTTTGTGATTAGAAGACCGTGATTTGACGTAGATCAGTTGCTAGGTACCCTTGGGACTAATTTGACAAGTCAAACTAGCTGGCACTTCTGGAAAAAACACTGTCGGCTCAGTTGACATAATTATCTCACTAAGGGCTAATTAGAGGGCACAATGGGTTCATTGCACAATGGGGCTCATTTGGGGTACAGGGATTAGACGATTTATTAATTACCTACCTATTAAGTACCTTATTCCTGCCATGCATGTGTACCATGAGCCTTCACAAATAAATCTGTCTACTCATCCACTTATTTTAATTGACTATGGCATTTTCCAACAGGGCTGTGACCTTCATTATGGTGTCTATGGTAGTTACAGCGACTGTGAGACAGCTCAAAAACGGAAATAATATGCCTGAAAACGATAATTGTAAGTTCAGATATATAATAGTAGTTGTATAATACACCGTTAGTATTGCATGCATTTTGAAGTAAGTAGCTCCCGAGTTTCAGTTGTGCTGTAGGTATGGTTAAATGAACCAATTTTCGGAAAATATCAATCAAATGGCAGTGTGAAACGATTTCTTGCCATTTCTGATACGTTATCTTATATTCGTAAATACACAAATTTGCGCCTCAGAAGGTGCGAAAATCGCTAGATTTTTCCTTTCTCTGGGTTATGATTGACATTCCAGCATCGATTTGCTTATTTATACAGTTCCTGATGGCTCCAAATCATATCGATAACGAGATTTCATGGCTTCGTTAATAATTGGATGGTTTTCTTTCAGTTTCATGGCTGGGAGAAATGTCGATTGTGTTCAACTGGAGAAAATTAGTAAAATGCGAATCTCAAGAATTTCCATCCATTTCAGGAATGAAATCTCTGTCAATGTTTATGATCATATTCGGTCACAGGTGGATGGTGGCCTCTTTCTCCCCCATTTTCAACCAAGAAGAAAATGAACTGGTAGGCCCTAGCTTAGCTTGTTTAAGTTTAACTTAGGTACTATTTAGTGGCTTATAACATTAAGTAGGTACCTAGGCACCATGTTTGAGTACCTATCTGTCATTTTTTTTAAATAGTATCCTATGAATGAATCAGTCTTTGGATATTTTCCTAGTAGACTGAAACCCGACAGATCCTGCTTTACTGTTACAAAAGAAGCTAGAGGCTTGGGAGTTGGACCGAACCCAAGTCGAACGGATTATTGGAAGAGATTAGGATTGTTCCAACTATACAAATATTCGAATAGTTAGCTGCGCAGAACCCTTTGCGCACATTCTTGTGAATATTAGAATATTATGCCTGTTCAAACTGAATTGTGTGCAAATTACCCTACTGATAGGAACTGTAATCCTGTTCCAACTACTAGAGCAAGTTGCACGCAATAGACGATTCCCACAGGTTTAATAACCTTCCGAAGGTTTCCTTGGTTCAGGTTGTTATTATTAGAAGTCACTCGCCTTCACAATTGATTACAAGTTGATGCAAGATGATTGTTACTAGCAAGCTGTTCTGTTTCGCTTGCGTAACAACCAACAAACTTCACTTCCTTGCTAGATTTTGATGCGAAAGCATAAAATATAATTAATTGTCTTTCACGTTCACAAATCTTCTCTTTTTCTTTTCGCACCCACACTCTAATTCTAATAGTTATCCTAGATTGCCAGGATACAAAGCGACCTAAATTGTGATATTCCGTTGGAATAGTTGGTGTTCAGTATTATTTTCGTACATGTTTGGTATATTGCATGTTAAATGGCTTCAAGGATTCTATTTAATAACATAAAACTTGAAAATATCTCTAGATCATGGTTACAGTACGCCAACCCAAACGCCTTCTCTGTGGTTGCCAGGAATTTCACCAAAAATTATAGTATTTTGTTTTGCATATCGTAAGAGAAATCATAGTATAGTACCAAGAGTGTAGTATAATATTATAACTGTCTCATTTTTGAACTTTTGTGAAGACCAATCTATTTTACAGTGTCACTGTTTTGAAGCAAAAAATAGTTGTAGGATGGTTTTACCTACCTACTTGCAATTTTCAAACTTCTCATGGATGTTTGGTGCTCAAAATGCTTAGCTCGATCCCCGGGTACAATTTGTACATCTTTTCCTGGGCAGATGCAGCTTTTGAAGAATAAAAATGTGTTTTTACTAACGATTTCGGAACTTCTCCTGGATGTACACAAAATCATCTGGTAGGTACCTACTGTAATCGGGGACTACCTTGAGGAAGTACGCCACCAATAAATCAACCTTACACTGTAGGGAATTATCTAGGTAGAGTCAATGAGTATAACTGGGTACTAACTGAAATGTATTTACAAAGGTACAATGCACATGGTGCAAATGTACATGGAGAATATTCACTCAAGTCTCCTACGAAATAATATGGTAGCGTTGAAGACAAAATCTACGAGTATGTACTCCGATGTTATAATAGAATACTGCTGCGTACTGAACTGAAAATGGTACTCAAAGGTAGGTACGAAACCGTTACTCCCACTTCTACTACAGAACTTATACTGGCTTCACAATGACTTAAAATATTACAACTGGTATGTGCTGATACGTACTGATACGATTGACTCTAATACAACAAAACTGCAACTACTACAACTGTCAGGACTATGCTTCACTTATTGCTGGTACGGCAAACGCTATACTATTACTCGACTGATACAGACTGACACCTCTTGACTGTTCAACTGACTGACTGAATACAACTGAAAGGACTGTACCTTTTGAAACTGCTTATGACGACACGTACGTTCTACTGGTACGGACTAGTACTTCCAACTCTCACTGATCTATGGGCTGCTATCATAGCTCGTGCGAGCTCGCACACAGGGCAGGGTGGAGCATTGGTCTGATGGGACACCTTGGCAGCTGGGTCTGGGCTTGGTAGCCTTAGTTGAGGCGATGAACATAGGGTTCCCGCTGGCTGCTCATTCGGCTCCCCATCCAGGACTGCTTCTGCCGGCATCTGGTGATAGTACCCAGTTGTTGTTGTTCTGTTGGTTTCTGTGCAAGTTCACTTTCTGGGAACGCCTGCAACCGCTCTGCTACTGATGACAGCTGGTACTCCATGCCTTCCACCGCTCAGTCAGTGCCTGGACATTCGTTGAAGTCCCGTCCGCAACATTGTCGAGTTGCGTTGGTTGGCTCATCCTCCAGTATACCTTGCCCGCAGCTGTCAGATACCTCGCTCCCCTGCTCAGCCTTCAGGCGTATTTCGGGCCCAAGCTAGCAGTGTCGACATTTGCTTCACAATCGTCTCAGAGTCCCCCTGCTTCCACAGTCACTTCAGCGTCACCAGCCATTTTCTGATACGTGTCCGCCTTAGTCAATCCAGACGGTCACACCATCACTCACACGCACTGTAACAGGTCACTGATAATATAAGTGTCTGTATATACTGCATTACATACATACTATTCAATCCAGCTTTCCAGTGTCTTAATAAAATGTACTCATTAGGGGATGGAGCAACCTATATGAACGTGAGCTTCCTTACTAGTGGAAACCAAGCGAGATCAATTCCAGGGCACAGAACACAGTGAATGTTTTTTCTCGGTACCTAGTTTATTTTTTTCAAAAACGGATCATACAATAGAACATAACATGACAAACACGAATTAACATTTACACACGGCGCGATAGTTGCTCCTATTTTCTTGCATGGAGCTGTCAATAATCCCTGGGCGGCGCCGCCTCAGCCTGGTTTGCTTGGCTGTGCAAACAGGGCTCACCCCGGACGGTTGCCCCTCTCCTCTGCCGGGGTTGAACGTTATGGGGGCTCACTTGCAATGGTAGCCCAGCACCGGGAACGCCAATTCTGTCTGTTTTATTGACGGAAGGTTATTAGATTAATAACATAATGATTTGGTGGAATGAGCTGCATACACAGTGCATCCCAAAACTGCTTTTATTTAGGAGGCAACGTCGTGAGAGGAGCTCGGGAAAACTGGGTCAAGCTAACCTAAGCAGTTCCGTCAAGATGGCGCATGACAACGTTGACTAATCCAATGTCTATTCGGGCAGGTCAGTTAGCAGAGTTGATAAGTGCGTTGCAGGCTGTGGGACACGCCCCACGCACAGTGGTTAGGATCCGGAAAAAATAAGCACCACTCGATTTTTTGTGGTAATTTTGCGCTGATTCTAAATACCGAATACCACAGTGTCTGAATACCTTTTCTTTCTGTATGTTGTGTTGAGGTTCAGTTCATTCATGACTTGAGATCCAAGACCCATTTTACGCTTGTCAAATACCCCTCATATTGCACCTTGGAAAGCATTCACTGAGCTATATTACGTATTTGGATAAATATTTGTATTACACATGCATTGCATGTATTTATTTATTTATAACTACAAACATTACTAATTCCATCTCAACTGTGTAGTTTCGTATTTACTTGTTTTTAGATGGTTGGAGATTTATTGTATACATTTGTGAAAAATGGAGCTCTAGTCGTCAACACGTTCCTAGTTATTACTGGATTCCTTACTTTCTATAAAATTGTAAAGGATATAGGAAATGACAAGAGCATAAATGTGTTTCGATACATTTACCACAGATGGATAAGGTGAGTCAACCACTGGAACAATACCTACTAAATAAGTAAGTACCTACCTGAAAATGTCTGTTTTAATCTATCTACTAATATTGGGGAACCGGCTCCTGGCAGGTGACCTAACTTTTCATACTTGTGGTATGTATCATGTAAACAATGGCAAATTAATTATTATTCTCATTCTACCCTATTCAATGTCATTTAGACTCCCGATTCTTGAAAGCTTCGGGTATTAGGGTGGTCAGGTCTGAACCAACAAACCTGCATCTCGTCTGAGCTAATCTGTTTAATAATCACTAGGTAGTTCTGAAGAGTTTTGAACCGTCACATTCACCTTACCTTTCGTGAAGCTTGGTGGAGGAGAAAACTAGGCTGTCTCTAGAAAACTAGCTAGGAATGTCTCGAGCTTGACCAAGACATTCACACTTCACACTTTCACCCATGGTTTTTTTCACCGATTTGGATTCAGAATAGTTTGAAGTAGAAAATCAGTGGTTCTTTTCTGTCTCAGCTCTCCTGACCCAGATCAAAAACATGGTTCCCAGCATTGAGCTGTTGGCAGAGGGAGGATAGAATGCTCGCCTCTCTGCTTCTACTTTTATCTTGCAAAATGTAATTTGGGTTAGCATTGTTCAACGTAAAAATCTAAAACGCTGCACATTATTACACATCAGTTTATTATTTTCTGCATAGATCGCCCATCTACAAAGATCCTATTGGTATAAAATACCTACCTACCTTAGATATATTGCGAGGTTCTCAATAATTTCTTGTGGACAATGAGTAGGTACCTACTAGTAATTATTATTATCCAAGAGTTGTTTCATTCATTCTTAACGAAACTCAGTAACTAAGGGAGCGTTTGAACAGCTGAACTTTGAACAGAGATTTGGCCTACTTGGAAGATTTGCGATTCACACTCTTGTATCTGCTATTTTTTCCGTTTAACCTTTAAGTCCTTACAGGGAGTGAACGGTTGGTCCTAAAATGCTACTAGAGGTCTCATTCGACGCCGAAAATTGTGTTCTATTCGAAATCGATTGCAACAATATACTTTCCTATTTGAAGTTTTTGAGCTAAGGCGTTTTGAAAATTGCATACCTTATTTTCCACCCCTTAGAGAAGACTGACGGTAACGCCAATCTTAGGGGCACAACTAGACCCCAAACGGGGCCGGTATACCAAATTTCATTAATTTTGGTCCATGGTAACTAAGGAATGTGCTACGGACGGACGGATTTTCTGTCGGTTGGAGATTAATCCCCAACGCGAGGAGTTAAATTTTTAATACGACAACAATGGCGCCCAACGCAAACTAAATCACTAGCGACGAAGTTGTGGAAACTTATTTTAATAAAAAGAGAAACTGGAGTTAAAGAGAAAACGTTGTCTATTTCCACGAAAATAATAAGTTACAAAGTTAAATCCATTTCGACGGTTAGGCCATCATCAGTAACAACAAGAACTGATTGTTAGTTACCTTGTAAGTTGTTAGTTAATCTTGAATCTTTGAGTTCCTAATTTTTGCTCAAATGTGAAAGGTAGCCATATAGCAAAAGAATTTTGTCCTGATTGTTAGTTACCTACTACTCTTGAATCTTTTGAGTTCCTAATGCTCGTATAGTCTTACAAAGTAGTTCGTATAGTCTTACGCAGTAGTAGCCTTGCATTATTTTATTACTTTCTGTTTACTTTTTGTTTTTGAAGAAGTCCATTAGGCAGTGCTGCCAACTCAAGTGTAAATCAATATTCAACAATGGGGAGTTTATCACGCATCTATGGTCCTAGTGAACTATCATTCAGTGACGTGAACTATATCGAGGAGTTGTTCACTTCTAGTTAATTTATTTACCTACTTACTAGAACCCTCAGGATGCTGCCACCCCAAATTTTCTTCAATTCTAGAATTTTAACACGTCACATCCCTCCTAATGACAAAACAGTGACGTATATCTAGATTTATATTAATAATTTATATTATTAATAGTGGTATTACTAACAACCAACCATATACACAGACCAACTCATATAAATGCCAATTAAATACCCCAATGTTTGTATGTTTTGTGAATGGTCATACATAGTTGTGCAATGCTATTTCAGGATTACACCGCTCTACGCATACGTAATGGCCTTTGCTGTGGTGGTCTACCCTAGACTGAGCACTGGAGGGCCTTTAGGCAGGAGTGTGATCTGGGACTCAAGGTGCAGTTCCAGCACTGCTTGGTGGACACAACTGCTATACATCAACAACTACATTCTTGTGACCGAGCAGGTGCCAAGCTATCGGTATCTATGTCTATATCTAGACAAAGCCTACCTATTATTACGATAGGATGGTGGAACTTATGTTATTTGACCTGCTCTCAGTTCCAAGTAGCAGTGGTTTATTTCGGGTTTTTCGGGTTATTTATTTACTGAGCTGATCCGATAGGCATACCAAGGGATACCCACACTCTTCCAGACTTGTGAAACGGCTCCTTGTTGATTAACTTTTTCAACCTATATTCAAGAAGGCCAAGGGTTACAACGCTACACGCTCCTCATAGGGACCGACATTTCTGTTCCCCCTACCACACCAACTCTTCAGTGCGCACAGCGTCCCTGCCTGACCACAGCCATTAAACGTTATATATGGCAGTACTCATCACGATAGGAGGGTGGAACTGATGTTACTTGACCTGCCCCCAGTTCCAAGTATATATCAGTGGTTTATTACGGGTTTTGTGGGTCATTAATTTACTGAGCTGATCCGATAGGCAGAACAACCAGACGATCCAGACCTCAGAGCATTATAACCCTTGGCCTTCTTGATAACCCTTGGTTAAATAAGTTAATCAAGAAGGAGCCGTGTCACAAGTCTGGAAGAGTGTGGATATCGCTTGGTTGTTCTGCCTATCGGATCAGCTCAGTAAATAAAAAAAACCCTAACTAGATACCTATTATTCATGCAAAAAATGCATGACTTTTTTCCCTTGAAAGTTAATTACTGAAAAGTAATGAAAATGAAGTGCAGGAATGACTTCTCTGTAGGTAGTATTACCTGGGACTTTAACAGAATAACGTCGTAGAAATTCAAACAAAGTGCGTTTTAATAACGAAAAATTTCAGTGGCAACCCAACATGTTAAGTACTACAATAATGTGTTACTACAGCATGTTACCCAATATGTTACTTTTCGGAACAAGAGAGAGAATGGGGAGAATCGATACACCTATGTAGGGAGAAACATTATCGATAACTATATCCACAATTGGTCTAAGAATTGGTTCAGATACTTCATGGAATTGTTTTCCTTATTCAATAACTTAACAATGTTGATTCAATTATTCAACAGTAGGTATTGGGGAATTTAGTGAAGTTTCTGATTTAAAATTATTCCCGTCTTATTATTTTGCGGCTTCACCCTTGTGTCATCAACTAAGTTCCTTTTCTGATTGATCAGCTGCATACAAACCTTCTCTATGGCTATGGATGCTATACCTACATGCAAAATCCAGGTTGTCCAACGATAGTATCCATGCCCTACCCAAACGTTGGATATCCCCCTTCTGGTTGGTGGCGTCATCTAAGTTCTGCTTCAGACTTCAGTTTCCTCAACTTACCGCATCTTTTGCCGACTCCTCAGATTTTCATCTTAGTTTTCTCGTTTCCAGATGTACTATGTAATATTTTGTATTTCATCCTCTCAACAGGGTTCTGACATTCTAAATAACAAGACACAGGCAACCAGAGTTACATCTTCAGACCAAATGCCCCATTGAGTTGAAAATTGTACCTAACATGACTCGGGAAATTATGGCACTGAATTCTAAATTATTGTAGCCTTATAAAGCCTACATAATTGTATTCGTGAATAAAGTAAGATTTGTGCGTGCTTTTGGCATGAACTCATTCGCTCTTGCTTGTGTAATATTTGTTTTATTTGAGATTAGTGTTGAATCATTATTCTAAAAATACATTTTGGTGCAGTCTGTATGACAACCCAAAGGGAATCTGACTTACAAATTCGAAATAGTGCTGAAATGTAGAGTTAGAATGAGATTTTTTTTCACTTTCACTGCTACCACAGTATTTATCGCGCTATAAATAAAATAAATTCAGTGACGGGGGGGGGGGGGGGGGGGGGGGGGGGGGGGGGGGGATCCGCCTAGGAGTTTGAGCCCCCTAACGACTAACTAATCGAAGTTGTGAGCTCCTTTTTTTGCCAGTAGCCATTGGGAAGACCCCAAAAGTGTGGTAAATACAGTGGTTACAGTGAAAGTGTATTTTTCGTCCACTATTTTTTTCCAATTATCCCAATGTCATTTCATTGGGATGATGATATGGAACCCAGGGTTGATGGATATTTGAACTTCCAATCTCGGAATGTCTTCTAGAAATATTCATAGAGTCGATGATGCTAACCACTCGGCTATCCTCACGATTGCCTGATAGCTAAACATTTTGGAGCTCAGAAGTTACACCAGTATACACATAGTAGGTACTCGTTCAGCTTACAATCTCTTCTCTGTGTTTTGTTAAGACACTAAAAGACCAGTGAGATGACAGTCTGGACAACTGTAAGGTTCATATCTGCTGGCCAAAATGTTCTCTGGACGTTACCAATGACAACAACAACCTGGAGGCGAGATGTCAGTGTCTTCTGGAAGTGGGAGAAGACTACCGATGGTACTGAGATTGCCCAGTAGCATCCCGGCCCACTTCCTCCTTTCTGGGGATAAACAAAGGGTGGCTACTAAAGGGGCACTGGGGCATGAGCCCCTGTCAATACCCAGGAAGAAAAGGGGAGAAAATTCACAATCTGGAAGTAATTTGAATTTTCGTGGGTGCATTAAACAATCACATTTATAGTATCTGTGTCCCGTCGTGGAGTGGACTTTTAGAAGTCCATAATACATACTCTAAGATGTGCCCCTGGATCATGGCGTGGATTTAATAATACCCATGCCACGCTTCTCTCCTCTCCTCTCTGCAATCATGCAGGCAGATTTGAGAACCCACGTCACTGAGGGATTTTTTTTGAGGCAGGATGGATTTTGCCCAACCTGCTTGAGGGATTTCGGGTTGTTTTGGGGCTTACTAGGCTATTCTACCATTCCCAAAGGCGGAGGGTAGGGGGCCGAGTGGGGCACAGCCATGGAAAATACAGTTAGTATCTCATCGTATTCTGTAGTGGAAAAAGCTTCCATGTCTCAACTCACAAGTTCTGGTGGGAAACGCTAGAGACGCTGCCTCCCATTTTCAGATCACCTACTCAGTTGGAGATGGCAAAGATGTTGATTACTATGGGGTTACATGGAAGAAAGAGAAGGAAGGTCTATGCTTGGTTTGTTAACGTTTCACGATTCACACCTTTTTTTTAGTTTGTTTGTTGTATGTGTATTTTAACCCTACAAACCTACATCTTTCATTCAAGTAGGTACCTAGATTGTAATTTAATTTCCAAGTAGGTAGGTACATCTTGAAAGTTGGGAGTTTTTGGCATGTTCGCAACGGTTTAAATTTGGATTTTGAGTTTAAGTTTCCTGAGTTATCTGTTGAGTTTCTCCTATCTGCGACTGTTCTTCATTGTCCAAGTTTTAGATTCAATATTCAAGCTAAGTCTTAATATATATTTCTCATTTCCCATCATGTTTTCTCCAGTCCATCCTCAAGAATTGTTGTAGCCCAGCAATCCAAGCTTGCTAACAGCTCGTTCTTATGAAGATAGGGTTTTCATCAAACCTTAGGGTGGGATATCCCACTATTAACTATGGAGCTCAACAATGTTAATGAAATGTCTATTTTTCAGTTGAGATTTTCGCAAAAATCATGGCCCATTTAAAATTTTTTTGAAACCCCTTCCTGCATTCCACAGAATAGTTTTGTGACCAGTTACTCAGTGACGTTAATTGGATGGCAGAAATTATGTAGGAGATATCTCGGTCCCTTAATTTATTGTACCTAGACTCCCTATCTAAGATGGAAAAGAAACGAAATTTCGTGATCCTGATCAATGTACAGACAGATTGAAAATCACGATTGTATAAATACAGATAGGTTGTTATAAACTGTGGTCTGTTTGTTGTTGCGCACTTAACAATGTTAGTTGGTTCATTTTCTCCTTGTTCTCACTGCCTACCCAGGATTTATTATGCCAACTGAGGGATCCACGCCAATCAAATTTATTTGAAATCCATTTTAGACTATAGATGCACACTGTTGTTTCAATCAAACCAAATTCTGACGCAAATATGATTATAATCCACTAATTTTCTGTTTTCAGTGTCTAATTCCTTCATGGTACCTTGCAACGGATATGCAACTGTACGTTGTATGTGCCATCTGTGGTTATGTGATGTGGGCCCATAAAACCACTGGCTTGGTTCTCCTGTACACCTTAACTGTATCGAGCATCATCGTGCCAGGCATTGTGGTCTTCCAGAAAAACTACAATGGAGTGTATCTATTTTACTTTGAGTGAGTTACCAATTGACCATAAACCAGTAGGTATCACGTCCACAAATGGCCGATGAAGTACCCAGCTATGTAGGTAGGTACCTACAAATTTTGATATGGCTTTCCTACTAGGTACTACTAACTACTACTTCTTAGGGGTTTCGCAAACTATTGGATCAATAATTTTATTGGTTAATAGAATAGTATTAAATCATCTCCTAAACACTAGGAATAATGATTTTTTAAGGTGAATTCGAAAATTGTGAGGAAAAATATGGTGCTCTCAGAGCTTATCCAAATTCTCCAAACCACAATTGATGTAGAATGTAAGAAAGTGCTGAATTATATTACAAATTTGACGGATTGAGATTTCATGCTTAGTAAGGTGATGACCAAATGTCATCCAAATTTTCACGAAATTTGTGGAATGCTCCATTTTTTGACAAATCATAAAGTTAATATCACCACGTTATTCAGCATGGTAAAAACTACATGTATCATACTTGTTACATGTGTAAGCTCCGTGCCCAGCTGTTGATGGAGCGGATCCCACCGCTGCTACCAATTTGTAAGCTCGTCACTATTGGAAACCAGAGTAGAGTCTGAACTTGCCTGGAAGAGGCATAGTTGTGCTTACCGTGATGGAGGTGGGCTCGCTTCTATGAATTGGGATGCCTTGAGGAGGCCTAATGTGGAATAAAGTGGTAGCGTGTCCATGGACAGATTGAAAACGTCAAAATAGGCTACTTGAGTCTCTTTACCTAGCAGTATCATGCTAGGGTGTAGGGGGGGTCTAGGGTGCCTGAAAGGAAATAATCGGACACTTTCAAAAATAGATCTGTTACAAAAGATATTGAGGAACACAAATAATAAGTCAGGTACAGTATGCGTGCTTAGGGTTAGTCCTAACACAATGGGGGCTATTAGGCCAGGTAAAATACGTGCCCTTGGGCTTTTATGGAATGTGCCCAGGGTTGGGCAGGTATACGAGAAGGGACCTTGTAAACCAAGGTCATATCTGAAAAACACAATGTCAATGTCCTATCGCCTGAGGCGCCTAAAGGTACATCAACTCTCAAAAATAATCGAGCCTGGGGGGCACCAATTGCACGTCCTATCGCCTGGGGCGCCTAAAGCAGTTACAAGTTACACAACTTGCAATCGTGTCTTAGGGACACGAGCCTACAACCTATCGCCTGTGGCGCCTAAAGGAAGCATACTGCAAAAGAAGGGACCTGAAGGGCGTGGCTATCAAACATCACAGCGTGTCTAGAGAACAGATCACAACCTAACTTCATTGGCCAATGAACTTAATATTAAACTCACGTGGTCGAAGCCCGAAGGTAGTTCTTGCACGTGAGGGCACAGATGTAGGGGGCACAGGAGGAAGGCACGTCACAAGAGTCACTTAGCTCGACGGCGAGTCAGTGGCACTGGGATAGGGATACAACGTTCTTTTGTAACTGAAGACGAGGTAAAAAACCACCCGCTTCCAACAACCTTGCAATCAGGGGACTGACGTCCCAAAGGGGATCAACAACTGGAGAGATCCCTGTACTGGCTGAAGGTGAAAAACTGGTATGAGGTTGGCGTCCGGCCACCTCCCCTGCGCTGGTCCGTTGAAGGTTGGGGGATCCCTCCCCTCCAGGGGAGGCGATCCACTGCTTGTAGAATCCCCTCCTGGTGAGGGGTGGAGCCAAGATGGAAGTTGGCTCTTTTGGCGCCCTCCCTATGGATGGTGTTCAGGAGGGCCCTCACCAGGCACGCTGCAGGCATTAGAGGGGCCTGCTCAGGGGGAACAACTCAGTGAGCCTCGAGGGCTCACACATGACTACCCAAATAAAAAAAAATCGATTTCGTGCTTTCTGTGCACATTCTTCAATATGGAGATCGACCCAGATGAACAAGTATGTCGAACTGATCGGGAATGGGGTCCACAGAACGAAAACACCTCCATTGCCGAGCTTTCGTGAAATTTATTCACTTCATCAGGGCTCGAGGGCAAGCCTAGAGCGTGAACATCACACCACTGTCAGACATCAATGAAAAACCATAAGTCTGGTAAGCATCACTCGTGAAAGTGAAGTAATTTAACAAAACGATTGCACAAATGAAATAAAGGTGTTTTCGTTCTGTGGACCCCATTCTCAATCAGTTCGACATATCTGTGCACATTTGGAACGAATTTGGGCACTCAAATCTTCGAGTGGGGGGTAAATTTGTTCATAAAATTTCATAGAACTCGAATATGAAATATATAAAAGAGGTTCCCTATTGAAAAAACGTCTGCCAAGTTGAGCGGGCAGTATAGCTTCCTCACTTTTGTAATATGGACATATAGAATCAGTTAGTGAACATTTCAACGAAATTTTTGGAATTAGTTTTCGGAGTTAGGAGCATACCTATGACAATAAATTTCAAATTTGCGCTTGCGCAGTAGCCATTACTTATCCAACTGTGGCGAAATTCATAGGTAATTGTCATGGAGTCAGCCCTCAACTACCCTCCGAAATTGAGCAAAATCCGTTCATTAGGAACTGAGAAATCGTAGTTTCAGGAAATTCACGTTAGCACGGTACTAATAGTCCGATGGCAATTAAATTAATTTGGAACTGGGCAATCTCTGAAAATTTCACCAGAATTGGTCGAGTAGTTCCGGAGTTATGACTATGAAACTCAATTCGAAATTGCGCATGCGCAGTAGGTATTACTGATAGTATCGTGTTGAAATTGGAAGGTAGTTGTCAACCCTCAACTACCCTCCGAATTTGTGCGAAATCGGTCCATTAGGAACAGAGAAATCGTGGTTTCAGGAATTTCACGTTTGCGCATGCGCACACGCTACTAGTGGTCCGATGGCAATGATATTCATAGGGGATCCTCTTGGGTCTAACTCGCTTAATCCCTGAAAATTTCACCAAAATTGGTCGAGTAGTTCCGGAGATACGCCTATGACAACAAATGTCAAGTTTGCGCTTGCGCAGTAGCTATTACTGATCCAATCGTGACGAAATTCATAGGTTATTGTCTTGGAGTCAACTACCCTGAAAATTTGAGCGAAATAGGTAGATTAGGAACTAAGATACCGGGGTATCAGGAAATTCACGTTTGCGCATGCGCTCACAGTACCTACTAGTGGTCCGATGGCGATAAAATTGATAGGGGACCGTCACGGGGCTCATCCACACAATCCCTGAAAATTTCATCAAATTCGGACCACATCTAGTTTTGCCTGGGACAAGGAATAATTGACCACAGACTGACGGACACGGAACCAACATTGTTCAGAAAGCTCTGATACGTAAAAAGCAAGTGGAAATTTTGATTTTGGGGGAAATTTTTTTTTAAATTTCTTGCACGAATACATAGCTTCCTACCTTCGGTAGTGAGGGAGCAAAAAACAAAGTTGTTGTCAAAATTTCGACTTATGGAACATTTTCATGAAATTTTGATTTTGAATTTGAGATCTATGTACGTAAAAATCACGATGAGTTACCATTTGAAATTTTTTCTCACTCACTTCCTAAAGAAAATAAGGGGGGAGGGGGTCACGTGG
Source organism: Lygus lineolaris (assembly GCA_030264115.1). Classification (NCBI taxonomy): domain Eukaryota; kingdom Metazoa; phylum Arthropoda; class Insecta; order Hemiptera; family Miridae; genus Lygus; species Lygus lineolaris. Next base: position 15,746,598 of record JAEMON010000001.1, on the reverse strand, counting down.
GACACCCCGTATGATAAGTTATAGTACCTAGTCATTCCTTACATGTTAACTTACTCAAAGTATACCTCCATATTCATGTACCTTACAAATGTGCCTTCTAAGAAAATCCATAACGCGTGATTATTTATGATCATTATTTGTGTTTTCATTCCAATTTTTAGTAATTTTCGGACGTTATTTGCAATGCCTGAATTCGTTGAAACTTACATGTACGCACATAACCGAGCCTCACCCTACATAATTGGAATGTTGGCAGGGTACTTCTACTACCAAATCAAATCCACTAAACACAACTTATCAAAGGTAAGTGCAAAATCTAAAATCCTGGTATAACACGAGAGTTGAATGTTTCTTTTCCATGGGTGCCTGTGGAAAACCCCATGCCCAGTGCTTTTCAGCGAAGTTTCGAAGAAAATGAAGGTATTGCAATGGCTCCAGCATTTTTGGTTCCTACATGAGCAAATTTCCGAA
>JAEMON010000001.1:15707538-15717976 GCA_030264115.1 Lygus lineolaris | reverse complement strand
CAAAGTGTGCGGATTGAACATAAACGAACAGAATCGAACATTTTGTTCAGATTTCAGTTGGAACGCGGAAAAATGTGCAGTCCGCTAACGCAAAACTTTATTGGAGTGTGAAAAACCTTGGGCACGAAAGAGGCGAAGATTAGCGTCACCACCACCTCCTCCCGCCACTTTCCACCCTCTGCTTTTTGCAGAAAGTAGGGAGGGGCACCAAAAGTGGGAGGTTTCAGAAGGTTTCCCTTTGATCAGTTTGCCCAGGTTCGCCCATCCTCCTTTGCTTGGGCAAAAATGTGCGTTTATCTTCCATCTGCGCAGTTCGTCGGAACAGAATTCATTTTTTATCTGTTGCACAAAAAAGCACACACAACTGGATGAAACAGAATTTTTTGAACATAAACGCACATTGTGCGCAGAGGGTTCTGCGCAGCCAAATATGCGTTTTTGTTCAAACTGCCCAGTCAGTTCAACAAACCTCCTATTCTCTGCTACATACGTTTATTCATTTTGATTGGGTTGGGCAAAGGCACCAGTAGTAGTCACCCTTGAGCAGCCCAGTTTTGGTATTTACAACGTCATTTCGTTATTTTGCTTCGGAGTCTGCAAGGCAGCGGAAGCTTTGTTTTCAAAAATTTTGTGCTCGAAAGTCAAAATTTCCACTCACGTTTCAGGACCTCCTGAACAAATTTCGTTTCGTTTCTGTCTGTCGTCTGTCCACATTTCCTTGCCACTGCCATAACTTCCACAATTTTGATCTGAATTTGATCAAATTTTCAGGGATTGTGTGGGTTAGTGCTGTGATGGTCCCTATCAATTTCACCACCGTCGGACTATGGGTAGCGTGGGCGCATGCGCAAACGTGAAGTCCTGAAACCCTGGTAACTCAGTTCCTAATTTACCTATTTCGCTCAAATTGGAGGGTAGTTTGGAACTGACTCTAGGACAATCACCTGTTAATTTTCTAACGATTGGATCAGTAATAGTTACTGGGCAAGCGCAAACTTGCAATTTGTTATCAGACGTAGCTACAGAACTACTTGACCAATTTCGGTGAAATTTCCAGGGATTAAGCGAGTTAGACCCTAAAGGGTCCAGTATGAATTTCATTGCCATCGGACCACTAATAGCGTGTGCTCATGCGCAAACGTGGATTTCCTGAAACTAAGATTTCTCAGTGCCTAATGGAGCGATTTTGCTCAAATTCGGTGTATAGTTGAAGGCTACTAATACCTTCTAATTTCGACACGATTGTATCAGTAATAAGTACTGCGCATGCACAATTTTGAAATGTGTTTCATGGCCTTAACTGTGTAACTACTCGACTAATTGCGGTGACATTTTTAGAGACAGTCAGGTATGGCAGCTCCTAGATAGTCCCCTTTTAATTGCATAGCCATCGGACCACTAGTAGCGTGTGCGCATGCGAAAACGTTAATTTCCTGAAACTACGATATCTCAGTTCCTAATGGACCAATTTTGCTCAAACTTGGAGGGTAGTTGGGGGCTGGCACAAGACCTATGAATTTCATCATGGTTGGATCAGTAATATCTACTGTGCAAGCACAAACTTAGACAAATACTGTTTTCTTTTCTGATGGACGGGCGTCAGGATACAAAATTATTGTGTTTAACTGGGTCACTGGGTGCTGGCACACTCTGCGCCCCTGCCATACCGTTAGGAAGCTTAGTGCCACACCCACTTGGCTGAAGTTTTTTGCTTCTTTATGTCAGTTCCCCTCTGCCACGTGAAAGTTTGTAAATTTGTACAACAGGTTCTTTTACCTCTCAACGTCCACAAGTCTCAGGCGTTTCTGAAGCACTCTTATGACAATTTTTTGACTGACGTTATACAGAGTGTACTTGCTGCGTTTTCTGTTGAGGCATAAATAACGGACGATATTATTTATGCAGTGTTTTCCTCTACAACCATGGTCGCTCCAATCAAAGCTATTTCGATTTTACTATGTAAGGCATACATCATATTGTGTAGGTATCATGTTCTTAACACTAGTTTTTTTGCTTCCCCACTACTGAGGTAGGAAGCTATGTATTCTTACAAGAAAAAAAATTACACTTGCTCATAACGTTTCAGAGCTTTCTGAACAATTTTGGTTCCTCATCTGTCTGTAGGTCAGTGGTCAATTCCTTGTCCCAGGCAAAACTATATGAAGTTATGGTCCGAATTTGATGAAAATTACAGGGATTGTGGGGGTTAGCCCCGTGACGGTCCCCTATGAATTTCATCGCCATCAGATCACTAGTAGCGTGAGCGCATGGGCAAATGTGAATTTCCTAAAACTACGATTTCTCAGTTCCTAATTGACCTATTCCGCTCAAATTCGGTGTGTACGAGTAGTTGAGATCTGAAAATGACCCTCTAATTTAGACCCTATTATATCAGCAGTACCTACTGCGCATGCGCAATTTTGAAATGTGTTTCATGGCCATAACTCCGGAAATCTTGACTAATTTCGGTGAATTTTTCAGAGATTATACGGGGTAGCCCCTAGACAGTCCCCTATTAATTTTATATCCGTCAGACCACTAGTAGCGTGTGCACATGCGCAAATGTGATTTTCCCTGAAACTACTATTTCTCTGTTCCTAATGAAGCGATTTTGCTCAAACTCAGAGGGTGGTTGGGGGCTAACTCAAGACCTATTCATCACGGTTGGATCAGTGATAGCTACTGCGGAAGCGCAAACTTTAAATTTGTTGTCGTAGTAATAACTTGGAGATATTCTAAAATTTTCGCTGGAATGTTCACTTGCTGAATCTATACGTCCATGTTGCAAAAGTTAGGAAGCTATACTGCCCACCGAACTTGGCAGACGTTTATCATTCGAGCAGGATGAATAAATGTTGAAACCCACCCTCACAATTTGATGTGCTATTACCTGTATGACATTTGTAAAAGCTGTTTTTGTATGAACGTGACATTTCCAATCAGACCTAAACGTAGAAACTAGAAAAACGCCGTTTTCCCGGTGAATTTTAGCCGTTGTGTGAGGGTAGATGGTTTTTTGTCCCAGTGCTTTGTATTGCCCAAAAATAACGATTTTTTAATTTTAGGTTTTCCAGCATTCTATTGTCAGGAGCATGGCCAACCAGTCATTTCTACCTAGTTTTCTGAAAATTTATTGGTGACATACCTGTGTAGGCCACGAGGAAGCTCCTGTGCCATGTCCTTGGCAATGTATTTTTGATTTATTCTTTTCATTTTTGCGCATGCCCACACGATACTAGTAGTCAGAAATACATAGGGTAACCTCTAGAGTCCAATCCACGTAATCCGATAAAGTTTCACCGAAATCGGTCGAGTAGTTTGCAGCTGCGCCCATGACAACTAATTTCAAGTTTGTGCTTGTGCAGTAGATATTACTGATCCAATCGTGACGAAATTCATAGGTGATTGTACCGGAGTCAGCCCCCAAATACCCTCAAAATTTGAGCGAAATAGATTTATTATGATCTGAGATAACAGGGTTTCAGGGAATTCACGTTGTCGCATGCGCTCATGCTACTAGTGGTCTGATGGCAATGGAATTAATAGAGACCATCACGGGGCTAACCCACACAATCCCTGAAAATTTCATCAAATTCGGACCACAACTTTATATAGTTTTACCTGGAGGTACATTGGGGAAGTTGTTGAGAGTTCATAGATAGGAGAGGGTGGGGTTAGCACTCCCATCCCCTTCTAAGACTGGCGCTCGCCATCCTTCTGGGCTGTGGTGGGGGACTGCTGGACTGTGGTGCCCAATCTATCGGCGGATGGCTGAACTGGCACCAATCTCAAGTTTGAACCATGTTTCGCACCACTGGCAGAACCCCTTTAAGGGTGCGCGGGACGATGGGCTCGGGAAGCACCTCAACCAATTCCCAATGCAACTCAAAATCCTATTTATTATTCTTCATGTTTGTGATTTTGAAAATTCATTGAATTACGTATGTTATACAATAATAATGACATACTTTACGACGTGAATCATAATTTTAAGTTTATTCCATTTAGAGAAAACTGGAAGAAACTAATGAAAAACCCAGTTTTCATTGGTTTCTTCCAGTTTTCTCTGGATGGAATAAACTTAAAATTATGATTCACATCGTTGAGTATGTAATTATTAGTGTTGAACATACGTAAATCGATGAATATTCGAAATCGCAAACGTGAATAATAATAAATAGGATTTTGAGTTGCGTTGGGGCATGGTTGAAGTGCTTCCCTAGCCCATTGTCCCACGCACCCTTAAATCATGCTACTAACTTTTTCTCTTCAGGTAGGTACCTGGTTGGCATTGGAGGCATGTAGGTTGGGCCTGGGTCCTTCAGGTTCCTGCTCCTTATTATTTGCTGTTGAATGTTTGGGTTGACCAAATAATTTGAGGTTTGGGAGAAGGCTCTATGCTGTTTGTCTGTCAGAGATCCATATTTTGGGCTTTTATGATTAGCAATATTGCGGAAAGAGGCTTTTGGTGTTTGCTGCTTCCATGAAATTCTAAGAGTTGGTTTCCATCTATTTGTCCATTCTCATGGTATGCTCCTCTTATTTACAGTGCCATGGCATTATGAAAAGATGTGTCGACCTGGTGTCACTTGACTACAGTCATGTGGTACGTATACACTTATTCACATTGTTCAATTGAAATTCTGAACATTGTTGATGGTAATGTGTTCGTCGTCCATGTATTTCAGGGAAATTTCTTCATTTTATAGTACCTATGTAAAAAAAGTTATTATCATGAACTAAACCCGGGAACATCCTTCAGTCCTGGCCTTAGCTTCTCCCTCCTGCCCCAGGGTAATACATGAAATATAAGGTAGGTTTTTAAGCAAAACCACTACACCTGAGGCCCTCCTAAATAAAACTTTTTTTGAATAAATAAAGTCTAACGAAAATACGAAACAGAAAATAGTCGTTTTCCGTTCGTTAGTTTGTTACTCGTCGTTTTCCAACTGATGTTGAAGAGTTATCCGTTTCTTCGTAAATATTCTGTTTCTCGGAATCAGAACTCTCAACTTGATTTGAAAATTCGGTTCCTTATTGGTTTATTATTTCAATAAAAAAACTTTGGAATTGAGCTTGATAGAAAAAAGTCCCCCCTCAAAATTTGATGTTTTACATTTCAGTTTGTTGTTTGTCAGTTCAGTTCAGGTTGTTTTACATCCAAAAATCGAATTAAAAAAATCCTGCCGTCCGACGTCTGTGGCACTTGCTTTGTTATCTTCTACCAAAATTAATGCAATTTTCTATACTGGGGTCTAGTTCTAGTTGTGCATCGAAGCTTGGCGTTACTTTCAGTCTTCTCTAAGGGGTAGAAAATAGGGAAATTTTCAAAACGCTTTAGCTCGAAACTTCCATAGATCAAATTCCCTTTGTTCTTCCTTTTTCCATCGATTCCAAATAGAATACAATTATTAGCGTCAAATGAGACCTCGCGGAGAATTTCAGTACCAGCCATTCGTTCCCTGTAAGGACTTGAGGTTTGGACGAAAGAAAGAGAAGAAACACGAGTGTAAATCGCAAATCCTTCGAGTAAGTAGGCCGATTTTGCGTTCAAAGATCAGTAGATCAAATGCTAATTTTTTACGATTTCATTGCGTCGAGTTTCTTGTTACTTTGAGAAGCTTCCTTAGTTACTCAATAACGTTGTGAAAGACCTACTACAACTCTCAGAAAATAATAGTTACAGGTATGTAGATACACATGGTACTTACTCGTCAAATTGTGAACCCTGTGTTATAGGGTAGTTCTTGCAGGTAAATGACTAGCGAGTCGGGTGACAAGTAGGGAGCTCAATGAGTAGAAATCGGTTATTGTGCATGTGCGTGTATCTCATTACGAGTAGAGTCATCTCGTAACACGAATGGAATTGGCCGATTCGTCTGCTATTGGGGCTCCGAATGGTCCCCCAATAACGAAGATAACCTTCGTTGAAGGTAACCATACTGGCACAACTGAAAAAGGATCTTTCATGCCTACCTACCTACTCCTACCCATTTGCTCAACAACCCCACCCACCCCAATAGTTGTTCCTGAATAGCCCAAAATTGGTTCCAGATACGACTGCCTGTTAAGGTAAGACAACCTCAATAACATAATACACAAAGGTGTGACACCTGGTAATCTATAACCGCTATCAAGAATGCTCACAACATTGGGTATTCCGAGCAATGTAGAATTATCAATTTTTAAAAAATTTTTTTCTGAAAGATACTGATTTGAAAGAAACAAGAATGAAGTCGTACAGCAAAAATATTGTATCTGTAATTTTAGAAAATTTATTGTAATATGGCAGGAAAGTGATGTTGAAAAGGGTGTCGTCTGTCATTGGCCAAACCTGTCCAAGATGCCAACGAAACGAAACAGAAAGCCCATCACTGTTGTGTAAGAGTGTGTGTGAGAATAGAATTTACATAATTGATAAATTGATTGAATTAATAAATTATTGTTAATTAATTATTTGAATTATTCCTATTTTCACTGCTCTCAATGCTATCCAGCGCATTCTTTTTCGGTTCAGTTCTTTTAGTTTGACGTAAGAAAGGGTTTCTCAAGAGCCTTCGGAATTCCGCCTGTTATTCAAACAGCTGAGATTTTATTCCAAGTTTTCTCCACACCCGAACGACAAACTATTTTTTTCTTTGTATTGACAGTGTTGTTCAATTCCAAATAACAATACAACTGGCTGAAAAAATGTGATTTTCTCATACACGATAATTCCCCATTGAGCCAGCCGTGGTATGTCCTTGCAGATGAACCTGAACTCCAAGTAGATATATTGGTAGTTCATCCTGTCCAAATTGAATAGTTCTTACCTATGTGGTCCTCCTCACCCAAGGCCCCCGCCGATTCTGCCAAAGCTGAAAGTAGGTTAGCCTTCCAAAATCAGGTCCATTTCCCCTTCATTCACAAAACTGGCCTCATACAGTTCCTGATATTCACTATTGATATTCATTTTCGAATATTGAGAGAAAATTCTCAACAACAAGAACTTCGAAATCACTAGGTAGCCTCACATCAAATCTACGAATCCCATCCCATTTGCACGTTGAGGTTATTTAATGTCTCATAGGTCGGCTTGTTTCCGGACTCGTGAGCATCTACTCGTGCTCTCCTTAGTAACATCCTATTTGGAATCCCGACTTGCTACTCGTTTACCTGCAAGAACTGTCTATAATTACGGTAGATACTGAAATATACAAATAGGATCTTTAAAGATGGGTGATCTATATAGAAAATAATGAACTGTTGTGTAATAATTATCAGCGTTTTTTGATGAGTATCCACTCAGCGTAACACCTACGGTGTTGTAGCTACCCAGCACTAACTAATACTAGATTTTCGGTAACTACCTCCACACCTACACCAGACATGGAACTTACTCCAAAAAGGTTGAAGGAAAGTATCAGCAGTAGTAATCAGCAGAAAACCCAATTTCTTAAACACCTCCTAAGAATTTTTCTAATAGACATCTGATCAACTTTCCCCATGTTTTAGACAGGTGTATGTTAGTCTGTATGTATGTAGGGCGATAGAGGGGGTGTTTCCATCTCTTTGAAACACCTTCTTATCCCTACCCAAGTCATGGTCGTTCTCGTTGTGCAACCCAGACACCCTTGGTATGAATAGAGAGGGCTGCCCCAGGGGCTCTCCATTAAGGTTTCCGTGGTGGACCCCTCTCGAACTTTTGGGGTGCCTGAAGAGGGGAAGCCCCTGTTAATAGGTTCCCTGTCTCTTTCTTAAAGCTCTTCCAGTTATGGATACAAATCAACAAGGGCCTCTAACCCCTGCCACCCCACTGGCACACAGGGTTCTAAGGGAGGCGCCCCAGGCAGAGGCGCTGGGAATCCTTTCCCTCCTTATCCTCCCTCATTATCATCTTTCCCTCCCTCCACATTAAGTCCACCCATTTGCCTTACCTCCAAGTTGGGCCTCTGACTCACGTCATACAGAAGCATCCTGTAGCAGCAAATGATGCCATTGATGTAGGAAGATTGTGGCCGAGGTATGCTTCTGAGGATTTGTAGAGAATGGTGGCTGAGGAGAAAGAAGCTGTGCACCATGGGGCAGTACATAGAATCAATGTGTATCTACAAGAATATTTTCCCACCTGCACGCTTTCTGCCATCCAATCCCTTTGCCTGAGGCCCTACCAGGAAGCAAATGTAGCCCTAGAAAATAGCATTGGGGTCCCACATCTCCCAATGCTGACGTGAGGCAGCAGCCTGCCATCCAGCAATCCTCCCCTGTGTCCTCCGGTCTTTTAGCCGATTTGAAGACCGAAGTCCTGAGGTGCGTGGGGTCATATTGAGAGCTATGACATCGCCTATCTGAAGGATCTGGCGAGGCAGGATGTTGAGGGGTTGAATGAGAACGACAAACGAGAACTTAGATTCGAGAACGATCATCAGTTGTTTCTTCAACACATTCAAGATCATGCCGTCCTTCCCAGGGTACGAGTGATGTCATATGGCATCAAGCATATCTGGAGGGCGCTCCCCACTCTTAACATATTTGAAGGTGATTGGAAGGGTCGAGGAGGGTTGGCTAGTGGTTCATTGTAATCAGTAGGTCCGTAGCTGTTGAATGGTCGTGTTCGGGTGCGGATCGAGATATTTTTACCCCTCCCAAAAGACAATCGTGCATTTAGGACGAATTTTTCCACAACGCTTTAGTTTTCTCGTATGTTTGTCATCATTTCCCGCTAAAAATGTTAAATAAATAGTCGGTGCTATTATAATGACTTTTTTACTTACGTTTTTGACAATTTCCACACAAAAACAGCAACAGAACGTGATTTTTGAACAACAAAAATTCCGGTTTTTCATACTGTTTCTAATACTTTATTAGGTATTTCTGTATCAATAATTTTTTTTCTACCTTCCACACTATAATAATTGAAAATTAAAAGAAAATGATGTGTACTGCTGGGGCTTACTCATGTCCTTTCCCCTTCACGAGTGATCTCAAATGACATCATGCTCCAGAAATAATCAACATGGCGTCCAAACCACTTCTAATGCTTCGAAATACCTTTCTTATCGAAAATAAGGCACCAATGTCGAATTGCTGTGCTGAAGGTTTTAAAATTGGAACAATAGTTGTATCTGGAAAGGCCAAATAAAAGTTAAAGTTAGGGTGTTTGCCTGATTCAACTATCAGCATTACAAACGTCATTGGCAGTCCTCCAAAGGGTGGATCGAGATTTGATCCGATGATTTCGCTTGTTAATCATTGCCTTGCCTTGAAGCGTGAATTCTTGGACGGGAGATCCTTACATGACGGTCACCCATCCAAGTAGTAATCACCTTCGTTGTTGCGGAACTTCCGTGATCTGACAAGAACAGGTCTATTGCCCCCGTACTGGGAAAGGCCAAATAATATGCTTGAAAACCGGCTCAAACAGAATCAACTTCACTCAATTAAATGGATCCGAATGCAAACAAAGTTTGCAAGGATTTCCATATTCCCAAAAGCCATGTTATGAAAGCCTACTAGAACGATCTTGGAGTTTTCAAGCGCCTGGCTATTTTGGGGCACCCAGTGGTCCTATATTGTATGGTAGATTTTTATAACTGATTCAACATTAACTCAGATTTTCTAACCTTCTGAAATACCTCATTTCGTTTAGTGTTCTCAACATTTGGAATGATTTTCAATAGGAAATGAACTAAGAACCTAAATCCAAGTAGGAATGATTGATTCATAAAAATGAACCAAACAAACAAAAACGATTTAGTAAGATAACTTGTACATAATATTTTATGATTTGTAAGATATTGTGTAATATATAACATGATTTTCAGGTTGTAAGTAATGCTGGAGGGGAGATGAGTGCACATTACCCTAGTCAGCTGATCATCATGGAATATGAACGAACCAGTAAGGGTAATAACGCCTCATCAGACCACCTCCCACGAGCCAATGGCACCATCTACGAAAACGTGTATGATGTGAATAAATTAAAAGATCTGTTCGGCAAAGCCCGTTTTGCCAGATGTCGAGCCAGGTTCCCACTCCCTGTTATACTATACAAGGGCAAGAACATATGCAGGTAAATACAAAATGTTTGTTGGGTTTAATGTTTGCTCATGCGCAGTAGCACAATATGAATTTGATAGTACTTCTGGTAAGCACTCCTAGCAGTTACAGAAATTGTTACGCTTTGTTTATAGCATACATAGGTGGGCGCCTGCAGTGGCAGTTTCTCACTTATGTTGTTGACCTTTTTAAAGTTGTTGTGTCTGCTGAGTTTTCCGTACAATTTCCCGTATTTTCTTACTAGTTTTCGTAATATATGACAATACTCATGGGCGATATCCTTTAAGGTGGGTACACACCAGTACGAGGCAGCGCATGAGGCATTCGGGGGCGAGGCGAAGCAAAAAGTTTGCCTTGTACATTCGATTTTGTAGTTTCGAGACGCCGCACGAGGCAACGC
>JAEMON010000001.1:15674776-15705294 GCA_030264115.1 Lygus lineolaris | reverse complement strand
GCGCTCCCCCCATCGTTCAGCTCGCAAACATGCAGCTGCTTTGGGAAGAATTAGACGTCGGGGACGTGTGGTTTCAGCAGGATGGAGCCACAGCTCACACTGCACGAGCCTCCATGGATTTGTTGAGAGGACACTTCCCCGACCGCCTCATCTCGCTCAGGGGCGACCTCCCTTGGCAGGCGCGCTCCCCTGATTTTGCTCCCTGTGACTTTTTTTTATGGGGATATTTGAAATCCATTGTTTATGTCAATCGCCCACGAACCCTGGCCCAACTCAAGGACAACATTCGAAACGCCATCGCGAACATACTGGTCGATATGCTCCTCAGAGTGGAAAGAAACTTTAAAAATCGACTTAATGAGTGCTTAAATAATGGGGGCATCATTTGATGGATGTAATTTCTAAAACCATTCGAAAAAAAGTAGATGTTGTACTTTACAATAAAAAAATAATTACAAGGATAACTGCAATACTTTTTTTTATTGACCTTTCAAATAAGTAAGTAATTCAGGCGCACCCTGTAATAAGATCTGCTTGGTAGCGCACAGTAGATAATCAACTCGTCGAGTAGGATGACGCCTAGACGACGCTAACGCCACAAGCAGATTCGCAGTGCACTACTCGCTTTTTCCTTCCAGCCTCAAAAAAATTTTAAATGCCCGTAGTTCAAATTTCGCTTGGATTTTCGCAGATTCCTTAATACTATTCTAGAGTAATTTGTGATATTACCTACGATTTAAACGCAAATCCAAAAGTTAGGACCCCCCATTGATCATAGATGGACACAGAAACAAAAGTTCTGAAAGCTTTGAAATCCAAATTTGATTTTGAAGGACTCATTTTTTTCCACTTGCAAGAATTATATAACGTGTTTTGTTAGGTATTCAAAAATTTGCACATTAGCTTATGCAACTTTTGAAGTTTAAAATACGTTTCTCTCCGTTCCAAAAAAAAACCAAGGCTCCACTGAAGCCAATTCACTGTTTTTGGCACATCTGTGTAGGTATGGTATCCTATAGGAAAACCCACCAAACGTTTAGGTCAAAAATAGGTTAATATCTGTTACAATAATTCTTCAAAAATTCGCTCATTAACTCATGCTGCATGACTGGAACTTTTTCATTTACTCATTGTAAATTTTTATTACTTCTCTGTTTTTATTTTTCTTTTAGGTCGTCAACATTGGCTGGGGGTCCTGAAATTTATGGTCGTTCCGGATTAGACTATTTCTTCAGTGCCGAAGAGAGTGGGCTGGACGATAAAGAGACTGAAAATAATGACAACATCCATCCTGGTGACTGGCAGCTCTTCAATAGAGTGCGAAATCAAGATATTCGGTTGTTGAAAACTCTTAATGTTGGTGCCATCATAGATTTTATGGTGGAGAAGAAGAAAGTCAAATTCGGAGTGAAGTTAGTTTCAACCATAATCACATAATACCTGCCTATATCATGTATTTATTCAAGTTAAGATATTAGGTTTGTTCTTCCAGACAACCTAAAAGCTACACTTGGAGCAGCTACAGAGTCAGAAAAAGTCACCATTGGGTAACCCCCTAGGTTACACTTCTCGAAGTCTTGTTGGAACGCTTTTGGGAGCTGGAAATCGCGTTAACACATATCTTCTGCGGGAGGTTCCAACAAATTCATCATCAAAAGACTCTTCCGAATCACAATTAGTTTTTTCAAAACTTCTGCCAATTTGGGTGGACAGGATAGCTTCCTCACTTTTGTAACATGGACAGAGAATCAATTACTTAGTGAAAATTTCACTGAAATTAATCGCGTAGTTCCGGAGTTATGCCTATGACAACAAATTTCAAATTTACTCATGCACAGTAGCTGTTACTGATCCTATTGTGACGAAATTCGTAGGTTTTCATCTTAGATTCAGCTCCCAACTACCCACCTAAAACGAAAGTCCTCAGAACAGCGTTCTACAACCAAAACAAAGCCCAAAACAAGATGAATTTCATCAAGAACAAAACAACAGCAATTAGAGACAAGTTTTGAAATAACTCATGTTGTCATAGCTTAAGAAAAGGCAAAAGATAAGGCAAATGTGAAGGTTTGAATCCCTTCGGTACTAGTGATTATAAGGTTCAGCTCAGAGGAGATGCAGGGCTGTTGATTCAGACTTGCCCATCCTAATCGCCGTAGCTTTCAAGATGCGGGAGTCTACTAGTCAAAATGACATGGTATAACACCTTTACCGTCACAAGGGTTTTGAGTTTCAAAGCTTCCAAAACAAATTGGGCTCCGTGTCTGTGGTCAATTCCTTCTCCCAGGCAAAATTTCGAAACTTAGGGTCCAATTTAAATGACATTTTCAGGCATTGTGTGAATTGTGCCTTAGATGATCCTTTATAAATTTCAGCTCTGTCGGATCGATAGATGTCACTGAGTATGCACTAATATGAATTTCCTGAAACATTTCCGTCATCATGATTGTTTAGAAACATCCTGTTGTGATGGGTCGAGCAATTTCGAATCTTGGTCGAGGCTTTTCTGAATCCATAAAAAATGGAGTTGAACATTTTGTTCTCAGATCAACTGAGACAAAAATTTTGCTCCCTAATCAGTTGAGTCAAAAATCAAACTCCTAGATCAGCTGTGTTGAAAATTGAGCTCTGTGATTAGCTGTGTACCAAACTTGGAGATCTAAGAGTTGACAGCCGATAATTTAGGCTGTGTATCATTTGACCCTATCAACTATGGTCAATGTTACAATTAATCATCAGTACAATACGGCAAGGAACAAAATATTTTTGTTATAGAACTAGAAAGATACGGGCAGAACGAAATTTGTTCATTTTGAACTAGATCAATAGGCAATTATCATGAGAGGGGTTTGCTGTACATAAACATGAACATTTCTTGAAGATATGTACATATGTATGAAGATAGGAGACCCAACTTGAGAGCCTCGGTTGGCCTCTTATGGCGCAGAATCTCATTACCTTCAACCTTTATTCCATGGAGTTCTTAGATTTGAGTTTAGTTTTAGGCATTGTTGCCTAAAAATACCAAAAAAAATTAAAAAGGGAGTTTTTTGGGAAAAATTGTGCTAATGGTATTTATCCATATATTTTCATCACTAGGTTTATTTCAACTAGCGGCGTGGGATGAATACCATAATAACATTTTTTCTGTGGCACGCAGTGGCTTGAAGTTTTTCTGGACTAACATATTATGGTTTCCTCCAGTCTCATAAGAAATTTGCGCTGATTCCGAATATAGTATAATGTTTCGATACTTAGATAGATAGCTTAACTGCAACATTTAAAAAAAAAACCTTCACGTTTTTGACCATTGGAACCACCCTGTTCGGTCACTACCAAAAATATTTGAATTTGGCAGCCACTTGGGGTTGGGTTTTCAGCCCTCTCAAGCCTCCAAAGCTAAGATCCATCCTCCCTGCTCTCAACTCGCGACCCGCTCCTTTATTAACCATCCCCCGCCCTTGTTCATTATGTTCTATCTCCTTTCCGTTTTTACCGGAGTTTTTTGTGGCTGTCGTAAATTTGTCTATTAACTCTTTATTGTGATAAATGGTGATTAACAGTTCGTGAACGTGAGTTCGTCTTCTTATTTTCATTTCCAGACCCAACACGCCCAAAATGGTTTTTGTTTAACCCTTCTGCTCCGAAGGCATAAAAGTCAGATATAACCTGGGGCCGAAGCCCTCTTTTTCGCAGTTGGATGGAAACGAGTTTAGCGGTGTGAAACTCATTCGTCGTTGATCGATATTAGAGATCTCGTTTAGAATTGATCTGGATCAATCCTGATCGAGATTAGAGTATTTTTGTGAAACCAGCCCTTGGAGTTTTTTTAAACCCCTTATTTTTTGAATTTTATGATTTTGTTTTTTCCTTCGACCTTGTATAACTAAAACAGCCATAACTCTCTTACAGTGAATGAATAAGCCATCAAAAATGAATATACGATTGAAAAGAGCGTTAAGTTTCCCTAGAAGAGGCCTACCAACTACCATCATTAGTAGATTTAATCCAGCCCAAAGTTCACATTTCGACAGATAAGAAATTGATTTTTCGAGGATAATAGTGAATTTTTGGACATACCAGCACATCTAATTCATATATTTGTAATCTTTGTGTGTTTATTGAATTTTCCCCAAATGATTACCGCTCAGATTTAACTCAACTGTTCACTAGCTTAGCAAAATATGAGTTGGATGTGCTGGTATGTCCAAAAATTCACTATTTTTCTTGGAAAAAAAGATTTTTCGTCAGTCAAATTGAATCGGGAGTGTCACCATTCGATTCAGCGTGAAAAATTACCTAGCATACGATACTTCACACCTCCAGTCATGGTTGGTCGTCAATACCCCAAAACACTGGATTTCCTCGAAAAACCCAAGTTTTTTCGGCATTTGAACACAATTTTCTCCCTCAATTACTGCACTAAAATCAAAAATTACTACACCGTTGGAGAGCTGAGATCCTGAGAAACAAAACAATGCGTGAAAGGAAAGCCAAATTTTGGAAAATTCTCAAAATGTGAACTTTAGCTGGATTTTTGACAATCTACTGATGAACATAGTAGGAAATTTAACGCTCTTTCCAATGGGATATTGTTCTTTTATTTTACACTGTAAATTAAGGGAGTTCAAGTGTTATAGGGTGTTGACGACCTGACCATGACTTGAAGAGGTAAGTATCGTCTTCACTGAATTGCTCACGCTGAATCGAATGGTGACACTCCCGATTCATTTTGAATGACAACCAATAGATTTCTGATAAAAATAGTAAATTGTAGGACATACCATCACATCCAACTCATATATTGCTGAGCTAGTGAACATTGAGGTAAATCTAAGCAATAATTATTTGGAAAAATTCAATCAACACAAAGATTACAAAAATTTGAGTTAGATGTGCTGGTATGTCCAAAAATTCCCAATTTTCTTCGAAAAATTAATTGTTATCACTCAAAATGAATTGGGAGTGTCATCATTCGATTCAGCGTAAAAAATTACCTACAATACGATACTTCACACCTCCAGTCATGGTTGGTCGTCAACACTCTCAAACACTCAATTTTGTTGAAAAACAACGTTTTTCGGCATTCAAACACAACTTTCTCCCTCAATTACTGCATCAAACTCAAAAAGTACTACACTGTTGGAAAGCTGAGATCTTGAGGAAGTTTTTCTTGTTGAGTGTCCAGCGCAACTTGGATTAGGAGCGAAGAGAAAGAAAAGTTAAATTTTTTACGATTTTTGATATTTGAACTTAGGGCTGCATTTTGAGCCTTCCATTGATGAAGATAGTTAGTTGGCCTTTCTTATAGGAAATGTAACGCTCTTTCCAAAGGTATATTTATTTTTCATTTTCCAATGTAAAAAAAAAACCTGTGTTTTAGCTGTTTTAGTGACGTAAGGTCGAAAGAAAAAACAAAATCTTGAAATTGAAAAAACTCAAGAAATATGGAGATTTAACGGAAATATCTAGGGAGAGACTTTTTGTTCGTTATGATCCAAGGAATCGACTCCTTGAAGGATGCACACTTTATTGTTATACACCCTGTACACATGTCCAGTTTAAAAAAATAAGGGGTTTAGAAAACTCTAGGTTACATTTTTTGTTGGAAATTACCTGTAGAATCGTTCCCTGAAGTTTGCCCCATCTTAACGGTAGACACCCTTTATATGTAGGTATGTGTCATTCCAGACAATATCTGATCCTGGAATCAATCCAAAAAAAATTTCAAAATGTCAATAATTAATTACAAAATAATGATGAGTTCTTTGGCCAGAATTTTTGGAGTACTCCAAGGGGCAAAAAATGTGTTTTTGAGATGTTTTGGTGTAAATTACCATCCTTAGCAGAGGAACATTTGGCATAACCAGAATCAGCGCAAAATTTCTTATTAGAATCATCATATCATATCATATCGATTAGAATGATTCTTTGAAAATGCGCTCATAAACTCATGCTGCATGAATTATTGATAATATTTCTATAATAGTGTGCACAGTAGTTTCTGCACAGCTAAAATATTTGATCTCAATTTGTAGTTCGGACAAACCTACTATGAAATTTTATGTAAGACCTGAAAGTCCATACAAACGATTTGGGGACCACCTTTGGTGTCCCATGTACCATACAAGTGCGTCAACGTGTAAACTAGATTTGTATGTGATATAAATGTGAACGTTTATTGCAGGGTCACCTCATCGGAAAAGGTTGACAAGGAAAGTAGATACTCAGACTTCACGATTATATCCCTCCCATATCCTGGTTGCGAGTTTTTCAAGGAGTACCGTGATAATGACTACGAAGCTACAGGACTTGTTTTCGACTGGTCCCAAGGGCACGTCGATGCAGCCATTGACGTTCCTGATGATAATATAGCGTCTCACCTGAAAATCGACTGGGACAACTACAAGGTTTGATGCTAATTTATTATTATTCTATTACTAGACGAGATTCTTTCGTTAAAAGTCGTAATTTTTTTACATTAAACCACAACTTTAACCCACCAATTAACTGAATGATAAGAGGTGGTGGCACATTTTAAAGCCATCATTTTTGCTCTGAATGGTGAATTTTGAAAAACCTCACAAAACGCCACTTCAAACTTAATGGTGCAAATTTGAGCCCCTCCACAAAACTCGTCAAAAATCTTGAAAAATGGACGAAAACTTCATAACAAGTATCCTTCATTCGATATAATGTACTCAGTCATGTCAACAATCACATTCGCTTTATCCCACAGCTTTGGCATCTGATTCACAGGGCCTATTTATTGAAGTCTTGATGAACTTCAACAAGCTATACTTGTGTGAAAACAAACTAAATATTAGCACGAGAACCCCAACGTAGCATGATACCAGTAGTTGAATCCTAGCTGCCTAGGTACGTGGGTACTCAGTGGATGGACGTGAGTCTATAGTAAAGAGACGAATCACCAAGACTCATCACTCCCATACTGTTGGTTCCTGCAACTGTCCGGTGGCCGCATGTTGAGACTTTGCTTTGCCGGCTTGCTTTTTTTCTATGAGGACCTTCTTCTTTCTTCTTCTTCTTTATTTTCTCCAACCTTCAAAATTGGAAAAAATTGGTCTAGTAGGTACTCTTCACTACCTACCTACTTGTTATAGATTTTCTTTCCTTTTTTGTAAATTGATTGAAAAATAAGTTAATTCCAGAAGCTATTGCCATACCTGTTTTAGTTTTTTTAGAACAAAAGTTACACATTGTAACAAGTAGTTGAGTACCTACTAGGTGAAAACGTTTTGCTACTATACCCACAACAAGAAGATTGATTCATTCAAATTACTCAGTTTACTGTACTTACATGTCTTCAAACTTGATTGTTTCATGATGTTGGGTGGAGGAAGGTGAGGCTCATAAACGCCACTGTTCACAGTCATAATTAAAAGGATCATCAACTTGGTTTCTAAACTAATTGGTAGACAAGAAGGCAGTGGCGTAGCGCTAATGAAGCGAATGGAGCAGTCACTCCAGTGGGCCAAACTCTGAGGGGTGCAAAAATATAAAAAAAGTGTATTTGGAATTAGAATTTATTTTAATTATAAATAATCTACCTATTATGACAAATGTATTATACTGTACTGCATAAATACAAGCTCTCATATTTAACTACAAATCTTACAAAATAATACTTCCATAAGAGAGTGTAGTGTGATTGATATGCCAGTTTTGTGATTAAACTGTTTCATATTTATATTTGAATATTTCATTCATTACAACATCTTTACACTTAAATGCCTAGAAAAGTTCACTCGAGTATTTAAGATAAAATACGTGTTTATAACAAATATAATATTTAGTCTTAGAATGAATTTTTAACAACTGACAACCAAGTACAAACCTAATAAAGATTTAAATATCGTGGATAGAAAAAAAAGTTAATGTAGCAAAAATTATAACTAATAATAACGTTGGTGGGGGGGGGCTTTAGGTCAAACCGCTCCAGGGCGCCATAAATTGCGCTAAGCCACTGCAAGAAGGAGTTGCAGAGTAGCTGTGCACTAGCCTTGTAGCCCTGTGTTGGACTCAAGTCGTAAATTCAGATTTTCTCTATACCTTCCTGCTTGCGATTGGTCAGGAAGAGAATTTTGTACGGAATGAACTCACAATTTGATGCTCTACGGCATTTATTTCAATGGTTTTTCCATTTCACGACGCCGTTTCAAAAAAAAACATCTGTTGCGAGGCTTCACACTACTTTTCTCACCCGTAAAAACCTGGAAATGGCTATTTTGCGGATTTTAACGTTGATTTCGGCCCTCACTCTATTTTTTTGGAGATGAGGGGTATTGGAACTTGTTTCTACTTGTTATGAGAGTAAATCCTGTGAATTTCATCACGCTGAGCTATCGCTTTTTTTAGCCCCCCTTCATCAGATTTTCAAAATTTTGCACAGCTCCAGAGAAAAAGCCCTAGCACCTTTGACGGCACTGCAGCGCCATCTCCTATCTCAGAATCTCACTAGGCGACCGTCCTCTTCAGCCTTAAACTGTACCTCTATTTACTCTGTACCAAGTAAGCAGATACCCTACTAGATCGGGAGCTAGTGACAGGTGATTTCAATCGGAAGGGTATGGTTTTGGTAGATATATAAAATGAAGCTACTCTACCCCAGAATCCATAATTTGACGTCTGCCAGCACGTATCTGGGGCAGGTGAATTTTACAGGAATCCAATTTGCTAAATTGGGACATCAAAATAATTAGAAGGGTATAGTGATGAAATATGGCTCAAATTGTAGGGTTTTGACATTTTATGTCTTTGCTTTGGCACATAAACTAAAAAAACGACGAAAAATTGCTCACGAAAATACGAATCGACTTTCACTTACAACCAAGCCGTTGCTAGGGAAATGAAACTTCTTTAGTTTTCATCGGACGAAAATGGTTGTCCATTCGTCGGATAGCTCTTGATTTATCCAACCATATTATGTTAACTACTGCGAAGTGCGTGGCCAACAAGCTGAGCTATGAGCATGGTTATTTGAATAATTGTGACCATTCTCAATAATTGGTATTGTGAACATGGTTGCAACCGCTTGTTAATTTCTGATGATTTCATTGAGCCGGTGTTTCGATGATTTGATTCATAGCAGGTGATCTGAATATTGTGAGAACGATTTGAGTTGTGAAGCGGTGGTTAAATAATTTTAATAGGTAATTTCTATACTTAACACTCTAGGAAGCTGTAATTTCGTATGTAGCCTCTTTAGGACATTTACTTAACGATGCCCAGGGTCCGCATCATATGAGTGGCTCTTAAAGCTAATAAATAAATAAATAAATACATCACCCTGTATCAATTATAATTCGTAGATAGAGGGGAGTACATAAGAGGGAAATGGAAGGGTAGGAAAGGGGGGGGGGGGGAACTAATGACATAAAATGTCCCAATGTGTTGCAGACTCGCATGCAAGCGTTTTAGTTTATGTGCCCAAGCAAAGACATAAAATGTCAATAAAAATAGTAAATTGCGTTTGCCACAACAGCCCAAGTCGATTTATTTATTTAATGCTGAATCCGAATATGTGCCAACATCTGCCTGGGGTAATCTGGTCAAATTTTGAGATAGAATATAATAAATTGGGACATTAAAATAATTGGAAGGGTATAGTGATGAAATAAGGCTCAAATTGTACGGTTTTCAATGTTGAATCAGAATATGTACGTCTGCCTGGAGCTATCAAGTCAAATTTCTATGAAAAAACCCAAGGAGAGCGTAGCTACCGACGGTGCTGGGAGACCCGGCATTTTGCCACGCGTTGTGTGGAATTAATGAGCTACTGTTGTTGGATACACAAGATTAACGCTCAGGGTCTGAATTTTGATGGCAATGGAATAGCCCATCAAGTATGTATAAACTCTATATAGGTATTTCCATAATAGCTCAACAAAATAAGCTCTGTTAAAATGGTTATTAGAAATTCACTCATTATCTCTTACTGCATGACTGGAACGTTTATGAGTAACTTCCTTATGATTCGTGTTGGATAGGTTTGTTTGTTGAAGGTCAAATGTATCTCGTTCACTTAGTGATGAAGCACACTGCTCAACACTTTTCTTGCCATATCTTTAAATATTCTGGGAATTTCTTTCATCTGATGAATATAGAAAAATCTATCAATTAGAACCACATCCACTCTCAGAGGTACCGATGTGTTTACCACCGTCTCCAAATGTCCGGCGAGAGCTGATTTATTCGATTTGTTGCCAACCATTTTGAATCCTTGCCAAACAATTTAGTTCTTGGAGACGTCGGAGGGAAATAATTTGAGCGTGATTACTTAACTCCAATGAAATGGTAGGTAAGATTTCTTTATTATGTACCTTACAGTACCTATAATAATTGAATATTATAGGTGATTCTGTTAACTCCTCCTTGATTCGTTAACAAACAGAGAGTTGGGTATTCATTATAATCCTAAGCGACTCACTAAAATGATCTTGTCTAATGTTTTGTTCAGATGAAATACTTATTTCTAATAGATATTGGTTATAGTTTTTCTTTGTAGGAATAGGCTGGTGAGAATGAGATCTGAGAACATCCAGCCAACCATTGAGTTCGAATTTCCAGCAAGATAATTTTGTACTTATCTAAATGCCTACCTGCTTAAATCTAATAATTGTCATAAAGACATTTCAAATATATGATAATAGATACCTAAATAACCTATTATGATGTGTTCTGGTTTTCATTATCATTGATGAGTCCATAAGGAAGTTACTCGTAAAAGTTCCAGTCATGCAGTAAGAGATAATCAGTGAATTCCTAATAACCATTTTAACAGAGCTTATTTTGTTGAGCTATTTTTGAAATACCTACCTATATGGAATTTCTATATACTTGATGTGCTATTCCATTGCCATCAAACTTCTGACTCTAAGCGTTAATATTGCGTATTCAACAACAGCCTAGCTCATTGATTCCGCGCACTGCGAGCAAAAATGCCGGGTCTCCCAGCGCTTTCAGTAGGTACGCTCTCCTTGGATTTTTATAGAAATTTGACTTGATAGCGCCAGGCAGACGTACATATTCGTATTCAGCATTAAAAACCCTACAATTTGAGTCATATTTCATCACTATAACTTCCAATTATTTTGATGTCCTAATTCAGCAAATTAGATTGCCTGTAAGATTCACCTGCCCCGGATAAGGGCTGGCAGACGTCAAATTATGGACTCTGGGGGTCGAGTAGCTTCATTTTATATATCCACCAAAACTATACCCTTCCGATTGAAATCATCAATCACCAGCTCTCGATCTATACCCCGTTCAAGGAGCCATCATTTATCTCTAGCCCCTTCCACTGCCAAGTTTTTTCCAGGATTTATACATTAGCAGCCACACCCTCCATATTTTTGTGTATCAATTCGCAACCTTTTTAATTTTATAGATGGCTATATTTCAACTTTATTGTTCATTCTAGATGTGGGACCTTGTGAAACTGACCCAAAATTACATGCAACTTGTTCTGAGGTACCTCGTGGAACAACCCCTTGGACTGTTAATCCACTGTATTAGTGGTTGGGATCGAACGCCCCTCTTCGTGTCATTATTGCGACTTTCCCTATGGGCTGATGGTGCGATTCATCAAACTTTAAACGCTGCACAAATTTTATACTTCACCATCGCCTACGATTGGATGTTATTTGGTCATAATTTAAATGATCGATTGAGCAAAGGAGAAGAAATATTCTTCTTTTGTTTCTATTTCCTGAAGCACATGTTGGGAGAAGAATTTAGCGTCACAAGGTATGTATCAATAATTTTTAGTTAAGACGAATAATCAAAAAAGGGAAAGAAATGTTGTTGAAAAAAAAATCAATTTTTTATCAGTCAAAATGAATTGGGAGTGTCACCATTCGATTCAGAGTGAAAACTTACCAGGGAAACTGTACTTAACCCCTCAAGTCATGGTCAGGTCATCAACACCCTGAAACACTCAATTACCTTGAAAATCCCACATGTTTTTGCATTCAAACGTAATTTTCTCCCTTGATTAGTTACAAACATTTAAATGTACTACACCATTCGAAAGCTGAGATCCTGAGAAAGTTGTTCTTGTTGAGCACCCAGCTCAACAGTCTTGGTTTAGAAGCGAAATTATGCGTGAAAGAAAAGTCACATTTTGTACAATTCTTGATATTTGAACTTTGAGCTGAATTTTGAGCCTTCCATTGATGAAGATAGTTAGTTGGCCTTTCTTATAGGAAATTTAACGCCGTTTCCAATGTTATATTTACTTTTTATTTTACTCCGTAAATTAAGGGGTACTCAAGAAATAAGGGGGTTGAAAAAACTCTACGAGGCACTTCTTGTTGAAAATTGCCTTTAGAATCGATTCCTGAAGTTTGTCCCAACTTGACTGTATACACTTTGTATAAAAATTTCCTCAGGATCTCAGCTTCCCAACACTGTGGTATTTACCAATTTTGATACTCTCATAATTGCAGAAAAATGCGTTTTGAATAGAAAGAAAGGTGGGTTTTTTAATAATCGATTGTTTTAGGGTGTTGACGACAAGACAATGACTGGAGGAGTTGAATATTGTTCTCCAAATGATTTTTCACGCTGAATCGAATGGTGACACTCCCGATTCACATACAAGCATATCAAAATCATATTTTGTGGAGTTTGTAAACAATTAAGGTAAAGCTGAGCAAGAATGGTTTTTTGGAAAAATGCAATCAACTCACAAAGATTACCAAAATGTGATTTGGATTCCAAAAATGCACTATCTTCCCCGAAAAATCCATTTTTATCAGTCAAAATGATTCGGGAGTGTCACCATTCGATTCAGCAGGATACTCAACTCCTCCAGTCATTGTCAGGTCGTCAACACCCTAAAACACTCAATTACCTTGAAAACCCCCACTTTTTTTCCGTTACAACAAAATTTACTTTCTTAATAAGTGCGCCAAAATAGGAAAATACTACGCCGTTGGGAAGCTGAGATCGTGAGGGAGTTTCTCCTGTTGAGTGCCCAGCTCTCCCAGGAAAATTCTTGAAATTCGAACTTTGGGCTGAACTTTTGAAGCTTAAAAATAAACTGTTGAAGAGATAGTAAGTAGACCTCTCTAATAGGTAATTGAACGCTCCTTTTAATTGTATATTTATTTCTAGTTTCACATTCTGAATAAGGAATTTATGGCTGTTTTAGTGATGTAAGGTCGAAGGAAAAAACAGAATCTTTAAATTGAAAAAATTCACGAAAATTGGGGTTTAAAAAAACTCTAAGAGACGTTCTTTGTTGGAAATTACCTGTCGAATCGATTCCCGAAGTTTGTCCCAAGATAGCTGTAGACACCTTGTACATATGTACATGTCACTCCAGACGAAATCTAACCCTAGGATCTATCTGAAAAAAAAAATCCAAAAAATTTTCAAAATGTCAATAACATCAAAAGGTAGGATGGGTTCGTTGGTAAGAATTTTTGGACTACTCCAAGGGATTGGATTTTGAAAATTTAGGGTCGAAAATTGGAAAATATTGTACATTCGGAATCAGCGCAAAATTTCGTATTAGAATCACCCACCAAATCAGTTGAAATGATTCTCCGAAAATTCGCTTATCAAATCATGCTGCATGACTTGAAATTTCGAGGTAATTGAATATGTAAATGACATTGTGTACAGTTAGCTTGTAAAATACCACCTTTTTGCAGTTTTCCGTTTTTTTTTTTTTTTTTTTTTTTTTTTTTTTTTTTTTTTTTTTTTTTTTTTTTTTTTTTTTTTTTTTTTTTGTACACTGATCGTTCGTTGTTTTCAACGTTAAACGTCCATAGAACTAGCCTAGCTCATTTTCGAAGTTGGTGATTCCAAGAAAATTAAACGTAGGTACAGTGGTGTAATAAAAGTCTGCCAAGTTGAGTGGGCAGTATAGTTTCCTCACATTAGTAACATGGACGTATAGAATCAGTTAGAGAACATTTCAGCGAAATTGGTAGAGGAGTTGTCCCTATGCCAACTAATTTCAAGTTTGTGCTTGCGCAGTAGTTATTACTGATCCAACCGTGCTTGCACAGCAGGTATTACTGATCTAACTGTGATGAAATTCATAAGTAATTGTCTTGAAGTCCGCCCCCATCTACCCTCTGACTTTGAGCGAATTCAGTCCATCAGGAACTGAGGAATGTAGTTTCAGATAATCCAAGGTTGGGCACAAGCACCTGGTGGTCCGGCTATGAAATTAATAGGGTACCGAAAATCCCTTCCTGAAAATTTCACCGAAATTGGGCAAGTAGTGCCGGAGTTATGGCTATGAAAAGATGGTTTAAGTTTGTTCATGCGATGTGGCTATTGATGATCCAATCGTGACGAAATTCATTGGAAATTGTCTTAGACTCAGCCCCCAACTAACCTTCAAATTTGAGTGAAATCTGTCCATTAGGAACTGAGATATCATAGTTTCAGGAAATTCAAGTTTGCGCATGCGTACACGCTACTAGTTGTCCGATGGCAACAAAATTTATAGGGGAACGTCATGGGCCTAACCCGCACAATCCCTGCAAATGTCATCAAATTCGGACCATTACTTCATGTAGTTTTGCCTGGGACCAGGAATTGACTACAGACAGACCGGCATACAGACAGACAGACTCAGTACCAAAATTGTTCAGAAAGCTCTGAAACGTAAAAAGGAAGTGGGAAGTGTGATTTTGGAGGACACTTTTTTTTTCTTGCACGAATAAATAGCTTCCTACCTTCGGTAGTGAGGAAGCAAAAGCTGCCAAAACTCTTTTATTCAAGCCAACCAAAAAAATAACGTTCCTTTTTCAGATTGAGGTCCCAAAACCCTCTGGAAATGGCACAACTTTTCATCCACTTTATTTTTTCACCAGTGTAAATCAATGTTATGATTCAATCTTTCCCTACATTGGAGTCTTCTTCTTCTTCAGTCATTGAGTGGAGTGTTTATTTGATTTTCTATTCCCAGGCATGGAAACAAGCAGAGAAACGGCTCCGTCCTCAGAACTGACTCAGACTGCCAACTGGAAGGGCTTTTGCTTGACACAGACGCTCCCATGAGCTCGCAAGGCTCGAATGTCAGCTTGAACTCTTCGTGGAGCTCCATTAGCAGCAAAAGCCAAGAAACGCCCCCAGTTTACTTTCAACCTGAAGATTTGGGGTAAAATTCATGTCATTCACGTCTCTCTTGTTTTTAATGCCCCCTCGAGTAGGAGCAATGGAGAATACTCGTGGGTTTTATGTTTGCTGATTTCTTTGCAAAATGGCTTCTAGTGTTAGTTGATGGGGAAAATCAAATTATTTCGCCGAATGAGCAGACATTTATTTGTTTTTTGTGTTATCTGGAGTGCCCGATGAAGTCACTCTGTGAAGTTCGTCCTCCATGCTACAGTATGCGAAAACTTGGTTGGGCAGTAATGACCATGTCCTAGCAGGCTGGCCTACACCACCACACTGTATCGGGTGTATTTTCTTGTACCCACCCTTTTTTCTTCATTGATAACGAGTAACAACAGTCTTTTATTTTCCATTTCTAAGATCACAACTTTTATCAGTTGACATGGATGCTAGCTACTCAACCTTGTTGATATTGTTCAACAAGCATTATATTTCAAAGTGCCCCAGTGACGTCACCGAAACATTCAAATTTGATTAAAAATTAACCACTAATGTCTCCTGCAAAAGAGAAGTATACACAACCTAATCTTAATGTCTACTTTTGTTTGATTGCCTGGATATAAGGGTAGTTGAAATGAAAATTCGGGAACTTTCTTGACTAGATATATATTTACATAAGAGTCGCAATCCGGTTAGATTATACAGTTGACAGTCCAGAATCAGGAATACAAGAAAGGCAAATCGCGTTACTACGAACGGTTGAATGGAAAAGTGTAATGTTAGAGCACTTGCGCACAGTAGGCTGCAGAGAACTAAACTGAACTCATGGAAAAGTCCTAATAAGGGTTGGTACGTCTAAGGGGTGGAGGTGAAGGGATGGTAGGGATAATTTGGGGTCAAGGAAGTTCAGGGAGTTTAGGTAGACAATGAAAGACTCAGGTATTACTGTTCTAAAAATAGAGGTAGGTACCTGTGGGCTAGAGGGGTAGTGACCAGTGACCAGTGGATTTAACAACTTTTGAATGATTAGAAATACATGAGTAATTCAATCCAGTGATTTTTTTTTTAATTTGTCTCTTAACTAAATTTGCTTGTGTTGATACGTTCTTTTGATGGAGACTGCCAAAGATGGGAAGCGGTTTGCCCAGTGATTTTTTAAATTTGTCTCTTAACTAAATTTGCTTGTGGTGATACGTTCTTTTGATGGAGACTGCCAAAGATGGGAAGCGGTTTGCCCAGTGAGGCACGGTTGAAAACAAGGATGAAATCCACAGGAGAATTATCATTGCCCTGAGACTTCAAATTCCAAGTTTTTGCACTAGGCACCTTCGCAATTGACGGATTTTCTATTGGAAAATTGGATTTCACGAGAAAGTTCAATGAAAAAATTACCTGTCAATGGAATACACATGGAAATTAGTTCGTAATGATCACTGTCAGACCAGTTGCTGAGACAGAATGCACACGTCCAGGGGCTACAAGAGCACAGCTCTCTATCCCCTTGGCATTACAGTGTACTGGCAACTCAGCTAGCAGTGATCATCTAGATGAGGACAAGACTGCTTCAAAGGCGACTCAGACAAACACCCTGCTGGACAGCCCTTCTGCCGAACTGGACACCACTGTTACCTCTGATTTTGCAGGGTTCAGGATGTCAGAGATTGCACCTCTGCCTGAGACAGCCTCAGAAAACAATGGAGCCAAGTCGATCCTAGGAACTGGAAATCCTGCTGGAATGACCACCAAAAGGACCCTTGAAGGGAGGGATGTTGTGAGATCCATGTTAGTGCGACATCCATGCAGTGTCCACGTGCGCGCGCGTTCGCGTGTGTGTGTGTGTGTGTGTGTGTGTGTGTGTGTGTGTGTGTGTGTAATGTCAGTCACTACTGAAGACCCAACAGGTTGTATATTGATATAACGGGATTTTAGCCCCTTGCATGTATCACGCTATCTTTTTGAATAAAGGTACTTATGACGTGTAGTTTTAGAGTCCTCTATTTGAATACAACCGTGTATACCTACAACCTACTAAAACCTATGTTAAGGTACCGAACTAAAATTTCTAGGAGAAAGTCAGAGAGTCGGCCAAGGCCTTATGTTTTCATTTTCGCAATTCCTAGACAATCTTCACTGTTCTTATATAACATCGACCAATTTCCCCATTTTCTACCACCTCACACACGAATCAGCACAAAATAAACTCGAAATTCTAACTCCTTCAGGTACTTGAATATGTGCGTATGTACGTGTCAATTCACATTGTAGTAACTGCTGTTACTACATGAACCAATGATCCGCAAAATCTGAGATTTTTATTAATGTTCTAGGTAAGGCCCTTGTTGAATTTGTCGCATCCGGATCAGTAGTAGAGTCTGTGCATGTGCAAACGTGAAAATGGATGAACCACCATAACTTATGACCCAAATAAGCTCAAATTTTGATGGTGGTTCGAGTGTTTTAGGTCCTACATGGTCCTATGACTTGCACGGGCAACTAATTCCACCCAGTACCAAGGCCGAGGATTACTCTAGACTTGAATGTTTTATGGCTAGTCTCTCCAACATATGCATACACCTCATTTTGTGGTCAATAAGTGTTAATTTTCGTTATTGAACAGGATTTGTGAAAAAATGGGGCTTTTTAACCCAAAACATTTTTCTTTTGTGTACTTCCGAGGTTTTAAACTAGGAATTGCTGTAATCAAACAGTTGAAAAACATATATTACTACAATATATGTTGGTAAGAACAAGATAGTACAAAAATTCTTTGTTCAATCGTATTACCATTGGATGAGCCATGTGTTTTAGCGAATTTTCTAAAAAAAATTCAGCCATTTCAATGGCTTCAAAAATTGAATATTGCACATTTTTGAAGATTTCCTTCATGGAAATCCGTTTCAGACCATTCTTAAACGATTCCTGAAGGTTAACACTTTTAGCGAATTTTCGAAGAAAATTCAGCTATTGCTGGCTTAGAAATTTAAATAATGCAAATGTTGAAAATTTTCTTCATGGAATCGAGCTAAAAATCCGAAAAAATTTCAAAATGTCAATAACATCAAAAGAAAGGATGAGTTTGTTGGCCAGAATTTTTGGAGTACACCAAGGGTTCAAATTTTGAAAATTGTTGTTTTTTGTGTAAATTACCATCTTGAACAAAGGAACATGTGGTATATTCGGAATTTCCTGTAAGAATCACCCACCAAGTCAGTTAAAATAATTCTTTGAAAATTCGCTCATCAACTCATGCTCTATGACTGGAACTTTTTGCTTTGTGATTAAACCTAATGAAGTCCTTTTTGCTGTTACAGGGTTAGCATTGGTGGGTTGGACAGTGCAACTGGTATCGGCCTCAGGTCTGAGAGAGAAAGTTGTGGGAATATTCAATTGCCCAGTATTGTGAATCCTAATCATAGCTCAGTTTGGAGTGGCAGCGCAAGTGAGACTGACAATCTCTTGACATCCTCCGAGTCCAAGGCTGTACTCTCTTCACCTACTGAGACCACCAAATCCGGTAGTCTAAACGTCAAGTTACAAACTAACAGAACTAGTCCAGTCGCTGTACCTAGCAAACCTCCGAATATAAGGCAACGCAATGAGTCTACTAGTTCACTCAGCACAGGAAGGTAGGTAACCACTCATTTTCGTTAATTTAATAGAATAATGGACCTGTGGTTAAGAAACACTTGTCACAAGGGACTTATGATTTTTATATTTACCCCAGCCCATGCTTTTTTTTACCCAGTATTATAGTAAATCCTCATTAAAATGTGGGCTTGTTCTGTTCCTTCTCTCCACACAGATTGAAGTGGGGCGAGTTCGATAGTCCGTGGAATGTGGATCAACAGCCTACTGGGTTCTGTCTAGGCATGTAGGTAGGGGTCAGTATGCAGTACATGAGTAGTATTATATTATGTCATAGTAGTACTACTCCTACGTGGACTCAGAACCTGTTTTTTTTTCTTTTTTTTTTCAGCCACTTAGGCATATAGGGGGTCATCTAACACGGTTTTTAGGGTGCTGAGCCGAAATTTCCAAATTTTTAGCCCAAAACTGTTAGCAATTTGGTATATTGGACCCAACTCGCCTATGTCGCTAATTTATTGGCTGTTTTGAACCACAAAATTATTACATTTGGACTGTGTTAGACAGTGCGATCCGTCTGGAACTAATTGCAATTGATTTAGCACCCCAAAAAACGTGTTTGCTGACACCTCATATGCCTATGTTTCTAGAAATAATAATAATAATAATTTTTTTGCGCCACAAAATATGTAAATTTGGACTGCTTTGGATGGTGCGATTGGGCTTTTCGAAACACTCGTTTACGCTCTCAGGGAGACCAACTTTTCTGCAAAACGACCACATTTACAGTGTAAATTAAAGGTTAGAAGGAATTATGAACGCTTTTTTGACATTTATAACCTCTGTGCGCCTGCCCAGCCAATCTAAATTAGGGTCTGGCAGCAAAGAAAAAGAGGTAGAGGAAGAAGCACATAGCAGCAGGAAGCACTCCCCTCAGTCCTCGTCAACATTCGGCATAGTGTGATACGGGCTTAAACCTTCCTTCTCTTTTTTTCCATGGTGGATGTCCCTAGGTAGGCTTCTCCTATAATCATCGTGTCAACACTAGCTTCCCCATTGGATAATAATTATGGAAGAAGCCGACCCAATGAAAAACTTGGCTTTGTTGAGGTTGATGTCACCCAAAGTTTCAACGATCTATCACGTGAGGAAGCAATTATTATAGAAGTGTCAGGGAATCATCACAACATTAATCAAGTGTTCCTATCTAATCTTCTCTTGTAATAGACCTTTTGCCGTAAGCCTACTGCGTGTGCACGCCCTTATCACAAACCTTGGGCCATCATGTTGTGAGACGACTTCATTCTACCTACACTTTGTGAAGCCGTGCCTCTGGATGGATTTTCATTGTTAATGATGAAGGCATTCTTGCAATTATTTGATCATTCATGTTATTTAAACAAAAGTGTAAGAAAAAAGTGTAGGTAGATAACGAATTTTGCTTCTGATCCTACCAAGGGTAGTGGCTGCTTTCCACTCGCATTTTTCGTTTCAGAACTTCCTGTACAAATTTGGTTCTGTGTCTGTCTGCCTGTCCGTATTTCCTTGTTACAACCATAACTTCCAATTTCCATGCGATTTTCTTCAAATTTTCAGGGATTATGTGAGTAGGGCTCAATGAGATCATATGTGCCATTTCTACTTGGCAGAGTATTTTTTTCAGTGACTTTTCTACAACCAATATTGTTGATGGGGAAAAATAACTTCCTCATTTCCCACCCCACAATAATCGTTCACCACTCGTTTAAAAGCTCTGAATTTATTACTTTTCACGTAACACCACATCACATGATGCCAATTTCCCCCTTCTTCAACACCTTTTGAGAAGTATGAAGTACGACTTCTGGGAAGTGGTACGTAGGTATGAAGAAGTAGTAAAATTGGTTTGGCATTGTAGTGCCTTGACCCAATACCTAGAAGCACGCTACACTAGCATATTATTGAAGAGCTTGGAACTGGGGGGCTTGCCCCGATAAATCGAGTTTATTTTCCAAATTTTTTTAAAATGTTAAGACATGAGTACTGCTCGTGAAATGCGTATAATACTTGGGAAATACCTACTTACTAGTTAAAATGAACTGAAATTTGGGGGGAAATGAGTCCAGATATTTTGTTTTCTCAGCTCTATCCCCCCCACCCAAGTACACCCAGTATGAAACTGGTCAATAGGTAACTACCTAACTACTGGGTGGGGTACGCAATTTCACCTTATTTTGATAACTAATTAATCTGCAACGCACAGGTTAACCAGTGCTAGTGCTAAATTGTACTATTAACTAATTCAGGTACTACTTGAGTTAAGTGGTGGCTTGTAGGCAGGGTTGACTAGGTAGGTACCAAGAAATTTGTCAAAAATTCAACAATGTTCTTTACAGAATTATCTACTTAGATACATACTTAGGTACTCACTAATTATTTATAATAAAACTGGGCTTCTCCTGGCGGATGAACAGTATAATCGACGTAATGAGAGGTGCTTCGAACAAAATCATGAAAGTCTGTAGGTACTTGATATAAGCTATTGAAGCAAACTTGTGGTCACATCGCTCTCATCTCACATTTTACGGCACAACGCACACTCTTTACAATTACGGATATGGTTTTTGACAAAAGTTGCTTCTAAAGGGAAGTGTAAAAACCGAGTTCCCCTCTCCTTCCCATACCCAGGCCTCCCTTAGCAACTATCACAATTGCATGATCCAAGAGCCCAATGTTTGTTTACGGTGACCATGACTTAATCAAGAAGAATGGAAAACTTGAGAAGAATAAGTCGGTATAATCAAGAAAAATAAAAAAATAAATCGGAACCACTAGAAGAAGACTCCGCATCTAGAAGCAAAACAAACGTGAAGTGGTCTCACAAGATGGCTGTCGCACCTTATCAGCCAGCGCATGCGTACTAGGATTTCCTATGGCAAAAGGTCTATAAGAAAACATGTATCCCATGGAATACACTAGGCCAGATTATTTGAATTGGTTCGCAGTTGGCAGTTCATCTCAGGCACTGGCAGTCTAAGAGGATCAGGTTCGAATTCGACATGCGGGTCACACTTCAGCTCAAATCATTCTCGAACACCTGTGTAAGTACTTACAAACTTAATTGGTATTTTACATCTTTCAATATTATTAATCCTAAATTCCTCCAATATTATGAGTACCTATATGAAAGAACATGGAATTTGGCATGGTTTTTTGTTGTTGAGATTTTGTTTGTTGCCTTGAAATTAACTTGTTTGGAGTAGTTGCCACTGTCCTACAGCTTGCGGCTGAGATGCCGCCTCTGAGATTATGATTTTGCGCAATATACCTAATAATATTGTGGGTATTCTTCATATAGGGGAAACCCCTAGTTGGCCGAAGAAAACTGAGGGCAAGAACTTGATGAGCCATGCAATCTCCTCTCCTCATACAAGTGTTAGGCATCTTTTTTTCTTTTTTTT
The DNA here is from genome assembly GCA_030264115.1 of Lygus lineolaris. Taxonomy (NCBI): domain Eukaryota; kingdom Metazoa; phylum Arthropoda; class Insecta; order Hemiptera; family Miridae; genus Lygus; species Lygus lineolaris. The sequence goes on along the minus strand of JAEMON010000001.1, from coordinate 15,683,167 downwards.
TTGAGATCACGAGGTTATCCTTTTTTTAAACTCATTGCTTTGCTTATTGATTTTGCTTCCTCACTACCAAAGGTAGGAAGCTATGTATTCATGAAAGAAATGGAAAAAATTGCATCCTCCCTAAATCAAGATTTCCACTTCCTTTTTACGTTTCACAACTTTCTGAACAATTTTGGTTCAGTGTCTGTGTCCATCTGTCTGTCAGTCTGTGTCAGTCTGTCAGTCATTCCTTGTCCCAGGCAAAACTATATGAAGTTGTGGTCCCAATTTGATGAAATTCTCAGGGATTGTGTGGGTTAGCTCCGTGACAGTACCCCATCGATTTCACCGCCATCGGACCACTAGTAGCGCGAGTGCATGCGCAAACGTGAATTTCGTGAAACCCCTGTATCTCAGTTCCTAATTGATCTATCTCGCTCAAATTTGGAGGGTAGTTGGAGGCTGACTCTAAGACAATCACCTATGCATTGCATCACGATTGGATCAATAATAGCTACTACACAGGCGCACACTTGAAATTTGTTCTCATGGGCATAGCTCCTGAACTACTCGTTCAATTTTCGGCGAAATTTTCAGGGATTAGGCGTGTTGAAGCCTAGGGGGTCCCCCTATGATTTTCATCGCTATCAAACCTCTAGTAGTAGTGAATTCCTTGAAACTACGATTTCTCAGTTCGTAATTGACCTATTTCGCTCATATTCGGAGGGTAGTTGGAGGTTGAAAATTACATTCGAGTTTCGACATGATTGTGTCAGTAATACCTACTGCGCATGCGCAATTTTGAAATGTGTTTCATACCCAGAACTCTGGAACTACTCGAATAATTTCGGTTAGGTTTCGAGAGATTGTACACGGTAGTTCAGTGACTGTCCCCTATCAATTTCATCACCGTCGGCCCATCAGTAGCTTTGTACGCATGCGCAGAATCACATGAATTCCCTGAAACTACAATTTCTCAACAGTTTCTAATGGACCGATTCCGCTCATGTAGTTGAGGGCTGAATCCAAGAAAATCGCCTACAAATTTTGCCACAATTTTTTTTACTCGTTCTCATAAACTCTCCAACAGCTGAGATTTGTACATTTTTGAGGAAATTTGTTCTCACTCACTCTGTTAGCCCATCAGGGCCGGTTTATCAATTCTCTAGTTAAATCTTCAGATAGCTAGTCACTGATTAACGATAATCAGAGATTTTAACTAGTAAGAGTTTGGAATGCGTTTATCAATCACCAAATAGCAGCTAGTTCGCTAGTCAGAGATTTAGTTTAGGGAAAACAATGCTTCCACTACAATTTCATGAAAATCCCGCAAAAATAAGGTGCATCACTGCGAGTTTGACTATGTTTCCATTGTAGTATTACCTTTATCAACACATTATCTCCTATCTCTGTCAAATGAGACGAAATCATGTTTAAGTTATAACTTCTAACCTCTTCTCTGTGTGCCTAATGAATGAGAAACGGGAAATGAGAAACCCATGTAGACATTATGCAAACGGAGATCAATTTATTTATAAGCAAATGATTCCTTCACCAGGGGCAGGTAGGTACCTACGAAAAAACAGGAAGGTAGGTTGTTCTGAATTTTGATATGGATAAAAATGTATTTTGCCTGTGGGGGGTCAATCTAAAACCTTGTGCTACACGGGCAGATGTCACGATGATTTTATTGCTAACTGTTTTTATATTTTCAAATAGGTAGGTACTTAGGTATAATCCGTATCTAGGCAAAAGCGGAAGATGAATGCCTATAGGTAATATAATTCGGTAAGTACCTACCTTTGCATTACATTTTGAGTAATAAAGATCGCATTCTCCAACGTTGATGATCGTTTGTAGGTACTTGATAATACATATCCAATAACTTCACTGGTGCTGACCTTTATTTTCCGGACACTGCTGAACTCCGTAGGCAAAATTATTCACGGATATAACTTGTTTGGAACGATTTTTTACGGTTATTATTAATTATTCCTTTATTGAAGGGTCATTTCAGGAGATCTCTAGGCCTACCCCCGTGTAATTTGTACTTTCCAAGAAACGCGTAGGTACCTACCTGCATTTTATCGTCTGAAAAATCCTAATCCCTATCTCATGTGAATACATAAATCAGAATCTATTTCACAATAATATATTACATATTTGAATCAAAGATTCGCGAAACTGTCACGGATATGTGAATGGAAATAGTACGAAATACGAAAATTCAAAATGGCTGCCAGCAAAACAGAGTTTGACTAGGCAGTTAAATTATAACTGGAGCCTCGAATCTCTAGTTAAAGATAATCACTGATTAGGAATAGTCAGCTGCTAAAGTGAATTGATAAACGGGTATGTGCGAGATAATCAGAGATTTGACTTAGACTTTATTCGGGCTTGCAAATGTGATTGATAAACCGGCCCTTAACCTTTTAAGGACGGATTACGAGTATAATCGTCCTCAACCTCATGTCCAAAAAAGATGGATGACGAGTACATTCGTCTCAACCTTATTTGTCTTTGAGGACGTATGACGAGTATACTCGTCCAGCTTTCTAAGCTCGATCATCCCCGTTTTCTGCACTCCCAGGCACTCTAGCGGTAACTAAAGGTACCCCAAACGTTCCGTAAGATCCTACAGATGACGCTTAATGCATTGGTAAACAACAAAACCTTTTATAGATGTATGTTTCAAAGTTCACTCAGTCCATGTTTGTTGCTACTCAGTGACTCAGTCCATGTTTTGAGTCCGTTTTTTGAGTCAGTTATCAACTCAGTGTTGGAATCTTTTTGTGTTCCTAAATGGCTAAAAATAAGGAAAACCGTCAGTGGATGGAAGATGAGATTCGTGAGATTGTTACTAACAGTGGAAGTGCATCAGAGTTAGAAAACGAAGATGACGAACAACCTTTGGCTCGTGCCGATCAGTTGGTGGAAGAAGTTCGTCATTTGATTTGGTGTTGATGAATTTGATTATTCTGATGATTTCGACAGTTCTCAGGTGCTAAAAAATACCACGACTCACTGTGCAATACCTTCAACCTCAACCACCGATAACGGAAGTTTTCTGGAGGATGAAGTGTGTTTATCTTTCAACACTTCGACTATTACGGTGTCAGAGTCTGGCATAGTTGTATCGTCTTTTCCTCCCGCTAAAAAAGCTAGAATAGCTTCTCCGAACACTACTTCAAAACCGCAAATAATAAAGTGGAAAATGACTAATTTGAAGCCTGAACTTTTGCCATTCAATGATACCCACTGTGGGACGTTTTAGTGAAAATCTGATGGAGCACGATGCACTTACTTTATTTCAGCTATTCTTCTCTGAAGATATCATGACATATATTGCTGACCAGACCTGACACAACATCCAAAACTACCTCAATTTCATACCAAGAACTGGAAACCCGTATCGATGGAAGAGATGTACCTACTTATTTTTCTCTTGTACCTTTTGATGTGCCATAACAAACGTCTAAGTATCCTCAGACATTATTGGTCTTCAGATTTTCTTCTGACTTTTCTTTTGAATCAGCGATATTTTCGAATGTCATGAATCATGACAGATTTTTGTCAATCCTGTCTATGTTACAGTTCCATGATAATAATTTACCGAAAGGAGACCGTTTGGAGAAAATCAAATTTATAGGGGATCATATCAGAACAAATTTCAAGGCAAAACTCCTACAAAAATTTATGTATTGATGAGAGCCTCCTTCTGTTCAAAGGGAGGTTTTATTTTTTTTCAAACAATACATAGCATCAAAACGTGCACGTTTCGGGATAAAGTCATTTGTCCTATGCGATTGCCTTACAGTTTATGTTCTCGATGTTATCATTTATACAGGCAAAGATTAATCGGGGTCTGAAAATATCAAGCGATTTGGTAAATCAGTGGATGTCTTTCTTAGACTTCTTGAGCCATACTTAAAAAAAGGTCACAAATTATACATTGATAACTGGTACTCAAATCCTGAACTGTTTCTATGGTTGTACGATAAAGGTACTCATGCTTCTGGGACTGTTAGAAAAGACAGGAAACAAATGTCTAAGGTTTTCGCTCTGGAAATGAGAAACTTTTGGCCCTAAAGTGGTTTCATAGGCGAGAAGTCTTCATGCTCCCAACTTGTCATTCTGCTAGAATGACTGAAACCAAAAGTTGAGATCATGTAACTGGAAAGAACAAAATAAAACCAATGGTTGTGGCAGTCTATAATGCCAACATGGGAGGAGAGGACTGCACGGACATGATTTTGAGTTCGATGGAATGTGCCAAAAAATCTATGAAGTGGTACGAAAAATCCTTTTTTCACATAGTTGATTCAGACTAAATAAAGGCTTATAAAGAGACTACAAAGACTAAATAAAGACTTCGGGACACGCTATTTACATCATTCATCATCACAATGCTGTGATATATTGACTTACTCTGTGATTTTTTCTATATTTTCAGAGGCGAAAATCAAATGCTGGGTGATTCTACCTCTACAATCATGGAGGACGATTGTTTTGCTTACAATTCCAACTGCCCTGATCTAGGATTGTAAGTTACTCCAAATTTTCTTGTCTTCATAATATATGTGTATCTATTGTTCAGCTTTAGTCTAACCATGATACACACATTTTATATCAAATTTGACGAAATAGCGCTTTTGCATTACTTATAAAGAGCTTCCCTAGAATCCTTTCCCATTGGAATTATTTCTGAAATCTTTCATATATGTAACTTGATAACTACCCACTTGAATTAAATAACACCGGTTTACAAAAAGAAGTCGATTTCTATGTGGGTTGTTTGATAAAATCCATATCTCAAGATATCGCCAATATACCTAATTATTTTTGTACTACCTTACATTCACACAGGCTTGCCGAAAGAGGTCAAAAAAATCGTTCTGGAAAAGCACACTGGTTTTTTTGTGGGTGTGTGCTGAATCCAAAAATAATAACCGTTTTTCTCCATTTGCATAACTGAAACTTTGAAGCCATTGCAGTGGCTGAATATTCTTCGAAAATTGGCTAAAAAGCTTAGAAAATGCTACCTCAAAAATAGTGGTTCAAGCAAATATGGCCCCTTCCCCAAACGTGGTAAGACATAGGCAAAAACAGCACAAAACTTAACCAAGATTCAAATATTATAATGTATTCAGTCATGAAAACAATCTCATTCTCTTATCCTAGAGCTGACACTATAAATTGAAGTTTGATCCTTGTGTTGCTCATGATAAGAGATCTCCTATTTTTCCTGGAAGGAAATGTCATGCCATTTCTTTTTCATCCTTTGCGGACATGCATCAACTTGCTCCCGAAATGTATTGGTCCATTGCTAGGAGTGAGCTTACCAATATAAATGGCTGCTCGATCTCGCATGTCAAAACAGAATTTTCTCCCAAGCCACGAGGCTTCAATCAGTTCCTTAGGACTTTTGTCTTGTCCCCTGACAAATCGCTGTACTACGAGAAAGTACTGCGTCGATTGCTCCTCGTCGTGCTTCAACCGTATCAGCCCTCCATCACTGATATAATTCCAAGCTCCATTTTCCTTGGCGACATGTACCAACATGATTGGCGCAATTCCAATTTGAAACCAAAAACAAGAAACCTTTATTTACACCTTCGAGAAGGGCCCTCTAAAACCATTTGAGACTCTCAGAATGGTAGTTTCGACGATATATATTGCCTGGCTGCCTCTAAAGCTAGGTAAAGACATAAGCTTTTGAAACGTGGTGGTATAGCTTTTCAAAACTCTGCATAAGGCCATAGAAAAAATAAGAGTTCACTCGCTTGTTAAACTTTTCAGAAGGTTTTACAAAAGCGCATAATGATGCCCACGTAATTGAGACTCCTTTTGAAGGGATGGTTCCAACTTACTGATATCTTTTGCAACAAGACGCACACTACAGCAGCACATTCTTACCCATCCTGTGGCTATTTACACCGTATCTCATATTTTGTCGTACCTTTTCCTTTACTCTGCTATTATTTTTTAATATCAACATTACAAATACAATCTCAACAACTAAAACAGATTGTATTATCCGATCTACTGTCAATAAATCAAGTTTTCAATTTCAGGAGACGAGAAAGGTTGAGAGCTGTACGACATCTCTTCTACAACTGCTATTCCACTACGGTTGGATTTAAGATGAAAAATGGATCGGACGGTAGTGGATTCGGGAATTTTTTCTTTGGAAATATTGCTGATAAAGTGAGATTCATGTCTGGTCAGCGTACTTCAGTCTGACCATTGCCGTGTTGCTAATAGGAGAGTCTCGTGAATAAACGTAAACGTGATGAGAAATTATATTTTTATAACCATTAGGTAATTTTTAACGGCGAGCATAGATTTTGAAGTGTAGAATTCAGTATACTGGTCACGCACTCATGCTTGTCAGTGTGATAGCTATGGATAGCGTGAAAGCACAAAATATTGAGACGTTTTTTCAATTCAAACGCGTAGTAGGAGATCTCTGAACAATTCTTTCTGAAGCCCTACTTTTTTATAGGACGTCCCTAACTAGTGAGTGGCATCCTTATGTTTTCTTTTTGGGTCGGAGGAGGACAACACTCAACTGAAAAAAAAAAAAAAAAGAACCAGCTTTCAGACCACCCTGAGTCCAAATTCATGAAAAAAACTATAGGAAGGTGAACGTCTGTGTGTGAGTGGGTGTCTGTTTGTGCGTGTGTGTGTGACAACATCTTGTGTGCACTCCCCAGGGCTTAGTTTTCACGAAACAGTTGAGCATCATGTCGACAGGATTCAGAAATTTGCATTTAGAGGGCATAGGAGGGGGGGTTGGATACAGGAAAACATTCGTTTTTTGACTAAATCTTGTGTGCCCCCCACGCCTCTGAATCGATTTGCGTGGTTTTTGTTGTGTTTAACCCAGACATTCCCGACGCCACCAGGGAATGGCACTATACAGATTCACGTGTTGGTTATTGTTGATTTTGGAATGCTGTTCAGTTTTGGGACAATTTCCCATCTAAAAGGGACGTCCCCTGAAGTACATTCATTACTAAATTAATGTTTTATAGACTTGTGTTAACTGCTCCTAACAAGCGGATGTTGTTGGAGTTATTTATGCCAAACTTTCACTATTATAGTTCGATGAATGATTAATTGGCAAGTCAAGTGCAATATTTACTAACTTACATCACCTATTGTTGTTCTCATGATTTCAAAATCTTCTTTGATTATCTTAGTATATTTGAGATGAGCTGTGCAACGTTTAGAATCTGTTTGATACGTCCAAACATTTTTAGTTAGTAAACACCTATGATTTTCTCATGAGAAATGTTGTCCTCCGCACATAGAATAATTCTTGATTGAATGAAAAATTGTTATAGCAAAACATTTCAAAAAGTCCATGTGAATGAGAATTTTTGATGTCTAAATGCCAGCTTAGATGGAAATCGTATGAAGCCTTTTAATAATGGGCAATTATCATGGTTTGTGAATTTGTTTCCTCTTGAAAGTTCATGAAAATATACGTGCGAGTAGCATGAAATCGAGAATTCATGCTTTTCTTAATTTTTGGGAGGTTTGAAATCAGGATTTCAACTAAAACAAACGGAGAAGAAAGTGAAGAAGAGGATTCACTCCATCGGATTTAAATTGTTCTAACAGATTGTTTGAGATAGAACTGGTTCGGCTTACATTAGGGTTAGCCAGCCAAGACCACCAAACCTTAGCAGATTTACACCACAATTTCATCAAGCGATTTTTTCAAATTGTAAAATCCTTCAGATGAATCTGTTATGAATCTCCTATCAAGTAATTTTGTTTTTTATTATTTCTCAACGTTCAGTTTTTTCTGCATATAATTATTACAAATCCAGTACAAATTTAGGTAGGTACCTAATTTTCTTATACACGGTAATTGCCCATTGTGTAATTTAAGGTTGATTTAAAAAAAAAAAATGTGATCAACGTTTCGCAACGTTTGGGACGACGTAGAGAACGGTACTTTGAATCAAGTGGTATCGTGAGTATGGTGGAGCATGGCTGATGGGTTTAATACAGCATGGTACACCCACCGTTGAATCCATGCTGTTGCCACCTGTTCATGGAACTAGGAAGCACTATCAGCTGTTAGTGTAAGGTTAGAAAAGGTACACTACATCAGGAAGAATATATTGCACCCGCCGTGGAATAAGGGAACAACTCCACAGTGTTCGCAAAGGAGTTGTGTCCTTATTCCACGATGGGTGCGATATATATATGCCGCCCCAACCGTTGTAAAAACTCTCCAATGTGTAAATAAGAACCTAAGCCAAACGTGACCGTGGTTAGCGAAGCTATTGGTTTTCACCAACCTCAATTAAGGTGAAATCGAGATTTACAACTATCGAGCTGAGTTTGGTATAGTAAGGGTGTTCCGGCCAGAGTGTGAACCGTCATCCAAAATTC
>JAEMON010000001.1:15629095-15640917 GCA_030264115.1 Lygus lineolaris | reverse complement strand
AAGATTTGCTTAAGAGTTCTGGCTTCCACCACGTTGATCGTGCCACGTGGCACCACTGTCGAGTTGACATTCTACAGCCTTCACGTGCTTTCCAGCATAGAAGTCGCCATACTCTTTTCGGAAACAGCGAGATTATTGACAGATTCGATCTGAAGTGCTTCATCTGACATAGAATCGTATTCCTCGCTCTCATCGGAGTCCTCATCCAGCTGCTTTGCGCTTTCGGTCTTCTTTCTTCCGCTTTGATCCACAGACGTTTTCCGTGTGATTATATTTGGAACAGACGCCGCACTGGTGTCCACAGACAGGACAGGATTTGCGATTATGCTTATGTACAGTGCCACAGTACTTACATGGTTCGGGCTTCCTGTGTTGATTTGGGGACGTTTTTCTGTGATTATTCCGTCGACTCAGCTTATTTACCTGTTCAGAGGTCGTAGAACCATGTATTTGCTTCATCTGGAAAATGTTAAGGTTTCATTTAATTGGAATTTCATACAATCGAAAAAAAGGTGAATTCATTAGGAAATAAGTTGAATTAGATTGTAAAATACTGTATTTTTGTCATTTTTCCTACTGAGAAAAGGTATTTCATTTGATTCGTTTCTATTTCAAATTACATTTTAGTTTCCCATACATTGAGATTTTTCTTTTTCTTTTCCTTTATGATGTTTCCAAGAGATTATATTTTCAGTTTTGCTATTGTTCATACCAGGTTATTTTCAGCATACATTTTTTTTGTAATATACCAATTTGTACTACATCATTTGGAGTAGGTATATTTTTGTTCTATAGATTTTGGTACGGACAACCTAATTGTCCTGGTAACAGACTGCAATTTGTTACTGGAGTACCTACTAGTTAATTTTAAAATTACAGTTGCTAGTCTCTAGTTGATGACAATACATACTTGTTTCAGTATGCAGAACATGGAGCCCCCCCCCCCCCCCCCCCCCCCCCCCCCCCCCCTACACTGAAAGAGTTGGAGGAGAGACTGGCAGCTCAGTACATAACGCCAGCCGAAGAAGGGCAAAATTAACATGTTATTTATTAAAATTAATTTAAATTATCATTCATTTTTCAACGACAATTTATATTTTTACATCTAATACTAATAATTTTTTTTTTTTAATGTAAGCGTTAAGCGGAAATATTTTTCCGATTTATTTTCCCCCTCCCCTACAGGCAATGAATTCATGAGAGTGATTTTGGAAAGGATTCTGAAGGTGCTGGAATGGATTCTGCTAATCGCTACTAATTTGTTAATAATGGTATGAAACTCTCACTGTTATAAATTACCGTATAATTAAACAGCCACGATTGAACAAGACAATGAAAATCGATGTACAAATTGAAAGAATTGTCACTTCTCAAATGCATTAAATTTGAATAGCGCATTTTAGTGAGCTTGGTAATCTACCATGATTTATTTAAGCAGTAAAATTATATAACAAGAGTTACAATAAATCTTATCATTCGCATCATGGAAATAAATATTGCTATTCCTTCAAAAATTAAGATGGTAGGTTCTTAAGGGGGCAAGGAACGGAGCCCAAAATGTGTTAAAGTTTTTACCAGTGTGTAGGTATTAGTTTATTAAACAAATCCGCTTTAATTGAAATAGGTACGTAACTTTTTATTAGGTTTTAAACACAAAGCAGAAAGAGGATCGGATCGCACATTCGGTATAACGGGAGATAACAATTTTCCCGCAATATTAAATTCGCAGTGTTGCCATTTTGATGCGGTTGGCGGCATTCTTCCTATTTTTTTATTTTCTACGGAGTCTATGTGCCTTTTTGCCAATTTGACTTTCAAAAAAGGACGTGAAAATTCCAAATAACGAACTTCAAATTATACATAGATGCTCTCCCTAGAGAATTGAATGACAAGAAGAATGCTGCATCAAAATCGGACGAAAATTAGCTGAGAAAAATGTGAAAAACTGAATTACATGGATCCTTGGCCCCTTAACTACCTATTCGCTTGAAACCTGCAGCTTGGTGGCTGTTGCTCAGTTTCATACCGTTATTTTACCTAGTCGGTCCCTCAATTAATTCTCGTTCAAATTATCAATTCAGGTTGGTACTTACCTAATCATTGACTTTACCTGTAATTATAATTAATTGAAAAGTAAATAAAAACATGATCATAACTATACAAAATATAGAGCTTGCTCGTGTACTTTTTGAACAGGGGCGTGAAGTGGAGTTCTTAATCAATTAAATTAGAAATAAATTCAATGTCTCTAAAGGTTACCTATAGGAGAAGTTGAAGAAGACCTTCGGAAAACATTTATGCCTCAGTTCAATAAAGAAGGGATCGCTCAGGACGCAATAGAACTCGGTTCCTAAAAAAGAATGACTTTTGGTTGAACGAGTGTTCAAATGTGAGGTGTAATAGTAGATCTGATAATCCTCAGAGGGATGGAAGACCGAGTGTTCATATCGAGGAAAGCTGTTCGTATACGAAGAAAAGAAGGGTCCAAGAGATGAACGAAAAATACACCAGAGGTGAGTTTTTTTAAATACCGAAACGCAGAATCTTAACTTGTAGCTATGCCTATGCTGTCTTTACTGGATGAATACTGAACATTCGTTTTGTCCGCAGGTGAGTTACAAAACGTATTGGAATTTAATCTACGGAATACTGGCTACAAGGATGTTGCACACCAACTTGGAAAACTGCTCCAGTGTATCGATGAAGATAGTTCAGAAGATGAGCCAGATCCAGATGAAAGATTGTCAGGTGAGGATGCACATGCACATTCCTTTGCTCATAGACGCTCAGCTCTCCAAATTCCAGTATAATAGGATCAGATTTCTTCTTCCCACCTCCTCTCATTTCTGCAAAGAAAAAGTGTTACCCTCCAAACTTGAAAGTCTCTGACAGAAAGTCGAAACTTCCGTCGCTTAACAGTTTCAAGACTGTTGTCATCTCTTGAACTGAAGGAGACACTACCGGATAAAAGCGTCTTGGTGATGATTAAAAAATGGGGATGTGACAGATCTTCAGGCCATAATCCTTACAAACAGAACTTCTAAAACATAACGATTCTGATGAAAGTTTGTTCAAGGTGTCACTTGTACCTTTGGAGCTTTTGAGCAAAGATGACTTGCGTGATCATTATGAACTTCTAGCTTGATGTCCTTCTTGTACCGCGATCGGGGTCAAATGACCGATGATGGTTTACACTGTAAACTTTATCCTTTATTATGTGTTAACTTTTTACTTTATCGCTCGAGGATAATGGAATAGTAAAACGAGGATTGAGGACGAGTCTTGGAAGCGCAAAAACCAGGAAGCCCACGCTTTGGCGTAGGCCCCAGGTATCTCTTTTCTTATAACTCCACTTTTTGAAGATAGAACTGATTGCGACTGGGACTAATTAAGTATTATATCTTGTATTTATGGTGAAAATCGTGTTGACGAGTGACTATTAACACTTTTTGAAGATAGAACTATTAATACGCATCGTGTCGAATAAAAGTCAAACTGCGAGAACTGATTGCGTGACTACCTATTAACACTTTTTGAAGAGAGAACTATTAATACGCGTCGTGCCGAATAAAAGTCAAATCGCGAGTGATTCGAAACTTTTAGCGAAATCTTCAAGTGATACCTGCCAACCCAACCTTACCTGGGTTCCCATGTGACGCTTTAGAGGCTTCGATTTTTAATCGAGCTGGTATCCTTAAGCTACGCATGCTTTTCGCTTATAAATAAATGCTTTACTGCTGCCTAACATCAATTCTGTTATATTATGCTAACTGCATTGCGCAAATCGGCTTGCACAAACTGAGCTGAACAACCTGGTCGTGTTCACTTGTGCTTGTGCAAATGTGTGGGTCGTTCAGTGGGGCTTGGTCGTTCTCAGTTTTTTTTTTTTTTTTTATCAAAATCACAATCTTTCTAATAATTGTTGATATGGACGAGGTGGAGCTCATGCTATGTGCGACAGCTGTTTTTTTAATCTTTCTCCGATTTCTCGGTTTCCTCTCTCCGACTACATAGATTTCGATTCGCTAGTCGAAGAAGAATTCCCATGCTATGTGCGACAGCTGTTTTTTTAGTCCGGAAAAAATTGGCATCAACAAGTGTCTCCGATTTCTAGGATTCCTTTCTCCGACTACATAGATTTCGATTCGCTAGTCGAAGAAGAATTCCGTAGATGGGTTCGTGAAGACGATAAGAAAACGGTAAGCCCGTAGGTTGAGGCTAGTCGTAATTGATTCCTAGCGCCTCAATATTTACTTAGATCTGCTTTGATTTTATCGTTACTTGAATTATTTGAACGCCATTAATTATTTTATTTCCAGTGTTTGTTTTTTTTTGAAGAATGGACGAGAATATTAACTTCGACCTTTTCCATTTGACGGAAGGCGGCGTAGATTATGATTTCTACGAATACTTAGATTTCGATTCGCTAGTCGATGAAGAATTCCGTAGATGGGATCGTGACGACAATAAGAAAACGGTAAGCTTTGCAAAATATCAACGCGTTCAGAGAAAAGTAGGTTGGTACCACCTAATGAAGGAACTGTTGGGTCCAGTGGCGTAGCACGGTTTATAGCGCACTGGAGAGGTTTGCCCCAAAACGACAATTAATTAATTAACCGCCAATTTAATCGTGGAATTGAGAGGGGAACCAAATGATTTCCAGAACTATTTAAGAATGGACGAGGCGGCATATGATGAGCTGCTCAGCGTGATCTCACCATTAATTGTACGAAGTGACACGGTAATGAGACGCGCAATCACCCTTGAGATTTCACATCGCAGTCACTGTATCCCTTCGACTTTACTTTCCACAAACAAGGAAAAGACTTATACAGCTCAATGAATTCACAAAGAAATTCTTTTTCGTTCTGCATCGCAAGAACCAAAGCAGCTTGAACGCAAAATCGCGAGAGTTTCAGCAAATAGCCTTGAACTCTTGACAAGAGTGATAAAGGGGTTGGGGTGGGGTAAAAATGTGGTTCACACATCAGAAGAGAACGGATGCGCCTGCGCGAGATCGTGGGTTTGGATTGAACCGCGTCTACGCGCTCAAACTTCACTCATGCCAAGCTCCAACCTCAAGCCGATTTTCTGTCCGAGACAGATTTCACACAAGCCAAATGGCTTGGGCAAACTGCGTCTACACGCAACGATATAACTGTGCAAACTGGCTTGTGCAAGCCGATTTTCCCAAATGGCATGAGCGTGTAAACCCACCTTTACCCAATACCCCATGACAACCACCTTGCTTACAGCAGGACGACTGGAGTCCTTGTGCTCTTGATCGTACGCCTAATCTCCTAAGAGAATTTCAATATTTATTAGATAGAAGCTGTAAAAACAATTAGTAAAATCACAAATGAAATGAGAGATATATATATAAACATTATTCGTGGTTTTTGTTCCCATAAATATACCAATAGACTAGTTTTTAAGGGGGCAAGGGACGGAGCCCAAAATGTCCTCAAGAATGCCTAAATCTCTGCTACCGAAGGGTTTATAAGAACTCTTACTATAACATTATTACTACTTAGGATCAATAAGTTTAAAATACGGATAACCTCCCCTACCCCCTCCCCTAACCATTTTAGCGTTGCACAGTTTTTTCCCTTTTTCTCGACCAATTTCCAACGGATTTTGATGCTGTTGGCGGCGTTCTTCCTATTTTTTTCATTTTCTAAGGAGTCTAAGTGCCTTTATGCCAATTTGACCTTTGAAAAAGGACGTGAAAAATTCAAAATTTCAAACTAAAAATTATACATAGATGCTCTCCCTAGAGAATTGAATGACAAGAAAAATGCCGCAAACCGCATCAAAATCGGACGAAAATTAGCTGAGAAAAATGTGGAAAACTGAATCACATGGGGCCATGGCCCCTCAAGGGTGCGCTGGATGCCCGGCTTGGGAAGCGCCTCAACAATGCCCCAACGCAGCTGAAAATCCCATGTTTTATCTTGACGTTTGTGATTTTGAAAATTCCTCGATTTACCTATGTTATACAATTATAATTACACACTTTACGATGTGAATCATGATTTCAAGTTTACTAATTCCAGAGAAAACTGGAAGAAACCAATGAAAATCTGGTTTTACATGGGTTTCTTCCAGTTTTCTATAGATGGAATAAACTTAAAATTATGATTCACATCGTTAAGTATCTATGTAATTATGATTGTATAACTTACGTAAATCGAGGGGTTTTGCAAAATCACTAACGCGAAAAACAATTAAAAGGATTTTGAGTTGCGTCGGTTGAGACGCTTCCCAAGCTGGGCGTCCCACACACCCTTAATACTAATGTCATTATTAGTTATAATTTTTGCTACATTAACTTATTTTTTCTATCCACATTATTTAAATTTTCATTAGGTTTGTAGGTATTTAGTTGTGTCAGTTGTAATAAATTCATTTTCTGACTAAATATTATATTTATAATCAAGCAAAGTTGTAACCAACATAACGTATAACCAAAATATTCAGCTGAAGAGGAATCGCCTTGATTCAACACCTGGTTTTTTCTGATTGACGAGAATACAATTTGGCCCTACGTAATTTCTCCTCATTTTGATTGAGACCTTTCTATATGATTCCTTAAATTTGATACTTCTTCATATCATATTATATATCACTCCAGACGATATCTGACCCTGGAGTCGATCTAAAAAATCGAGAAAAAATTCAAAATGTCAATAATAACAAAAGAAAGGATGAGTTCGTTGGCCAGAATTTCGGAGTAAGTACTCCAAGTGGTCAAATTTTGAAAAATAAGGATAAAAAAACCTGTTTTTTGAGGTTTTTTGTGTAAGTTACCATCCTAAACGTAGGACCATATAGTAGGTATATTCGGAATCGCCATCTACGAAAAATATTGATGAGACTGTGGGTACCTTAACAGAATGTAATAACTTGATTTTAAATTTAGTCCGGTTGAATTGATTGAAATCAACAATTTTGTCAGTCCTCGAACAAAAATGGGACATAGGATTGAGATTAGATTGAGTAGGTACACAAGTGACAGATAAGTTCATTTTTATTATAATATTAACTTAATTATTATCAAATGAAAAGGCATAGTAATATAATATTTATAGCTTCATCGTTTCTTGGAACTGAAGGAAGAGAGAAACAGTTTTACCTATCAACGAAAAAGTTCTAGTCGTTCATGCAGCTTGACCATAATAATGTTGAAATACTCGCTAGACGCCCACCACAAATCAGCCTCTCACAATTGGAACAGTCTGTAGAAGTTTTCCGTTTGAGAGGAGATGGACAGGAACTGCACTATTTTCTTTTTAGTACGGGTGTCTTCTCTTTTGCTTGTTCGGGTTTTCTTGGCTCTGAAGCAGATGTAGAGCTAGCTGGGTGCGATGAAGCAGTGGCTGCGGTAGACACAACCCTTTGATTGATAATGACGAGTCATTGACTGAGCAGTGTTGGTATGTAATGTAATTGTGGAATCCGAATGAATCTTCTCTACCCATCTTATTATTATCGAGAGTGAAATTGACTCCATAGAGTTTTTTACTTACTCGATTGAGAGTCAGGAGATGATCCAACAAGGCTGCCAGTCGACGCTGTACTGAGGGGCATCCATGAGGAGGCATGGGTGGAGGGGGAGCACACCCCCCCTCCCCCCCCCTTGTGCTGCAGTTTCTGTTGGAACAAATGGAGGGTACAGTCATTTTGACTCCACGATATCATTCTAGGGTTAATACTCTTCTTAACACTTTTTTCAATCAGCGAATGTTTCCCGTCCCCTTCATTCTGGGTGTGGGCTTCGACTAAATATTCATGCGTGGTGCTTCTCAAATTTGGGATCACACGAAGGGCGTGATTATATAGTGCAATAATGTATTTATACTTGTTCTGTCCTGGGCAATTGAGTAAAAAATCACATCAAAATCATTGGGTCTTTCATCCACAATGGAAAAGTGGAAATACCTCAAGAATACTCAACACCGCTAATCACAATCTAATGACCTTGTCATCATCCATCATACACCAAAAAATGTGAAACAACCAACTCAACGTAACCTCCTAAAGATATAGTTAGTTATTAGGGAGAAACTATACGATTTAATCAGGTACATATTTGTATAGTCATTAAAATTTTCTATTTAGCTCTAGTTTTTGGTAATGCAGTCCGACTCATTTCTGGATTTTAAAAAGTGTCGATTCTTGAAAAATCGATGCTATTCTTTTTAATTCGACTAAAAGATCGATACGATTTAGTGACTTACCACTCATAGTGACGTACCACCAATGATTAATTTATTTTCGAAGAAATTGCCAACATTATATCCCATCGGATAACAACGACTACCAATATCCTAACTAAGCACAATAGGTATCTAGTGTCGTCACCCCTACTGGGTATTATTTTCCATTATCCCTACCTAAAAGATTCATACCAAGTACCTATCTCAGAGATTTCTCATCAATCCTCAGGTCACTTTACATGCTTCAAAAACTCCCATTGGCATTCTATTTATTATTCTAAACTCATTCGGCGAACCTGACTACGACTGGCTACTGATGTAGGGACCAATATGATACCCGTCACAGGGTGTTGAACAACACTTCAGTGTGAAAATCAGTTTAGGTCTTCAGTACACAAAAAGAATTTTCACGTTCGAGAAAACGAATGAGGAGCGTCACACCAGTTGTTGGAGTCCACAGAGTAACGGAGACAACTTAATGTCCAACATTGTTGTCTGGAGTGGTCCAGCTCAGAATACCCGATAATAATAGTACCTATTTGAGAATAGGTACATGGACGAAGGAGGAGGAAGTTCCACTCAATGTACAATTTCGGGAAACTATCCCTACTTCTACAGCATTCTAGCGGGGACGTGTGGAACTAGAAATATAAAAAGATTTAAAAAATCGATTATACTATTGATATCAATCTGTAATAAGACAAAAGTGCGAACAATACCAAGCCTGCACCAGTCTCATGAGCGTATAAAGAAATAAGTTGAAATGTCTTAGAAACGTAACGGGCAAGTAGAAATTTTGATTTGATTCGTTTCTTGCTATGCATGAGGAAGAGAGGTTCGGGAAGGACCGCCCTGGTGGTTATTTGTTGTACTAAAAGCTTCAGCTCGTCGGCGCTACGGTTCGGGTTGACTATTAGGTACCTAAGAACTTTGAAACGATTGGATCAGTATACTGCACATGCGCAAACTTGAACGTTTTCATAGCCATAACTCCGAAACTATTAGACCAATTTCGGTGAAATTTTCAGGGATTGTTCAGGGTAGCCTCTTGACCGTCCCCTAATAATTTCATAGCTACTACCAGTAGCTTGTGCGCATGCGCAAACGTGAATTTCCTGAAACTACGATTTCTTAGTTCCTACTGAACCGATTTTGCTCAAATTCTGAGTGTAGTTGATGGCTGACTCCAAGAAAATTAGGCGCCTACGAATTTCGCCACAGTCGGATAAGTGATGGCTACTGCGCATGCAACTTGAAATTTATTGACATGGATAACTCCGGAACTATTCTACCATTTTTGCTGAAATGTTCACTAACTGATTCTATAGGTCCATGTTACTAAAGTGGGGAACCTACACGGCCCACCTAACTTGGCACATGTTTTTTGTTTTTTCAACAGCTTATAACAATAGCCATTTCTATTGCTGTTATTCTACTTTGCCGAAAAAGATCGACGGTGGCCGATAATTTTGGAGCGAAGAACTTTTTAAGGAGTAATAATGAATTTCAATGAAGAAATAGCAATCGATTACCGTCGTGAGTGCTGTTGCATCCTTCTGGCATAGTGGCACGAAGCCAATGAGTTTGGGGATTCACAACCTACTCTTTGCACACAGCTACTTTACCTACATCTCGGATTTCAGGAATGTGACGTTTGATGAGGATATATAGTTCTAGTAAGCAGTTAGTATGCCTGCCAACGGCCGGTTTCATCAAAGTTTATTGGAAATTGTTCAATTAAGTTTGTGAGATGATGGTCTGAGTGCATAGAGAGTGGAGGTTTGGTGGCAATATAGCAGTGTTATCAATTTGCATCGATTCTTGATCATTTGTCAATTTTCAGACGATTTTCTTTTAATAAAATATCGATGTTCTGTGGTCGATGTATTTCATACATCGATGTTTGGCGACTTCGATGTTTTCCTAGTGATTTCCACCATTGAAAGGTAGGTACTTACCTACTATTTTGGTTAGATAAATATATAGGTACCTAGTACTCACTGTATATCACTTTTAGAAACGGTGGGTACCGTTTTACGTAAAGATCCAAATCCACATTCAAATTTTGAAAGGTTCAAATTCATTCAAAACCAAAACTGGTTCAGCTTCAAAACCTTGTTGATGTGCAAGATATTACGGGAATGGAAGAGAACCAACCTTGGTTTCAGTCCTCAGACAGCCCTAACCTGACACAACTCTTCGACAAGCCCTCTGTCGAAGAGTTTCACAGCACATATGGCACCTCCACGACAGTTTCCTGCGATCCTTCGACAAGTCGAAGTGTTGCAACAGAAAACGTCTTGCAAACATTCGACAGCGTGAAAACACTAGAAATTAGGGCTGCGACATCGATGTTTAGGAAACATCGATGTTTTTCTCTAAACATCGATGTTTTTAGCATCGATGTTTTCTGTGCGATGTTTTTTCAATATCGATGTTTTGTTTTTTCAATATCGATGTTTTCGGGGCTCCGAAATGCACTCCGACCTCTGATTTTTTGTGATAGCTTTGAAGCGGTAGTTGCCAGGCTTTTCTTGTGATGTCACGGATGTGATACTGATTCCTTCCCAGTGTGCCTAACGTGAGCGCATTGTCTCCGTTTCGCGTGACTCTAGTGTCTAGTCACACATAATTGTAAATGAAACAACAAAATGGCCGAAAACTGACAGCTATTTTCATATATCACGCGGTAACTCTCGGAGTTAACGCGTTATTCCATGGATGAAGTAGGGAATAAAATCTGGGAGTTAGCGAGCTCGGTAGCCCTAGGGTTAACACTAACTCGGGGTGGTGAAACGCATTTTTGTCGCTATCTCCGAGTTACCAGTAACTCGAACCTTAACTCGAGGTGGTGAAATCCACCATAAGAGTATACAGGGTGTCTCCTAACTTGCCAGGAAATATCTGACCGTAATGGCGACCTCGGTTGCATCAGAGAGAGTATTTTCTGCTTCCGGAGGCATCGCGACTGACAAAAGAAGCTGTCTGTCTGGGGATAAAGTGGATAAACTCCTATTTCTCCGCTCAGTTGACAGAAAATACTGGGGAATAGACGGTTAAAGACAGAATAAAAAAAGCATACCATAGTGTTGAAAAAAGTGGCTATTTTTCCTATTATTTTTATAAATTTATAATAAAAACGTTGTGACGAAAATTGCTTATATCTTATTACTTTTCCCAAATGATCAAATCATCTGCTCATTGATAGGAAGTTTTTGTTATTGACATTAAATTCAGACCGCAGCTTTGAGCAAAGCCCTCACTACTACAATTTTCAGCTAAAAACTCCTTTTGTTTTATTAAAATTTTTGAAAAAAATCGATGTTTTTAAATATCGATGTTTTTGGTCGATGTTTTTGTTAACATCGATGTATTTAAACATCGATGGATTTGGTCGATGTCGCAGCCCTACTAGAAATGGAAGATGGAATCGAATTTTCAAGTGGATCGATCTTTTGGTCCGATTAATCGATTTTTTAGATCGATCCCAACTTGCTAGAGAATCGAAAAGATCGTTTTGTTTGGTGGACGATTTGTTTGGTGGAGTCGATTCTTTGCTAGCGATGTGGATTCGTGATGTGGAATCCCAACTTGCCAGAGAAT
>JAEMON010000001.1:15601850-15613338 GCA_030264115.1 Lygus lineolaris | reverse complement strand
CAACGAAAACTGTGACACGAGAATTTTATATATTAGATTCTGGTAATATATCGGTAAAGAAATATCGATATTCGATTGTATCGGTATCGATATCGGCCATTACTAGTCCGCACTATGCTGAGGGCAGTTTGGGCTAGTTCAAGGCCAGTTGCCATGGTCGGCTGTGAAAGAATACTTAGCTATTGTGTTTGGGTTCTGTTTATTGCTTCATGCTTCTGTCGCTAGGTGCGCACAGGCGCTCAGTCCGTTCCCCACCCTACCTTCATTATATTAAAAGTTCTTCTCGCCTCAACAACATGTTCGATAATATTAGCTTCCCTTTCATTATTTCCCAGTATTATTTTAACAGGCTGAGTTCACGAATATGGAGATCTCAAGAAAAATTGTCATGGGAGGGTGATTAGAGGAAGAAGTAGGTAACAATAAAGTAGTTCACACGTAAAAATATCTTCTTCCAAGTCGTGAATAACATCCGAGACATCAGCTAAGTATGTTGTTTCGATTTCCAAAGCACTCAAGCTAATGAATTAATAATACTACATCGACCCAAAGAGGGATAGAATAATAGGATTGATACCTACTAGATAAAGATAATATTGACTCGAAAAAGGATACCTAACCTATAATGAATGCCTTACAAAGGAGTTGACTGTGATCAAACCAGTCTCAAATTCAGATTTTAGTGTATCCAACTTTAGGAAAATAAAATCCCACAACAATTGTGGTAGTGCTAATAGATCTTTTGGAAGAAACACTGCGGCATCAAGTTGAAAGAGTCATCAATCATCAACACATACCTACTAAAAACGCTGAGAACTCATTTCCTTTTGTGGTTTGGTTTTTCCTAATTTTCTGTGAGTCGATCTATTTTGTTGTCCCATTGAGAAAAATCTAAAAACGATTGAAATGAACAGGCAGATGTTTTGCCGTTACCAAAATTTATTAGAGAAAGGGTACCTAGTTCATTCTTATACAGCCCCCCCCCCCCCCCCCCCCCCCCCCCCCCCCCCCCCCCCGTTATCACTGCTTCCAACCATGGGCTGGTGTCGCGTCGGCCAGGAAGATAAGTTGTTATAAATATATAAATTAGCATCCACGGAAGAAATACATCAATACTGATCGAAAACAACGGCTCACGAAGACAACGAAAACAACTTTACTCACATCCTTCTAGGAGCACTGAGACCATGCACTCTTTCCCTCGAAGCCACGTGGACCGCAGGACTCCTACTGGTGGTCCTAGCTTATGGGTTCAATGACTTTTAGAGACCCTGAACTATACTCCACTTCGCAGAATGATGCCAAAATGTATTATGAAATTTACAACATACTACACAACAATTACTTACAACAATACATTACTTACTTTTAACAATTTACTTTATTGTTTATTCACTTTTCATTTAGATATTTTTAATTTTCATTTATTTGAAAGTGGTTTCCTTGTTAGCCAAAATATCTCGTAGCTTGGGTGCGTGACGCAAGTCCGGAAGAGTGTGGATTTGGCATGGTTTTTCTACCGGTCAGACATGGAACCGAGCTAGAAAATCCCCCCAAAAAAAAATTAAAATTATCAATAATATCAAACGATAGGATGAGTTCGGAAGAGCTCAAATTGTGAACATTTAGAGTCAAAAATCGCTTTAAAAAAAGTGTTTCCCGAGGTGTACATCACCATCTCAAACATGGGAACATATGGTATATTCGGAATTAGCGCATAATTTCCTATAAGAATCACCCATCGAATTGGTTGAAATGATTTTTTGAAAATTCACGTATGTCGGACTGATTGGGAATGGGGTCCACAGAAAAACAACCTTCTTCGCCGAGCTTTCGTGAAATGTATTTCACATAATCACATTCACATAATAATAATTAGAACATTCTCCCTTAAAGGCACAATTAACAAAAATAAGAAACGGCAAATTTCAAAAATTAAGTAGCTACGTAAGTGAATTCCTAAAGACAAATCCATAAAATATAAAACTTACTCGAAGTTTGCCTAGAGTGTGACCATCACGCCCCTGTCAACACCCATGAAGAACCGGAGGACTGGTAAGTACGTATCGCTGTAGATCAACGGTAGTCATTATTAAAATAAATTAATTCAAATGTAAACAGATTTAAGTTTGTGATCAAGTTAGATCTAAGCAGGCAAGTATTTATGAGGCAAATTTAAATCAACAAACGAAAAAGAAAAAACTCTCCCTAATTGTCTATTATGAACTAATTAATCATTTTTCTCTTCCCTCAGCTGCTAAATAATATTTCTTAATTATTAACGAAAGCAATGAATTGAAAACTTGAATGATCAAAACAATGATAGCACATGTTGCCACAGTTTGAGCTGTTCACATCACTTGTTGGTCATGTCTTTTCCTCTCAACAGAACAGTTCATGTGCATCTTGAAGGATAGTAAATAATTCGAACTAGAACTATAAACAAGTATAGACATATCAATTTATTCATTTTGTTTTCAAAACCACAATAGGAATAAGTTAGTAGCATAGATTTAGTAACGAAAAATAACATAATTCTTTCAATAGGTCTATAGTCTTAAAAAGTAAGGGCAGAAAAGGCAATCACATAGATTTTCGCTAGCCCTTTTTTTCAATATTACAGTCTTTCAGTAAGTTACGTTTTCAGTCTCAATCTAGAATCAAACATCAGCAATAAACAACTTGTAGTAGCAGAGATCGCAACTTACCCACGTACTATCACATTAACAGAAGACTAGCAAAGTAAAGGTACTTTTCTGAAACTGACAGCCTTTTCTCTGAACGGGTACCTACCGTTAACTACAGAAGCTGCTCAAGAGTTTCTAAGTAGAGGCACGTTTTGAATTCATTTTTTTTAAAATAACATCGTCTTCTGCAGAGAGTTGTGCCGATCTTTCTTCTTCGAACAGTCTGGTTGACCATCCCATACATTTCCTGGTAGAACACCTCTCTACGACTTTTTTTCACATCCTGAATGATTTTGTTGGGTTTTTTCTTTACTGCTCGCCTGAATCCGACGTAAGCATCGCTCTTCTCTCTGGTAATACGAGTCCGCACCTTTTCTTTCATAGTTTTACGCGTCCCTCAATCCAAAACCCTGTCTAATTCAACTCGGTCCTCAACAAAACTTTCGTCCTCCAAGCAATCTTCCCGCACTACCTCCACCAAGTCCTGTTCGTTTTGCCCGTTCAAATTGTCTTCTGTGAGCGTTATCATTCCAGTGGAGCCTTTTTCGTCAATGTTCTCTCCGTGACTCACTACGATCACATCCGTCTCAACGTTTCACACTTCGCTCAAGGAAACTGAGATCACCTCAATTTCGTATGTGACATTCTCTTTAAAATCTTGAATCTCCTTGATTCCCAGGTCGTCTGTTGTTTCTCCAGTACCATCTTCCTCTGTATGACTCGGTTAACGTTCTGGGAATATTAGTCGACTATAGATTATCTTGGCAAAATCACAAGGAAATGCTTTCTTCAAAACTGGCATGCTGCAATTTCTTGCTTCGACGACTTGCTTATTCTGTGTCGTCTGAGGTTTTACTCGTGGTTTATCACGCTTGCTTTGCCAGCCGATTATCTTACTGAGTAGTCTTGTTGGGGGAACGCTTGCCACGCTGAAGGTAGGTATATTGAAAATGCAGAAAAAGGCTGTGCGTACCATGAGAATGTTGGGCTGGAGTGAGAGCTGAAGGGACATTTCCAGGCACTCGGAATCCTGGCGCTCCCTAGCATTTATGTTCTTCACTGCCTCCTACTTGTGCAGTCCAACCAAAATGCCTTCCACAATGGTTCAGAGAGGCACGATTATTCTACTAGGAAAGGTAACAACCTCTGCCTTCTCAAGTCAGGTTGGCTAAGTCCATGAATACCAATCCCTACCGGATTGGTTGTCTCAGAAGAGTTGTTGGAGCCTTCTTGTGATAATCCTCCATAATTTAGGTAATTGTAAGGAAAACACCTTTAGATTATCACTTATTTATGTTTATTGCAAAGCTTTTCAGCTAAATTATAGCCATCTTCAGGCATAAATAAACACAGGAGAAAACGGTACTGACTGGAAACCTCCATATAAACATAACCTTGCATCGGCAGTAGTACCAACCTTGAACTGATATATTTCCTTAAAATAATGTTGATGGCTGAAATTACTTAAATTGCCTCTAAATGAGTGGTTAATTACAAAATTGCTGTAGTGATACATGAATATGAGTGAGAACAAATTACAGAATTGTGAGGAAAAAAATACATGATTAAAAAAAATAATAATAATAAATAAATAAATGAAAAAATAAAGAGGGTAAAACAACTGAGTGTGGTAGAATCAGACAATTTTCCAGGTTTCTCTCCCACTGCCCTTTGAAGCGAAAATTTCTTTCTGAAAATCTTATATTTAGGTTATTGCCTTTCCTCTTTGATAGGTAAATAAGTAGATTCTCCCAGGTATTCATTTTTGTGCCCCTGCCACAATTTACCCTCTGAATTAATTCAAAGTTCCCCGTGTAACTGTGCCCCTCTGAAAATAAATGTGTAGCAAATGCACTTTTATCTCTCAAGTCTCTCAATTTAATATTCAAATTTGCCAATCGTTTTTCTGCAAGTTCTTTGGTATTTTGGGAAAGGTTGAGTTGATTGCACACATCAATGGATTCTGAGCACTCATTTATATTTTGCCTTTTTCTCCTGTGTTTATTTTGTTGTGTATGCCTGAAGATGGCTATAATTTAGCTGAAAAGCTTTGCAATTAACATAAATAAGTGATAATCTAAAGGTGTTTTCCTTACAATTACCTAAATTAAAAGATTGGTTGTCGATTATTTAACCATCTGCATCAAGTAACGAGGGACATACCATTGATGAAATTCAAATCTGTTATTAAGCGTGTGCTAGTCGACCATGAACTGTACAACGTTGGCCACTTCTTCAGCATTGATATCAATGACTTTTTAACTTGGTTTGTTGACATACCTTTTTATCCAATTGTTTTAGTTCAACAGCATACAAAATGTTTACCTTGTTACAGTTCCTTCTCTTGTTGACTCATCATTTATTGCCATTTTATTTGACCAGGCCATTTTTATTTACAAATAATATAAACTCATTTGAATTTATTTGATTTGATTTGTCCTTCTGCTTCGTGCCCGATCCCTTCTTCCATCGCAATCCTCTGTTCTTCATGGTTTTCTACTTGCAGTTCATCTTCTTGTGGATCGACACAACCAACGCGCTGATTCCATTTTGACAACAAACTCTTTACTTTCTGAATCTCCCCCTTTTCATACTCAATTTTATTGTTTTTCTCAATAGCGTCCTCACATTGTCTGCCATTTTTTTCAGTTGAAGCAAAATCGTTTTGAATCTTTCCATCTTGCAAACGGATTCCGTTGTCGTCTTCTGCGATTACCGATAATAATAATTCGTCTAACTTATAGAGATTTTGAGACTAGTCTTCTGAATCAGAAAAATCGTTTTCCGAATCAGGAACAGAATTTGAGCTGTCTTGATTTGTAGCCATTCTTCTTTTCCCGGGGATAAAAAAAGAAAAAAGGTAGGTAGGTACTTATAATACCTACTTGAGAATAAATCGTTACCAAGCAAGAAGTGCCACAATTTTAGATGAGAAGATGATGAATAATCATTGTAATCTTCAATGCACTTACTTATTGCACTGACAAACTTAACGGGGCAACTAGTGTTGTACGACGAATGCAGAAGTGGGGCAACCTGTGATATCACCAGTCACCAGGCCAAATTATCACTACGACACTACGTGCATTGGAAGTCTACTACTTCGAAATGATGAACAAAACTTTCATTACCTATTTGGAACCCAAAAAAAGTTCCATTCATGCTCTAATTGTGAAGGAAGAACAGCACTTGAGAACCCAAATATTTTGTATTGGGTTTCAATGCATTCTCATCCGAAATCCTACTAGTCGGGATATCTCAAGTTAGTCCACCTCATACTCGCAGTTAACTTGGTTCGTTAGACGTGGTTCCTCAAGACTTGTTTACATGAGGTCTAAATGGTTATCAATCCCTTTTGGAGCTTTCAAAGGATCTCTAGAAGAGTATCAGCATTCCTGACTTCTCTGGTCTGTGATAGTGGATCTATCGCATCGGTCTTATTAGAGATCATGGGTTCGATCAAGGTCACAGCAGTCCCCCTCGTCACCGGTGAGGCAATAGGTAAACCGATGTTCCATAAAGTGTTGGTAGATATATGTGCGATAAATGGACGTGTGCGATTAGGAAAACACCGGTGCGAGGCTTCACGCTACTTTCCTCACCCGTAGAAACCTGAAAAATGGCGCTGGATCTCAGGATATTTTTGTGAGGATGAGGGGTGAGGGGTATTGGAACTTGTTTTCGCTTGAAAGAAGCGTAAGTCCTTGAATTCCATCAAAATCGTTAGAGTAGTTCGGGAGAAAAGCTAAGAAATGTGCTAATAACGACGTTTTCTCCCCTGTTTTCCATAGTTTGAGAATTGAGAAAGTTGATCAAATGTCAAGTAGGACCATACTAAAGTGGTGTTCCAGAAATTGGGTTTTCTGCTTATCGCAATACTTTCCTTTCACCTCCCTGGAGGATGAGGAAAATAATAAAAAAGAGCTTCTATAGTAACTATTATGTAATTGTCGAAGCATTTATGTATGGATATTCGAATGTTATCAGAATAGTGTTAATTATTCTACCATCCTATCGGTTAAATAATTAGGTAGATAGGTACATGAATACAACTCTAATAACACAACAGCAATTAGATTAGATTGCATACAGGGACAAGAAGGGGACAGATCCCCTCCGCTGCACTGAAACCGTGGCTTATTCTGCGGGACATTGCCGTTTCCCAGCCTTTAGACTTTGGGACCAGTCCACTCCCTCTAAAAGACCTATGATCCCCCCTATTAGGTTGTTATCCGAAACAATTTCCCCAGGGTCTAGGCTCCCACAGACTCTGAATCACCTTTGCTTCGAGAGTAGGGCACTCGAAAAGGAGGTGAGAGGCAGTCTTGTCCTCTTCACTACAGAGCCTGCAGGATGGGTCGCCCGTGTAGGCCACAATCCTGTTCAGGTGCTTTCGGAAGCCCTCGTGCCCAGTCACCATCCCTACCAGGAGTCTCATTTTCCTCCTGGTAGTTCTAGCGCGGCTAGGCTTTTCTTCCTACAGGGCGCTGCCATCATTTCCTTCCCAAACCTTTGTTCGGGGATGTTTACCGAATGCCTACTGTACACAGGCTCCGGTCCCACGAAGTTCCCTGCTGCCCCCTGTCTTGAAAGCTTGTCTGCTCGTTGGTTACCTTCTACTTCCGAGTGCCCTGGAACCCACATCAAGGTAACTTTATTCTCTCTTCCCAGGGCGTTCAGCACCTCCCAGCATTCCTTAACCAGACATAACCGAGTTTGGACAGCTGCAAGGGCCTTCAAGGCTGCTTGGCTGTCTGAGAAAATTCGAATGTCTCTCCTTCTCACATTCCTCCTCTGACTCTTTGCCGCGCATTCTCTTACTGCAAATAGTTCTGCCTGATATACAGTGGCGTGCACCAGCCTCTGCCCTCCCATCCATTCTGGAGTCATCAGTGAAGATGACCATGTCTCCAGCATGATCAGAAGGCCTCGACAACAGCACTTACTACAAGTTACATTCGTAACGACAAGTGATTAAAATTGCAAAAAAAAGGCCACGTTTAGTGAGATCGAACGACACCACGATTGTGTTGGAAATCTTTGTTTAATCAATCAACAGTCAGACTATAAGTCAAAATATGCAAGTTCGACAACCTTTTTAGATAATCCTCCTTTTACCAGGAAAGCATAATCACGAACGAATTCGAATGTGAGAAGATCAATCAGGAGGGTACACTGATATGAGGTATGGGAATTTAAAACAGGAAACTGCACAGAGGAGAAAGGCGGTTTCACAAAATTAGTTATTAGCGTCTTAGTAAGTGACTCTTCCTTGAAGGGAGATGTGGAAAGGAAGAGCGCATTATTGCAGCAAATATTGAATTGCGCTCTTAACGTTCGTTATCCAATTTCTGGATAACGCACGTTTGGAATTAAATAGGTTTCGGGCCCTAACGGCATTACTTCCAGACAGGAACGGTGACATACTGTGGTCGAGGAAGTTGACTTCCGTGGTATTAAACTTCCGGAGGCAATCGTAAAATTGTTTCAAATCAATAATAGTATAATAAATACGAATAATAATAATAATACAACGTTAATAATAATAATAATATAATAATAATAATAAAATAATAATAATAATAAAATAATAATAATAATAAAATAATAATAATAATAAAATAATAATAATATAACTGCGAACTTCGTATTAATTGTTAAGGGCATTGAAAACTTGTAGACTACAATGGCTTTGAAACACAAGCTGAATTCAGATTGAAGAGACTCCATAGAAATTCTTGGGCACATCAATATGCCCGCATTTATAGAAGCAAATGGGATGAGCCTAGTCTGAAAAAGAATTTGAAAACGAGGTTTGGCATTTCGCAGTCCAAATAGGTACTCGTATTTGTCATACATTATATTTGGCATTTGGGGTATTATTTTATTAAATTTTCGTATTTTTGCTAGAACAAGCGAGTCCAGTAAGTAGTTTCCTTTGTAGGGCAACTTCGGACTGCCTATTTCTAGAAAATGCTGCTTGTTTTGAATGCTCAGGTGAGTCCTTTCGGGGAAGCAGTAATAATTCTCACGTTGTTCATACATTCTATTACAGGGGTCTTCATCCTTTTTTCATGGCGGGCCGAATTGAAATTTTCCCACTATTGCGCGGGCTAACATTTTATATATTTGTAAAACAAAGTCGGCGTAAAGGTAGGCGACTGTAAAGGAAAAGGAAAAACAACTGGAGATTTAGAGATGAAGAGGAAGTGCTGAGTGAAATTGATTGAGAACGCTTAACAGGTAATATTGCAGTACAACTGGTGAGCATTTGAATGTGAGGTTTGGCACTGTTTGTTGCCCGAAATATTTCGGTGGTGGTCGCAAATACTCCAGTATTCCGAGCTTAAAGGAGAATGTCACCAACTCTTCCCAGGGAATAGATACAACCTCTTCCTTGATTGCCATGATCTCTGACTTAACTCATGAAATTCGCTCCATGGGGAGGGATATCCATTCTAGGCTTAAATCCATTGACGCTAAGATGAATGGCATGTTAATCAACCCTGAGACCTGCTTCAAAGTTGAAGAGTTGATGCCGTACACATCAGCAGATGAGGAGTTACCCAGTGCGATGATGGCTGCATGAACCTCCACCACAGTTACAGGGCGGATAGTAAACTGTGATTTAGGCCTTCCTCATTCCAAAAGAAACACCGGGTGAGGGTACGCGCAGAGTGCAGGATGAAAGAGCAAAGAGCAATGGGTAACGATGAAAGCGTCGAAAACAAACAGTGTACTTTGAATGGGGGCACGCAGAGCGGAAGCGTGCCGATGAACGAGCAAAAATGAAAGAGCAAAGCGGCGAAACCAAACCAGTTTGATTACTCTGCTCTCACGCGCTGTTCACCCTCGCTATTCCATCACAAATTTTATTTTATTCACTAACAACTCCGTCTTCTCCCGCGCCAAAATGAACGTGGATTTGGTGGGTGATTCTTATAGGAAATTTCACGCTGATTCCGAATGTACCATATATGTTCCTGTGTTTAAGATGGTAATTTACACCAAAAACCTCAAACAACGCGGTTTTTTGTTGCGATTTTTGACTACATTTTCAAAATTTCAACCCTTGGAGTATTCCAAAAATTCTGGCCAACGAACATAACCTTTCTTTTGACATTTTTTCAGATTTTAACTCGATTCCTCGGTCAGATATCGTTTGGAATGACACACACACACACACTGCTGGAGAAAGGAGAGGGAACGAACTCATCCTTGACTCTTTGCTCCCCCACTCTGAGAGGGGCAGCTCTTTGCTCGCCCTCATTCATCGCCGCTTTGCTCTCTGGTTGCACCCTTAAACCTCACTGTATGTAATTTCCTTGAGATGCATCGATGTTTCGAAACATCGACAGCCATCCATCAATGGCTATTACATCGATGTATCGTCGTTGCCATCCATCCCTAGCTATCGGTGAGATCACCGAGGGTTCTGAGGCTCGCGAGAGGAGAAGTCGTCGATTTAGCGTCTATAACTTACATACACTTTTCCAAAACGTCCAGAAAATTGATCAGATGTCGCTAAGGACCATTAGCGAATTTTCGAAGAAAAAGAAGCTATTGCAATAGCTTCAAAATTTAAATAATTCAAATTTTCGAAAATTGTCTTCATGGAAATCCGTTTCAGACCATTTTAAAACGATTCCTGAAATTTAACACTTTATATACATATATATATTTATATATGTGTCTCTCCAGACGATATCTGCCTGAGGGATCGAGATAAAAAATCCGAAAAATTTTTATAATGTCAATAATATCTTAAGAAAGGATGAGTTCGTTGGCCAGAATATTTGGAGTACTCCAAGTGGTCAAATTTTGAAAATTTAGAGTCAAAAATCGCTAAAAAAAAAATTATTTTTTTGAGGTTTTTGGTGTGAATTACCTTCTTAAGGCTAACGAGGACATAGGAACATATGGTATATTCGGAATCAGCGTGAAATTTCCTCTAGGAAAAATTACCCACCAAATCGGTCAAAATTATTCTTTGAAAATTCGCTCACCAACTCATGCGGTGGTGTTTCAGGCATTGGGTTTCCTACTCTTTGCAATACTTTCCTTTCACCTTTCAGGTGGGCTGAGGACAGTAAAAAGTTCCATTTTTGCAGCATGAGTTGATGAGCGAATTTTCAAAGAATCATTTTAACCGATTTGGTGGGTGATTCTCATAGGAAATGTCACGCTGATTCCGACTATACCATATATGTGTGCGTCCATCACTTGCCTCCCCGCGGGCCAGAGGGGATTAGCAGCGACTCGTTAGCCTCCCCGGGCTACTCCCCGATATAATGTTCCCATGTTTAAGTAGGTAATTTACACCAAAAACCTTAGAATAAATCACTTTTTTTTAAAGCGATTTTTGACTAAATTTTCGAAGTTTGAACCCTCAGAGTACTCCGAAAATTCAGGCCAACGAACTAATCCTCCCTTGTGATATCTTTGACATTGTCAAATTTTTTTGGATTTTTTAGTTCGATTCCAGGGTCAGATTTCAGTCCATTCGGTTGTGTTTTCTGTCATACGTTTTTTGATGTATACGAACACCGATTAATCGGCTAGGAATAATCGATTCACAGTTAATATCGGAAGATAAAGCGATTAAAATAGTCGATTGATCGGAAACAACTAATCGATTAATCGTTATTTGATTTGAAAGAAAGCAAATTTATTTACTTTTACATGTAGGCCTCAAGGGCCCTCTTGGTATGTGAGGAAATTTTAACAAGCATTATGTGGCACAACGCAACTAGATATCAAGATTTAAAAAAAAGTTCCATTCATGCAGCATGAGTTGGTGA
>JAEMON010000001.1:15575973-15590946 GCA_030264115.1 Lygus lineolaris | reverse complement strand
AAAAGAAAGGGATTCAAAACATCGCCTTCAAACCTTGACAGACTTGAAGACCCGAATCACCGAGGAAGTCAACACACAGGAAGGTACACCTTGCAATGTTCCAACAAGCAGTCCAAAACTTCTGACATCGACTACATCAGTGTATGGCCGCTGAAGGCCAATATCTTTATGAAGTAATTTTCAAAAAGTAACTAATAAGTGACACGGCGAAAAAAAATTTGAAGTCTCTGCCTTCTTTAGTTTTTGTTTTATTCCCCTTTCAAACCCCTCGGTCACAACTGCCACTCGCTGCATTTGAGTTTAACGGATGTAATGGGGTCTGCGCATGAGAAATAAAAATTGGAAAAAACCCATTAATTATGTTATTTGAGTTGCCACGACTAGTAGGTAAACACTATTTATCAGGACAAAAACTCCATGTGGGAGCAGAAATCGTAATGTTAGGAATGTTTTGAATTTCGTTGGGGGGTGTGATGTACGTACCTCCAGAGCCCGTCACACCAGACGTACGTACGTAGTCAGAGCCGTACGTACGTCACAGCCCCTGCTGTCCCTTTCAAAAACCGTTCGGGGATATTATACGTAGTTAGCATGGATGCGCTTCGACCAATCAGCGCGCTCCATTTCCGCGCGCATTTCTTCAAACGTTCACATTTCTCTTCGTCGATAAAAAAAAATAGGGAGACCACATAATTATGAAAAACCCCACTTTGGCCATTTTGAATCGATTCCCTTTCAATAAAAATTGTTTAAAAAAATCATGCGCAGACCCCATTCGGTGATTTGTGATGAACACGGAAAACGATTCGGGGATATAATGAGAATTTTGCACAATGAAGAAGTCCAGTCCAGAAGAAGTAATGGCGAAAACGTGCTTCACCCGAAAACTAAAGTGCGGAAAAAAACATGGAAGTAATTTTCTGATTGGCTGATCAAAAACAATGATGGTTGCGTATGTAATGCGTTTCGCACCCGCTGGTAAAATATCCAAATTGAAATTCCCCACCACATACTGATGAACGTCTAAATCACAAAATTTAGTGGAAATCCACTCTAAAATGACAAAATATGAAACAATTACATTCTCATGTGTATTGAGTCAAATTTTAGAATTTACATGCAAATTTCTAAACATTAACGTTAAATAAAGAGATAATAACGTTAAGATAAATACAATTCAAAACTACTAACACATACTTGGAGATCAAAACTTTGAATTAAAGTGCGAAAATAAAATTGCAGGCATGAAATTACGCAAAATGTGTAAATTGTAAAGTTTCAAAAATGTTATAAAGATTTCCATATACCTACCTCATTGTAGTTTGTAAATTGGTACCAAATGAATCATAAATATAGAAATGTTCTTTCGTCATATCTGCTACTGCAAGACACCAATGGGTATGGGACACCATTTTTCTGCTGCAAAAATCGCATCGTACCGCCAAAGGCAGAGTTGACGACTGGCTCTGTGTCGATGCTGCTCTGGCTGAGTTTTCGGAGTGAGCTGATTACAGTGAAGTTTAGCTGTTACCGCACTGAAATCTGTTATGAAACTATCTCTGAGGTACTATTGTGGGTTGAGGGTGGAAGAATCTTGGCTATCTTCCTTTTTAAATCTGCTTTATTACATTATCCAACATGTTTCGCAACTGCGTGTTGCCTCATCAGTGATCGATGTGTAAGGTTTATTGTGCGGGCTTGTCCGCCTAGTCTTTAATCTTAAATTCTGGTACATGAGGGGTTCTTCTACGAAGACCTCCTACAAGTTTGTACAGTTTTGTGCGGGTTTGTCCGCTTGCTTCCAACGATAAATTATTAGGGTATATGAAGTGCATGAAGTACACAGATCTCATCATCATCATAGGTTTTAAGGTTTTTCACCAGTTTTTTCGTTATCATGATCGTTATTAGAGTTTGATGGTGTTCCCACACAGAGTCATGATGGTAGGTTTGGAATACCTGGTGATATTGCGAGTGGAAGTGGTATGGTGATACACAATAGTATTTTTTATTATAAAAATTGGTAAAAAGAGGAGCTGCAACGTGCTGAGATTGAGGCTTTACATTAGGATCCTAATCACAAACAACCCGCACAAAACTGTACAAACTTGTAGGAGGTCTTCGTAGAAGAACCCCTCATGTACAGGCGGACAAGCCCGCACAATAAACCTTACACATCGATCCCTGATGAGGCAACACGCAGTTGCGAAACATGTTGGATAATGAAAAGCAGATTAAAAAGGAAGATAGCCAAGATTCTTCCACCCTCAACCCACAATAGCACGTCTACAATGGCTACCCACAAACAATTATCTCTGAGGGGTTCAGGTGGGATAAAGACAAATGAAAAGAACTTTGTACTCTATCGCTAAACGACTAATGAACGCGCGAACTCGTCGAAGAGCAAGAAAACAAGCCGAACATTGCCTAGCTGCTACGTTTCCTTTGTTACACCGCACGGGCACAACTTCGTTGCCACTAAGTAATTTTTCTGAACTGCAGATTGTTTTTTTCATCAAATTGAGTGTTAATGAGCAAATACAAAAAAAGAAGCTTATGCCCATACTGACGTGCATTGTTATCAAACACACATGGGGATGACTGAGTCGACGGGTTAACATTTACATCATCACCATGTCTTTCATTTCGGGCATGTACCGTGATTCCGATGTATGGATCTTACGAATTAGTACATGATTTCCTAACTCTGCATTCATAGGTTGACTTTAGAATTACAATCTGAATAAAAACGAAAATGAAAAAAATACGAATCAATCACGTTTGTTGGTGGTCAAACAAAAATGATGTCTTCATGGAAAAGGTGGGCACGTGTCTATTGATGAATGACAACAACTGTAGGCGTCCACCCGGAACAATGTTTTGGATGTCTGTTTTTGTAACTAAGTCAACGTAGTATTGATTATCCTTTACATGGCCGTTGTTGAAATTATTGTACGGTACAATTTTTGCACTATCCAACTTCTTCAAAAATCATATACGAATGAGTTTTCGTCTCTTTCTTTGACCACTGTTCGACATAATCTGTGAATTTCAGTTTCCTTTGTTTACTACACGACTCATTTAGAGATGATTCTTGTCCCTCCACGTTGGTATTTGAATGGTTAATTTTGATTGAATTAGTAAGTTTACGTTTATTACCTGTTTTGGAGACATTCAATCGGTATTCTTTGGCAGTGGCTGCTGCCTGACTTTTCATGGTTCCCAAAAACCTAGAACATTTCGAATTCCTTTCATTGTGCAGGAAAGTACGTTTAACGTCCCTGAACCAGTTTTTGACATCACCAATGCTGCATCTTTCTTTAGCTGTAGAATGTGGAAAAGTGGTCAGAGATCCACACCACATGGGATAGTATGTAAGGTATCTCCCAACTATTAACTCTGGACTTGGACACTGAGGATCTGCCTTTTGAGAAGCAGATGTGCTGGGTCGAGGAGCTGGAGGTCCAGGAAGATGATGGACCCACAGCAGCTATTGCCACTGAGAGGGACGATAGCAGAACCAACAGCGAAGCGCCTGCATGCAAGCAGGGGATGAACAATGTCTCTGTATGATAGTAACTGTAACGATAATTCATACATTCATTTTATTGATGACTCAGATACGGTATAACACATAGTAAATGAAGAAAAGTTCAATAATTCGATCAAAGTTTTGCAGGGACCAAGAATAATTTCGTGTGCTAATAATAGTTCGAAAAATGGGTGATGTAATAATCCCTCGGAATGCCGACTATTATTCAAACAGCTGAGATTTTATTCCAAGTTTTATCCACACCAGAACGATAAACCATTTTTTCTCTTCGCATTAACAGTGTTATTTTATTCCAAATAACAATACAAAAGCAGAAAAAATTGATTTTCTCATACACGGTAATTCCCCACTCTTTTGAGTTACCTATCTACGCACTTACTTAGTTTTTGAACACTTTCAATGCGGGAGCCTCCAACGACACCCACTCCCACTGCACGCCATGCCACTTGCCTGACCAAGCGTGCTGGTATTTCATTAAATTTCATCCCATTCTCCTCAAAATTGCTTATGTGCATGCTGCATCATGATTTCCTCCATTCTGGGTTGTGAATGGTTTCCATTTTTTTCTCATTTCTATCATTTTTCTAGGTAAGTCACCCTTTTTAAGCTGTATTATCTTCATGTATATTACCAAAGTATGAAGTATTGAAATTTTCAGATTTCGATGAAGCCAGGTGGGATACTTATTACAAGAAGGGCTCCGGCTCCTGCTTATAGTTGATAAAAAGTTTAGTTTAAAGGAAAAAACTGTTGTGTTAAATTAATTTGTAATTATTTCAGGCCATGTGCAAGACTTCCTTCCTTCCATGTGCAAGTGCTTTCTCACAGTTTTCTCCTTTAAACTAAAATTTTTTCAACTATAAGCTTGTAATAAGTTCCTTCATCGGAATCTGAAAATTTCAACAATTCGTACTTTGGTAATATAGGTAGGTACATGAAGAAAATAAAGCTTAAAAATAAAAACGGTGACTTACCCAAAAGAATGAAAGAAAGGAGAAAAAATTGAAACTATTCACAATACAGAATGGAGGAAATCATGATGCAGCATGAACATGAACAATTTTGAGAAGGATGGGATGAGCCCCATCTTAAATGCAATTTTGAGCTCCTCGTGGTGTCCTCCGGGTTACGCTTATAGCTCACATTGGGAGTGCAGGGGCACTGACCATTCGGTTATTTTTCTGTAGTTATATTTTTATTTTTTTATAGTTATATTTCTGTGGTAGAAAAATTTGCTCTCAAAGCTTTTTTGTAAAAATTCGGTTATGCTTCTGTCTTTCCGTCTTTGGTCCCCGGCAAAACTCCGAAATCGTCCGTCTGATTTTGATTAAATTTACAGAAATTATGTCGGTTGGCCATGGGTAATTACCCTATTGTCGAGTACGGATGGCCGATATCGGTATAATTGAATATCGACATTTCCCTACCGATATCGAAACTCTGACTAGACACCGCATTTTTTACTGCCTAACGGTCCGATTTGCCCCCATTTATGGAGTATTACTGGGATGATCCCTAGATAATTTAAGTTGTAGGCAGATAGGTTGTCGGGATTCAGCCAAAGAAGAAACTCACTTCAACACACATAATTCTTTATTACGACGCTTCGGTTCACACCTCGACCCGTCCCCTGGATTTTTTTTAGATCGATTCCAGGGTCAGATATCTTCTGGAGTGACATAATATGTATAATATTATACAATGGTCTGAAACGGATTTCCATAGAGGAATTTTTTTGAAATTCTGCAGCCATTACAATAGCTGAATTTCCTTCAAAAATTCGCTGAAAAGGTACCTACACCTTGAAGAAGAAACATAGATTTAATAATAGATCGGATCAGCGGTAGTCACAACGCATAGGCATGCAATATTATGTATCTACTCCACGCGAATACACAACGGTTCTGGTCCAATGGGCAACATAAGCCTTACCCCATTTTAAATTCCTGAATTTTCCTGACTTCTAACAACCCTGCGAAGTAGGAGGGCAAGTTGGATTCAGACAGATCGTCATCATCAGTTTCAGTGTCAGAATTGGATTGGTTCTACCTTCAAAATGTATTTCACTTTTCGGTAACGAGGGTGAATTTTTGTTCGTTCCATTGCCAACTGGCACATCATTACCCTGAGTGCTTTTTGGGCTCGACACTGGTACTGGATCCAAGTGAAATTCTTCCCTATGAGCTTCAATACCTTGAACGACGCTTTCACCGCGGATAATGTTAACATTCACATCACACGACAGTTCATCTATGTTGTCCATCGTATCATCTTCGCATTTAGTTGAACTTTGTTCATTACTTTCTTCTTTATTTTGGATTTATTGCCCCAACTACTTCCCTTTAGAATCGAATCTTGGTACGTTAGTTCGCAAATTCGAAATATCACTCTGTGGTCCCTGCCCTCCTGGTACATGATTTTTTGGCCACGTCACCATCCGAACCAAAGTTTTCAATATCTGAATTAACACCCCCAACATCATATCGAAAGACGTGGTAATTGAAAACTGCTTTGAGTTACAGATGTTTTCTGTTTCATCTGCTCTGAAATTTTATTTTCGGGTGTAGACTTTTCTCCCAGTCCAACATCTACGCGCCTAATTTCACCACAGCTATCTGACAATTTTAGAATTCCAGTTGAAGTGCACATTATTTCTTCCAAACCGCTTTGTTCAATGGGACGACAAGCTAGCGCAGGTGCAGGGTCAACATTGATTACAGGAATAACTGAGTCACTGATCCAAATTGAATCATCATTCGATTCGGGTGATGAGTGGAAGATTGTAGCTGAGTCCGGCTTTTCTGGAAAATGGGTGTGGGAGACGACGTTTGGATGCATCACCCTCGTCAATATTACGTGGGTCGCTCACCCAAATTGAAGCATCCCTGGATCGGCCAATGCAAGATCGTGAAGCTTATTTCCGACGTCGTTGTGAGAGTGGGGACCTGAAAGGACAGGAAGATGTTTGTTCATGTTGATCGGCTGCTTCCAGACTTCCACCCTTCAGGAGAGAAGAGGAGCACAACTGCATGAAGAAGGAAGAGGATGATGTTAGGGAGTTACCTACGCCATTCATGTTGTATGTTGAGTTACTAAGAAAACAGTTTCGGCTGTATGACGATAAATTATCTAAAAAATTTGCGATTGTTTTCTTTGGGAGTTGAGTTTGAATGATATAGGATTTTATTATCCCTCATTATTCGTGGTCTTCGTTCTAACAGTTTAATTAACCCGTAGAACGACTAAGTAATGGCCAAAACGTATACCCATACGACATGAATAAATAATTCTATAGTCAAATGTCATTATAGCCCAAGAAATTCTTTTGTGAACGAAAATGGAATGATTTATTTTTAGAGCGTTCTGCACGATATCATTGTGACTGCGGTAGGCTCTGCAAACACAAGCCAACTTGGTGAAACCACAGAAGATACGAATGCGGCAAACAACCCCCATTCTAGTGTCCTCAGTGCCCGTACCAATATATCCAAGAAAGGTAGCAACAGAACTCATATAGGTCTTCGACATTTTGTTATACATTCTACGTGAAATATAGAGGGCAAACGAGGGTCTGATCCCAAGAAAAGCACTTATAGTAGGTAGTGAAGTCAAGGGATAGATGTGGCACTTTTTTTCTTTCGAGTCTACCAAGGTAGCGGAAGTGTCATATCCCTTCATAATAGGTCATACCCCTTCATGTTAACTGGGTACAGTTCCAACCTTGGGACGTGTTATTGTTTCCTTTGACGCGCGCCTTAATGAGCCGTTCGCGAAACATCTCAGGGTTGTTGTTGAGGATAAACAGGTAAACAAGTTTGATATAAAAACCCCAATGTTTAGAGGGGACATCAGTCAGTCTTTCTCAGTCCTACGTCACGTACGCCTCCACGCCGTCCGTAAGTGATACTCACCCAGTATATGTACCTGCCATTCAGAATCTCAATAAATCCATAAATCTTGACGAATACCAATCAGTACTCTCACTCTATAAACCATCCCTGTGCATATCCTGCATATCACAGAAGGATTGTGTTCACATTTCGGAGATGAACATTTGCTGCCCTCCAAAATCAAAATGTTCACTCTCATTTTTCGTTTTAGAAAGCCATTTGGCTCAACTCTGGCGCACTGTCTACTACTTCTTTCTATTTCATTGTCTTGGCCGCAGTCCTGCCAGACATGGAGTTAGTGAATCACAACATAACAGTCAAAAACTAATAATACTTTGGCCGAGGAGTACCTATTCCTCCATACTAATTGCCTTTGAATTACTAAGTTGCCATATCCGTTGACCCAGGAATTTTCAATGCAGGTACTATTGTCGATATTTTTATCAATATATCGGATCCCCCCCCAAAAAAATGACAAAATCGATCGGTTATCCAAGTATCGATATTTCGATATGATCGACTGAATCCATCTCGTCTCAATCGGCCTGATCAGGGATTTACCCGTGATCCTCTCGATCACCTCTGCTCCTCTGGGCCATCGCGACTTTCTCCATAGCACATTTTACTTCTCCATGGATACACAGTGTAATGAAGATATCCCTGGGTGATTGTTGTTGATGGTTTTTTGGACGTCTGTGCTGGCGCAAAGTGACAACGTGTGAGCTGCATATCTGAGGTGAGTGCTGGGTAATCTAGTGGCATCGGATTCGAGGATTAAAACGCAGAATTCATTATCATTCCCGTCGTCAGCTTCTTCATCGCTTGAATAGTTTTCCGAGTCCATATTTTCGGGTTCGAGTTGGACCCCGAAAACTCGAAACGCTTTTTACGAAGTTGTTACATTTGTCAGTAACGGTAGAGACAATTTTTGTTGCACGAACTCCATAACTGTTATGAATATCAGTCAATATTGCCGCTATGGCTTCATAGGTAAGGCTACCTTTGAATCGTCTTTATCTATCGTTGGCTTGTAGCCAACGTCATCAACATGGGCAGATTTACGGGGGTGCGCCGCACTGTGTGTCAGAACAGCCCAATTTCGGAAAAAACCTGTGATATTCATAGTATGATGATGTAGGTCGTGTTTTGATAATGTCTTTATGTTTTCAAGTACGCTGAATCGATTGGAATAGGTTTCGAACCGATTCGATGACATCTCCAAGGCAATAAGTCGTGGAGGATTGAACTAATTGTACCAAAAAAATCTCAATTGACATAAAAATAAAATGTTCCCTTTTTCATGTTTACTGAACCGAGTGGAATAGGTTTTGTAAAGATTCGATGACATCTTAAGGGCAAATAAACAGAATTAATATATTGACACCAAAGAATCAAAAATAAAATTATTTAGGTACTTACTTGTTAAACAAAGTCATTAAACATAAATTCCACAATTTTCACTTCCATTAAAAAAAACTAAATTAAGGTAACTAAATGAAGGTAAATACAGTTGTTAAAAATTAATATCACGGTGTTAAAAAAGAAACTCTAGGAACATTCTTCACCTTCCAGCCAATCACTATATTTTTTTCGAAAAACGTCTTTACGGTGATGGACATTTTGGATTCGCCACTTGAAACTAGGTGAACACGTTTCACGGTAATACCTGACGACTGAATTACTTTCCAGTAGGGCATCCAGTACAACAGTTGGTACAGGTGTAATACAGCACCTTTTTTGTCCCCCTGCTGTACCAAGGTGCAAGGTACAGCACCTCAAAATACAGCTGTACTGGGTACAGCACCCTCCGCGTTTTCTGTGATTCACACTTTTGCAGGGCCCTCAAACCACAATGGGAGGGTTTACCCCAGAGTACAAAGGTCATGTTTACCTTTTCTCTGGGATACCCAACCCTGCGCAGTGCGCACCACTCCCCGCCACCCCCACCAGGAATCCTGTGATTCACACCCCTCTGTAGTTTGTTTTCCTCCCATTAGTGTTCCCCGATTGGTTTTTTCTATTTCAAGTGCTTCTTGCTTGATTATTTTTTCAATAAAAGAATTCAATTTATTTGAGGTAATTCTCTGTTGCTGGACCTTAAAAAAATATAATATACATAGGTACGTCTACGACTACACATTTATTTTCCTCGTTGTCGGTGTGTTGCTGTAATACAGCTGTACTGGCCAAGTACAGCGACGAGTACAGCTGTTCTGAGAATGGTGCTCTACTGGATGCCCTACTTTCCAGTCAAGTCAGGATTCATACTTCCGAGGAAAACTTCAAAACTTTCATTGTTGTCTAATAATAAATTTGACAATGCCAAGTGAGAAATTTCCACTCGCAACATCAGGAGGATACTAACTAGGGATGAGATATCGATATTATCGAAATATCGATATTTGGCTTTCGATATTCGCTATTATAGCATCGTTACCCCACACGTGATATTGTCGATGATCCGGACCGATAATAGGTATCGAATTTAAAACCCAACACAGAAGGGAGCAAAAAAATGGCTTTATTAAAAATTGAGAAAGGTTACGTATGTACCTGCATACGTAGGGAAAATAGCAGGTGATTAAATACCTAAGGTTCTTCTGAGAAAAATGACTTCTCGTCAATCGAATGTAAAAACACCAATCTGTTCAAACTGGCTACCTTGAGTCTATTCCTTTCTGCAGTGAGAGGAAACTTTCTGATGGAATAGAAGTAGAAACAGATGAGAGGTTTTGTTTTGTCACTTGAGTTAAACGTGGAAACGTTCAGGGGTGCTTTGCAACGGAGGATATAAGAGATAGTAATATTGATATCGAATATCGATGTTTTGATCCGATATGTCGGTATCGATGCCACTCAGAAATATCGGCATCGATATCGATATTTTTCTTTCGATATCCCATCCCCATCGAGTCATGAGTTGTGCTTGTATATTCAAGACGAGGGTTTTGTATTATGGGTTAAATGGATCACAAAACTTGTGTTTACAAGCTATCAGAGGCGATAACGATCAACGAATCGTGTTTTGGGCGTTTGATGAGATATTTCAAAGTTCAAGTGACGTTGGAGGGTAAATGTAGCTTCCATCATGTACCTAGTTTTCGAAAAAAAGAGCCGCTGTAGAGCAGAGTGTAGCTCCTATTAAAATTTAAAGAAAATTAAAATTTTAGCGCCAACAATGAGGTATTTTGCCACTTTTACTCCGTTGAAAACAGAAAAATTTCAGTCGAAACTTATTGGGCACCAAATATCTTCAAAAGGAAGGTGATTTCATCAAGAACACGAAAAAGTCACCTGAAAAAAAAAAAAAAAAAAAAATCGAGTGAATTAATAATGAGCCAAAACGAGCAATGAATAAATGGCTGGATTTCAAGGTGTATTTCAACTTTGAGCTTTCTCTTCTGTTTGGACAGTTTTTGAAAAAATTGACATGGTACATCAAATTATGAAAAGTTGACAACAGTTTGAACTCACTAACACAATTTTCTACCAACTCTGAAAAACTGAGGTTTTTACCAGCTGGGACACACAGTGCGCCTCACCCCCAGATTTTGGGGTTATATATTTTTTTACACATAAAAAAATTGCTTTCTGTTATAATAATTTCATAAATTTTGTTTGAAGAAATACTCTATTTCTTAATAATCTAGAACCAATTTCATTTATCTTAACATAACACATCATGAGACGTGAGTCGCGTAATTAGAACAACAATTTAGTAGCGAAGCGATCAACTGGTGATCTGAGTGAGGTAGTGAAGGTTCAAACCCAGTAGCAAAATACCTATGTGAGGGGAAAGAGAAATCCTCCGGTGCCCCACACAGGCCAGTGACCGGAGGCTGTTCTACTGTGTGAGAAAAGAGGAGGCACTGAGGCCCCAACCGTACCAGTACCAATACAAAATCCAACCAAGTACCAATATAAAATCGAAATTAATCCAGTAGGTACGGGCTCTCTAACCGGTGTTCTTGTATATTGTGGCCTACATGTTTCCTGGGCGGTAATGAAGGTGGGCGTGAAGTGGTCAAAGTGCTGGCTTCTGTCCCGGTGATGTCCACCAGAGAGAGGGAGAGTGACTCTCCTCGGACCAGGCTCTGAGGCTATCCCACCTCTCTTGCCATTTTCGTAATATTGCCTCTTTGATGTCCTTTTCAAGATTTTCCATGGGAACTAGTTCGCCCAGTATTCCATTTACTACTTCGTTTTCTGCTTTCTTGTGATGATATTGCGCTTGCCTCTGGACAATGAGCAGATCAACAGGAAGCACTCCAGCCACTAGCCAGGGCTGGTAGAGCATCATTGGATGTTGTGCTATATGCTTTTGTAGTTGCCAGTAGTGCCGATCTCTGAGCGCTTGTTATTTTTTGCTTAGTTTTAACCTTGCTCACTGCGTGTCGTCCCCAGACTGGGCATGCATATGTCATGACGCGCTTTTAACAGTGGCCAATCGCCTTGCCCTATCTAGATGGGCCACAGCACCTTTGGTTATGAAAGGCCATGTCCTGATGAGCTCTTGAGTATCGTACGTTTGAGGGGCTATGCCTTGGTCGTTGACA
Organism: Lygus lineolaris; assembly: GCA_030264115.1. Classification (NCBI taxonomy): domain Eukaryota; kingdom Metazoa; phylum Arthropoda; class Insecta; order Hemiptera; family Miridae; genus Lygus; species Lygus lineolaris. Next base: position 15,578,947 of record JAEMON010000001.1, on the reverse strand, counting down.
CTACTGGTCCTTCGAGCCGGATGCTTTTGTTTTTTGCTGCGTCTTACTGGTACTAGGCTTGCCTAAGCACGCGTTGAGCCGGAAATGTTGGAAAAGGGAGACTGAGGGCGTGGCGAGGGGCACATGCTAGGAGATGAAGACGCGGGCAATGGTGACGTTGTGGCTGCACTAAATGTCGCAGCACAGATTGAGATAATTTGACGTTCATGTTGAATTTCAGAGAGACAGCCTTCCATAAGATGGCTATGCGGGAGGCTCTTCAATTTATCCGCTGATGCCGATTTGAAAAGACCCCCCCCCCCCCCCCCCCCCCCCCCCCCCCCCCCCTCAGCCCCGGCCCTGTTCTACTTTGGTAGAGTGTTTCGATGAGGATCTGTCCTTTTCTTTAGCTAATTCTATTGAGTCGATTTCGGTCAATATTCGGCGGCTACAATCAAACAGAAGTCACTTGCTACCTGGAGTGCAAACACACATCAACGACCTTTCAAGACTTTCAAGACCTGATTCTCGACATCTGGACAATGAGCAGATCAACAAGAAGCACTCCAGCCAGGACTGGTAGAGCATCATTGGGTGTTGTGCTATATGCTTTTGTAGTTGCCAGTAGTGCCGATGAGCATCTTTGGTGGAAGAGGCTCTGGAACATTGCTTCGCGAGGGAGAGGTTAGGCGATGATGGTGACCATGCATGCAAATGTGAATGGTGCAAGAGAAGAGTGGCTGCAACCAAAAAATTCTCCCTGGAGCGACCTCCTAAAGCCCTTTGCGTCCAATTAAAACGGTTTGGTGTCCTCGGTGGGGAAAACAACGAACACATCACTATTAAACAATGGTTAGATATGACGAAATTCCGGCATAGGCCATCAGTCAGCTCGCAACTTAGGTACAAGCTTGTCACAATGGTCAACCACCATGGCCAATCGTCGAGTTGTGGCCACCACACGGCAGTCGGTCTCACGTCTTATGGCAACTAGTAGGTACCTATGCGACGACAATACAGTGAGAAAGATGCCCCTCTCCAACGTCCTTAGCACTGACCCGTACATATCGATGAACGAACTCGACTAAATAGAATTAGCCAAAGAAAAGGACAGATCCCCATCTAAACTCTCTACCAAAGTAGAGCAAACCCCGCTCACCAATGGTACAACCAATGGTACACTTTTCAAATCGGCATCAGCGGACTAATTGAAAGAGTCCTCCCGCAAAGCCGTCTTATGGAAGACTATGCCCCTGAAATTCAACATGAACGTCAAATTATCTGAATCTGCGCCCAATCTGCCGAACAGCGCTGCGACATTTAAGGTAGGGCCACCAGTAGTTGACCAGCTAAGGGAAATATCTCACTCACTCACCAACAGTATTAGCTGTGGCATTTGTATTGAATTTTCTCGCAGTTAACGAGTATCTTTAACTGCCTGCGCTACTACTGATGACCTTTTTTTTACTTAAAAAAGTTGTATTATAATAATTATTATTAATACAATTCGATTGGCGTCACCAACGATCATTCCGATGTCACGAGTCGATAAATCTCTCTTTCTCCGGGCCAATGAGAAGAACCCTTCTTTATCAAGTCGACAGGTAAAGGACACAGAGATGACCCCTGGTTGGTTCGATCCTGTAGGTGGGCGTCTGCGATAACAGGTGTCGATCATCGCGTCCGAGATATCGAACTTCACAGCCCGGCCAACAGTTTCGATAACATCAACAACAGATTCGTTTGCTTTTACCGGAATGCCAGTGATTTCCACCGTTCTCTCAAGGGACTCCTGTTCGACATCGGAAATTTTGGCTTTGAATGACTTAATTTCCCCTTCCAGTGCGACGTTACGAGTTTTGAGACTCTCGTTTTCAGCAAATGCTGCTCCCAGCTCGATACGAAGGTCCGAAATAGCTTTGGTGTCCTCAACTATGAGGTCTGAGTAAGTACAGGGTGGGGCAGGTAACTTTGCTGATTTGAAAGGTTAATAAAATAAAAAAAAGTAGAGATATCCGTATAATTTTTTTCCCTTGTGTCACACATCATTTAAATTTATTTTTCAAACAGTTTTAAAGATGGTATCGGACAAATGACGGCCCCCATTGTCAGAACACTGAACAAGCCGATGCCTGAAGTTCCGTTCAACCTTTTCAAGCATCTCGGCGATGGCACGCCGAATATTGTCCTTGAGGCTTAAGATGAGCCAGGGTCCGCGGGCGATCAGTATACACGAGGGATTTATGGTAGCCCCATAAAAAAAGTCTGCCAAGTTGGGTGGGCAGTATAGCTTCCTCACTTTTGTAACAAGGACGTATAGACTCAGTGAACATTTCAACAAAATTGGTAAAATAGTTTCGGAGTTAGCCTATCACAATAAATTTCAAGTTTGCGCATGCGCAGTAGCCATACTTATCCAATTGGGCGAAATTCATAGGTAATTAATTGTCTTGGAGTCTGCCCACAACTACCCTTCGCAATTGAGCGAAATCCGTCATAAGGAACTGAGATCTCGTAGTTTCAGGAAATTTACGTTAGCGCATGCGCAACGCTACTAATGGTTCGATGGATATTAAATTAATAGAGAACTGAGTAGGGGCTACCTCAATCTCTGAAAATGTCACCAGCATTGGTCGAGTAGTTCCGGAGTTATTGCTATGAAACTAATTTCGAAATTGCGCAGGCGCAGTAGGTATTACTGATAGAATCGTGTTGAAATTCGAAGGTAATTGTCAACCTCCAACAACCCACCGAATTAGAGCGAAATCGATCCATTAGGAACAGAGAAATCGTAGTTTCAAGAAAGTCACGTTTGCGCATGCGCACACGCTAATAGTGGTCCGATGTCGATGAAATTCATAGGGGACCCTCTAGGGGGTAATTCGCGTAATCCCTGAAAATTTCACCGAAATTGGTGGAGTAGTTCCGGACATACGCCTTTTACAACAAATTTAAGTTTGCGCTTGCGCAGTCGCTATTACTGATCCAATCGTGA
>JAEMON010000001.1:15552461-15568657 GCA_030264115.1 Lygus lineolaris | reverse complement strand
TGGCAATGAAAACTTGACAGATCAGAATGGCGAAGGTGCCACAGTAATTGTCTATTAACTTAGGCCGATCATCTTCTAACGAACCTGAACCTGTTTCTTCCAATTTAGTCATCAATCGACGAAAAGATAATTGATTTGGAACCTCATTTCCACCCATGATCGGCCTAAGTTAACAGACAATTACCGTGGCACCTTCGCCATTCTGATCTGTCAAGTTTTCATTGCCAAGACTCAGACTCGTTGTTCAATACTTAGGCCCACCTTGGTACCAAAACGAAACGATATGATCAAAACACCCAATTATCTCAAATTGCACTAACAGCTGATCATAAAGCGCTTAAATGCTTGCCAAATGTGATCGTGATGGTTACCTATATGCTAGATGTTGTTTGTTTTTCTCAATTAATTTGCAGGCTTTTTGCTGCAGTTTGATATACTTTTTTCGGTAAAAACGTTTTTTATAAATAAAGTTATTGAACATTTGAATTCACATTTGAATTCACATTTGAATTCGGCGGAGAAAATGAAACACCCCATATTTGATTCCACGTGCCTCGTCAGTACCTTCTGAGAGAGTTGCCTCTTGTTGTGATCCTGTTTTCCAGAGGTTTTTTTTTAGTGGCGAGCATATAGCAAGAGTCTTCTTGACTTCTATCCCAAAGAAGTATTGGTTTGTTTGACTTCTTAAATGATTTTCTTCTTTAATTCTATTAACTGTTTTCAATAAGTATATTTACTTCTTTCAATACCTATATTGAATTATTGTGTTTTTTGAGTAAATATATTATGTTCATTTCTATATATGGATGTTCACCTATCACTGACCTATACCCACTCAACAAACATTGAGGGGTATATAAATTGAATTTGGAATTTATATTTGGCCTGTTGTAAAAGAATTTGACAAAAAAATATCGGGAACCGATATATCGAAATTTCTCACCGATATATCGAAGTTTTTCACCGATATATCGAATTACTATTTCAATACATTTTTTAAAATATCGATATTGTTATCAAGCTATCACAAAAAAATCAGAGGTCGAAGTGCATTTGTATCCCCTTGTACCTAGAAGACGTGTGGAAACTACTTCTGAAAATAATTCCCCACTTGATGTGAAAGTCAGCGATTTGTCAAACGATGATACCCCACGAGTCTCATCAAGATCACATCAGTGGTACCCACTGCGCATGCGCAAATGTGAAGCTCTCATAACTACTGAGGGGGCAGCAAAGCAGCATTCCTACCGAGCTTACCATCAGGTCCAGCGATGGCTTGGCAACATCCTTCCTCCTCAGGAGTGGGGTTGGAGCAGGAGGTAGATGTAGTAGTTAGTCCCTATAAGAACTGAGGACCCACCCGCGCCAGAGGAAATCCTCAAAACGCTGTTTTGCCGATGCACACTTGACTGTAGTGGCAGGTGTGGGTGCCGGAAGGCAATGTTGAATTGTTCAAGAGCATGCCTGCACTGCCAGGGGAAATGCATGAACAGTGTTCCCCACCTAGAAGACGAGGACCCGTTGGAGGGCCTTCCACTGGAAGAACCATCTTCTGAAGAGGAAACCCTTCCAGAACCAGACCAGACCACGGAAGAAGTGCCAGGGCCGTCACGACCAAAGAGGAAACGAACAACGTTGTAAAAATGGTGAGCAGAAAGCTTCCACAACTATATAAATTATAAGTTGTATGTACACACCTGTTGTTGTGGTGAGTTGTTCATCCTTTGGTTCTTTATAATTGTCTCAACAGACGTTTCTCCTTGTTACAGAATCCTTACGACACAAAAAACCATGGACAAAGAAACCGAACAGTTCCTACCACAGCCAGTTTTTAAGATTTTGAATCTGTTTATCATCAAAATTTCCATTGTATCATATATCTTTAAATAAATTAGTTAATAATTTTCGCATCATTTTTAATGAAGTTGTGTAATTTCATCATACAACTCTCCTATCAACGCTTTCTTAACTGAACGCATGCATCATACTACAATTTGAACTCAGGAATGAAGAGAAGTCACTTACCTGCATTTGGCGTCACACATTCACATTTTTGGTCACTCGCATCCGACCGGCACCAAAATCTATACAGCATATTCTAGGTGTCTAAGGAGTACACCCTCCGAATTTCAAGCAATTCCTCCAAAATTGCGTCCTCTATTCCAGTAGGTACCGCTGATCCGATCTTGATGGAACTCGTGGGCTATCATCGTACCCGCGTAATCCCTGGAAATTTCATCAAAATCGGATGACAATTGTCGAAGTTATGAGAGCTTCACATTTGCGCATGTGCAGTGGGTACCCCTGATGTGATCATGATGAAAATCGTGGGGTATCATAGTACCTTTGATTTTCAACTACTCTCCAAATTTGATCGAAATCGGACCATTAGATCGCGAGAAATTGGTGGTTCGAGAATTTTACGTTTACGCATGCGCAGAGGCTACAGTTGGTCGGCTGGTAATGAATTTCATAGGGTACTATCTAGGGCCTAACCCGCGTAATCCCTGAAAATTTCATCAAAATCGGATGGAAATTGTGGAACTTGTGCGTGTTTTGTCCCGTCAAAAGCGTTACCCAAAAAACCATAATCAAAGTTTGTTGGTAGGTATTGATATATTGTATTCTTGATCTTGTTGTTGTTTTTAAGTTTAGGAAAATATCAACACGATCGTGAGGTTCTTGTTCGTATCATCGAAGCTATGCCTTGGTACCTTCATTTTTCCTTTGGATAAACCCGTCTTTTTCTTCTAACAAACAATGTATATAATTTACCTGTACACATTGTGAAATGGACGTGGGGTTTTGACCACCTGCTCAGAGCAAAAAGACAATACATTCATGTCACAATGTATCAATGTGAAGCGTTGATACTCGTTTTTTTTTGTGTAAAAATTTGTGAGAATGTAAAAATAATAATGAAGTGCCTTATTTTTCTACGCAATTTACGCAATTTTTCTATTGCTGAAGAACCTGCGTCCTGTGAAGAACAAATAATTGCTTCAGAAGTGAGTTATAAAAATTGGACCGATGTTATCGGAGCGTAGCATCGATATATCGATGTTATCGAACGTGAAACATCGAAATGTCGGCGACAAACATCGATATTTCGATAATATCGATGTCCCATCCCTAGCCCTCGGTGCTTTTTATTTAAATCATATTATCAGTATTCATCCCTTTTTATAAAACTGTTCGTTCACTACAAATATATTTTCGAATCTATCGGAGTGTTGCTCACCACAATAAATATCCAAGTACATCGATTGAACACTGAAAGTAAGTAATAGGTATCCTACCTCTCAGTATATCGAGTCTGTCGGTAGGGTTATGTTGAAATTGTAGTAGTTCTAGTGAAATCACAATATTTCCACACGTTCCTTTCTATATTATGATGAAATTGATCAGATAGATCAATCAGATGGAAAATTGTAGTAGTTCTAGTGAAATCACAATATTTCCACACGTTCCTTTCTATATTATGATGAAATTGATCAGATAGATCAATCAGATGGAAAATTGATTGATAGTTTCTATCTTCTGTTGAACAGAATACACCTCGTTTCACATCATCCTATATCTTCTCTCTCTCTCTCTCTCGTTCCCCAAGAGGGAGCTGACTCGGGTGATGAAGAGGAAAACGAATATGGCGATACAAATTAAGAAAAAATTACAGACAAACAGCTTTTAGATGAACAACTCTTGGTTGCCGTATAAAAAGGATCATCCAGGTGTCAAAATGGCATTGAAAGATTTTCGAATTATTGTGGCGGGTGAGATCCTCTTATATAAGCTCCTCAAAACGCGCATCAAAATCTTCTCCTGAACTTCCCAAGACATCCTCTACAAAAATTTACAAAAAAAGCAGACCCAGAACTCCAGTCACTTCGATTTTAAATTCAATCAGGTACGATGGAACATGCCATTTTCCTAGATTCACCACAAAAGGCAAGTGTAGGTACTGTAGAAAGGGACAAACCATTGTATTCTGTCCAACATGTGGCACCCTTGCGACGAAAGTGTCACAACTCAAAATTTTTCGTTTTTGAGATATTTATATCACTGGATTCAGAAAAACAAGCTCTATCGATCCTCAAAAACCGTTTTAACTATAGGGAATTCAGACGCCGACAGGTAGCAGGTAAAACGGTTTCAATGATCAGCCCACCCCCTCCACCATTCCTCTAAACAGTCCCAACTCTAGTTCTTACCTGGTCGCCGAAGGGTTCACGCGCGTTTCTTGTGTTCTCGGACGTTCCAAGTTAAAATGTGACATCCAAGGGACATGTTATTGTGAGTTGCTACAGTTTCGTTGAACGGGAGTGGTCTTATTCCTCCGCATAAGTGCAATTGTGACTGTTTCGCTGATCGATATCATGATGGACCCCAATAGTCGAGGGGCGAAAATTCTCCGCCTTGCTGTTCCCCGAACCGTTCCTCAAAAGGAAAAGACAGATAATGTCACAAATGAGCTCCCTGATGCACCTGAGTTCATAAACAGAACGAACGAAAGTCCCAGGGGGTCTCAAGACATCGGTTCACAAAACGCTTCTGGTGAATTGACCTTGGAGAACACAGTTCATGAACATACAACTGTTTTCGAAACCTACGAATCCCTCATTGAACGAGCAGACATTTTCATAGAAGGGCTCCATGAAGAACCTCTGGTTATAGACACAACGAATGTAGTGTCACATAGGTTTCCTGGTGACTCACTCAAAACAAACATCGATAGAGGCTATGACCCTATGGAAGGTTGTTCCTACGCTGTGTCAGTGAACTCCGAAAAACCAACACGCATACGCTTCACCAGAACTGCCAATGATGACACTGGGAACTATTCTTCAAGCAGTGAGGAAGTACACGATGGAGATGGAGATCCAAATTTCAGCGACTCCCATGAATGGCATGATGATGCAAGTGCAGACTGGAGCTCTTCATCATTTGGAAACTCCATACATGAACTACCATCTGCCTCCAAAGATCGTGCAAGAGAAGAATCTTCTACACCATCTGATGGTGTAGAAACCAATCCAAAAAAAGGAAAAAAGCGAGAGTGTGACACAAAAAACTGGATATCAACACAGAAAAAATCTCCTCGAAATGGTGGACATGCATGCGTGACCTACAAATCGGAAAAAAAAGTCAGTGCCAGGAAGGTTCGTCCACCTTGTGGAATGAAATGTCGTCTGAAATGCAAAGAAAAAGTAAGTGAAGAAATCCGACAACAACTATTCTCAGACTTTTGGGGGTTGGCGAATGTACAGCGGCAAAGAGAGTTCATAGCGTCTCACAGTGACCAGATAAAAACCAAAGTATCGATACTCTAGCACCCAAAATTTGCGAGAGATGAACAGAGCTCTCTACTTTGATGTGAATAATGTCCGCACTAGAGTATGCAAGGCTTTCTTCATGGCCACCCTTGATATCAATGGTAGATTTATAAGGACCACATTCTTGAAAAGCTATCCTTCTGGGTTTGCGAAAGAAGATCGACGTGGGAAGCACAGCAATCATCCTTGTGTAGATCCAGAGATAAAGGAGAGAGTCCGGAAATTCACGTTGATTCACGTTGGAAGTCACGTTGAATTGTGATTAAGTGCAAACGCTCACTGAGTTTCTGAATCTTAGAGACCTCAATCTTTGCGTAGCATTCAGTTTTGAGAATTCAATCATTGAAAAAATAGGAAAATTTAATTAAAGAAATTCCTACCCTAGAAGTACGAAATAGCAGGCCTAGAAATACAAAACTGAAAACGTTTAGGTGCCTAGTGAAGTTTTCAGTAGATACCTACCTAACTACCCTCGTCAACGGGCATTTTTTTAATATTGTAGTATATATATATAGAAATATACCAACATTGTGCCTACATTTAAGAAAAAAGTGAACCGGTTAGATTCATCTGAAGATTTTGCCGATTTGGAAAAAGTAGGTAACCGCTCGAAGTCGTAGTGCTGGAAATTCTTTGCGTATAATATTATAAATGGAGGTTGGGATAATCGATGCATCGATTCCAGCTATTATTTGTCGGGAACACTCAACACTCCTTATCACAATCTAATGACCCTGTCCATCATCCATGATGGAACAAAAAAAGTTCCATTCATGCAGCATGAGTTGGTGAGCGAATTTTCAAAGAATGATTTCAACCGATTTTGTGGGTGATTCTTATAGGAAATTTCACGCTGATTCCTAATATACCATAAACATATACCATATAACATATTATGTTCCTATGTTTAGGATGGTATTTCACACCAAAAACCTCAAAAAACACGTTTTTTAGCGATTTTTGAAACTAAATTTTCAAAATTTGAACCCTTGGAGTACTCCAAAAATTCTGGCCAACGAACTCATCCTTTCTTTTGATATTCTTGATATTTTAAATTTTTTTGGGGTTTTTATCTCGATCCCACGGGCAGATATCGTCTGGAGTGACATATATACAAATAAATAAATAAATATATATATATACCTATATGAAAAAGTGTTAATGGTCTGAAACGGATTTCCATGAAGAAAATTTTCAAAAATTTGCATTACAAAAATTTTGAAGCCATTGCAATAGCTTCATTTTCTTCGAAAATTCGCTAAAAGTGAAACAACCATCTCAACTTAACCTCCTAAAGATATAGAACTTTAGTTATTAGGAAGAAACTATACGATTTCTAACGTGTTTTTACATGGAGACGACAAGTTTCTGTTCCAAAAAAATTTGGTATGAGTGAAGTGGGGCGCTTCTCGTAGTATCAATGTTCCTATTTTATGAATCGGTTCCTCAGTTTGAATGAACATGAGCGACGAAATAAGCGTGTTTGTGGAAAGTGGTAGCTTGGAGAACCGAAACGTGTTCTTTCGTGGAGACCACAAGTTTCTGTTCCACACAAAGTTGGCCAACGCACAGTGGGACGAAACAATTTTTCCTATGGTTTTGGGCGGCATATATTCTTAATATATATAGACAAGTTTTTTAAACGACTTCCTTACCCCAGTTTTTTGTAAGGATCACTCAGAAATCGAGGTGAAATGACTATTTTTCTGCGATCGCCGCGTTGAGTTTATTGGAGCCCAGAAGCTTCTGTGAATTTTTCTATTGTTTCCGGCGACCATAGTCTCATTTCATGATGTATATGTGTATGTATATGTGGATGGTTTATGTGGTTTTTGAAGGACTCTACGTCGAAGGCAAAAACATTTGGGCGTTTTAATTGTCGGGGCATACCATTTTTACCGAAAACTCGCAAATAAGTAAATATACGACAATGCAAAGTAAATTATACTACAATGTACAAATAAATTATAGTATGGGCGCATTTTTGACATATTCAGTTACCTAATTATGAAGGAATTAGGTGCTACAAAGCGTAACATTGCTTTACAGACAATTTTTTTGATCAAGATGCGGCCAATTTCAGCGCATTTAAGAATAATTAAAATACGCTATCAACTATTTCGATGATTATAATTTGGTCTATTGTCTTGGAATTTTGAGTAAAGACTCGGAGGTTGACTTCACTGTTCCCTATGTCATCGTTATAAATATGCTGGATATATTTCCAAGGTCATTTACTACAAGGAAATGAATTGACAAACTAATAATGATAATGTGCAACGATTTAAATAACACTTCCAATAAAGTCAAATATAGAGATGATTGTTTAGCTTGCATCGAGTGGAAAAGATGAACTGTGGACGGTAGGTGTGATGTATATACATGTTCGTGTTGGTATCGCGTGTCAACGCTACCGAATAAACTTCACTTCAGATTGAGCCCTCGTTGTGTATATTCTCTCCCGACTTTCCACCTTATAGTAAAGTGTAATATATAACAAACTGGCGACGATGTTTGTTTTCCGTGTCATTTTTCGCAAATTACTATGGGACATTACAGAACTGGGAATCACATCGAAAAATGCCATATATTGTCGACACATGTCGTGGATAATAAGATATGACAGTGAGATTTGCCTCCGTGCTCAACAATCGCTACTGTTTATTTCGTCTGCTTTCTAAGTGCTCCCTCAACAGGTTTCATAAACCAAACATGGCTTTGAGTTGAGGCTCTCCCTCAACTCAACGGTGCGAAATCCTGAGTGCTCGTGGGAGGTAACTCAAGTGCACATTCAGCCTCATCTGATAACAGTTTTCTTTGCAGTTCTAATAAGTTCGTTCATATTTACGTTCTTTCATGGATTACGACGATTTGTTCGAAATGGATGAGTGGGGTGACGACTATTTCGAGCATATTGAGGAACGGCGGCAGAGGAGGGCACCAAAGCGATACATCCGGGATGGGCAGAACCCATACGAATTTTTCAGCGACGACCGCCGAAGATTCCGTTTCCGGGAAGAAACCGTTTTGGGAGTGTTGGTCCCTCAAGTTTCTCCCGAAGGTGCCCAACACAATTCCTCGAGAGGATCGGCTCTACCACCAGAGATAAAAGTTCTCGTCGCTCTTCGATTTTACGCGACCTCTTCTTCGCGTCCTTCTGATTCTTGTGTTTATTGGTTTGTGGTGCGAGTTGGTGGTAGGTACCTCCCTATCAATACCATCAGGACATTGCAATCAGTGACTATGCCAACGGAAGTGGCCTGCAAAGACCGAAGCGGAAAACTCTGTTGCTTGACGGTAAGATGCTCGATATGGTAAGCTAGTTGTGCGTTTTGTGTCAATGTGTTAATTGTATATATTCATGTGACGGGGTGTATCGGTATTTATGTGGTTCACTTTGTTCATACTTGTTTTGTTCTGTGCTTGAGCGGCAGAAATCAGAACACAACTGGGAACGAAATCTCAATTTATTCAGCCGTCAGAGATCGGTAGAGGGTTTCTCGTAGAGGTAAGGTACGTTTGTGTGTTTGTGTAGGTACTCGATGTTATCTTGAATCATGTAAAAACTCTGGAAATGACATAATAATTTTGTGTCATGTGCTAGGAAAAAGTGATACCTACGTTCCATACATACTATGTATTTGTATTGTATATTATGTATGTATTTATATTTATGTGTATATTATATTTGCACAACTGCTCCATTCGTGCTCCTACAAATTAGTAGTAATTATTTCGTAACTCCTCTGTTCTAGCTAGACTGTCTGTGGAGATCTGTTCCACATAGCCAAGCTTCTGTGCATCGGATTGTAAAAGGAGTTTCCGAAACCTGGGGCCGGGAAAACGCGACAATATGTGAGGGTGCCTCAAAAAGCCGCTAAGATACAGCAAACGTGGAGATAATTCTACAAAAAAAAAAAAAAAACCCGTTTTCCGGGAATAATTGGCATGGTTGATGGGACTCACATTCCTATTTCAAAACTGAGTGTGGACCAGCCAGAAATTTTTCGGAACAGGAAGACCTATTTTTCTATCAACGTACAGGTTGGTAGGTACCTACGTTTTCTGCCTTACTTTGTACAATGATAGTGCATGAAGGCGCAGGTAAAAAAGTCCCATTACACTGCATGAGTTGAGCGAATTTTCACAGAATCATTTTAACCGATTTGGTGGGTAATTCTTATAGGAAATTTCCTGATTATTTTGCTTAAGATGGTGATTTACACAAAAAACGCGTTTGCTTGGCGATTTTTGTCTCTAAATTTTGGTTGAAGGGCAATGGTTGAAGCTTTCTATTTCCCTTCTGAAGGGTGCGTTCCTTGATATGCATGAATTACCTAATAATTTATGTTTACAGGTATAACAGGGCGTACAAAAGCAAAAGGAGTGGCAAAAAAAGGAAAGGACGATTGGCAAATGGAAAAGGCGCTTCTCATGTCTTTACTATGAGCTCCACAACACACTCCGGATCATCACATCATGCGCTGTTTTGTATAACATTGGAATCGAAGCCGCTGATCCAACACCGGATGAAGAGGAAGTGGATCTAAGTCATCTCGAAGTTCCAGAAGAACTAATTCGAGTAGTAACTGGAGCAGCCATAAGAAGCGTTTATACAACATCACTTCACAAAAAATAATAACCACACTAAATAATATTTTTGTTGAGGTAAAGTATTGACGTCTGTGATGTTTTTGTCGTATTAAAAAAAAAAAAAAAAATACAAATAAATAGTACTTACGGGAAAACCTCAATGTTTTTGTCTCCTTAAAAATACTCTCACTTCTCCTCAATAGCGATAGGTAACCTATTCAATGTCACTGGTGACGTCAATAGCTGTCACTAAATTAGCAGGTAGGTACCTACTTAAATGTTTCCACAAAAGCAGAATAAGCGGATACCTACAAACTAAAGTTGACTTGAATGGTCCGTATTCCTAAAAATATCCCCTAAACTGAGTTTCTGAGTTTCCCAAATTTATTACATACGTTTTTACTAAATTTGATAAGCTTTTTAGTTTACAAGTAACCCCCCCCCCCCCCCCCCCCCCCCCCCCTGATCCTAACGATGTGGAGTGATACTTCTCAGTTCTTCGATGGAACCACGTAGGGTAATGATGGAAAAAATGACTTCACACATTGATATCAAAACGAGTATAATTCATGCTAAAGGTATGATTATTTAAAATGAAGATTGAACATGATTGAAGATTGAGATTAGTAACATTATTGAAGACTATTCATATAAAAATAGTGAGTATTTATATTATTATATTTAGGACATGGATTATTTCGAGAAGCCTCCAGTCTATTTCTATATGGCGCTTCTTCAAGTATAGGTCGTGGAGCTCTGCAGTCCTTGATTCCTTGTTTTCTTCATGCGCCATCTGCTTCTTCACTAGAATAAAAAAAGAATGAATAGTCTTGAAGAATTACAAGGAGCGAATTTCCCAAGAAAACGGGAAGAAAACATTAGACTCGCATTACTGGTATAGCATGGTCTTGCATTACTCTAGAATGCATGGCAATTGGCTCAGAACTAGTTCTAACTCAGCAAAATTACGTGGAAAACTATAAATTCAACCTTAAAAAAAAACTTCCTTTGATTTCCTTTAAATAAAGTTTTCTGACATTGAAAACTCATTTTTCTCATTTAAAATGAACCACTACTAAAAAATAATAAACTGTTTAAAAGCTTCCACTTTGGAGAAGTTTTTCTCGAATAGCGCCCAGCAAAATTTACAGGGGTTTAGAGTGGAAAAACGCCACCCACGAGTTGTTGAGTGAATCCTCAAAGAATAATTTTAACCGTGTTTGTGGGTGATTTTTACTGGAAATTTTGGACTGGGCTAGGCGTCCCCACCAGCAGACTCTGTCCTCTGAGACAGGTCACTACACTGCTTTGGGCTCAAACCTTGTAAACTACGAGATGAATGAGAGTGAATGCAAAAGCTAAGGACAATCTAGTTCTAAAAAGGTAGTATCGTAGTCGACCCACTTTCTGTAGGCCCTGCCATCCAAACGTGACAGGACTGAAGACACCCTATATTGGACTAGTCACCAACTAACACTATGAAAAATCAAAACTCTGGAATTTCAATATATATGATGTATGAAACGGATCATTTTTTGGCAGGGGAGGTTTATAGCCAATTTCGAGGTCCTTCGAAAATGTTAGAAAAAGACTTAGCTACATTTGACCGTATTCACAAACACTTGCTATGGGTATTAGGACTCCTCCTACCTAGTTCGAATTTCGGCCAAAGTGTCACTTAGAGAAAAAATGGTATTCACAAACCATGAAGTTCGGCTGCGTCCAAGCGTAGCTCAAGTTCGATAACTCCCTTAAGCGCCCACTATACGATTAACTGCAGATAATGGACTGCCAGTCCATCGAAATCGGCCACACATTCATCAGTTAGCCCGAAGGCCGGGGACGGCAGTTGGCGCGGACTGAAGGCGTGTGGGAGCTGGGGAGGCGAGGATCCGTCGACAGGCCGGGCTTGTCCGATCATGATCGGACCTGTCACCCTTCACCAACTATCCGTCGGCCTGAAGGAGCCTGATCCACGGAACGCGAACAGTGCGGTTTACATCAGCCCGGCGGCAGGCCAATTCGTCACCGTCACTGCACTAGTCATCTTGGACTGACGTGGTTTTGGATTCGAAAATGGACAACAAACCTCCGTTCATTTCCGGGTTCATAGAAGTCTACAGAAAATATCCGTGTTTGTGGAAGATAAAAGACGATAATTATGCTAAAAAAAAAAGGCTGAAGGACGAAGCCTATGGTGTCTTGTTGGACTTCTATCAGAAAACTGATCCTTAAGCAACCGTCGATACCGTAAAGAAAAAAACGCTGCGAATTATTACACAACGGTTCATTATTTTCTGTAAAGATCGCCCATCTACAAAGATCCTATTGACATAAAATACCCACCTACCGCGAGGTTCACAATCATCTCTTGGCGACAATGAATAGTTTACCTTCTTGTAATTATTATTATCGGAGAGTTGTATAATTCATTCTTAATGAAATTCAGTTACTAAGGAAGCTTCTGAAAGTAAACAACAAACTTGGTTCGGTGGAATCGAAAGAAAGTTGCATTTGAACAGCTGATATTTGAACGGAGATTTTGCCTACTCGGGAAGAATTGCGATTCACACTCGTGTTTCTGCTCTTTTTTCGTTCAAACCTCAAGTCCTTACAGGGAGCGAACGGTTGGTCCTAATACGCTCCGCAAGGTCTCATTCGACGCTAAAAATTGTGTTCTATTTTAAATCGATGGAAAAAATATACCTCTATTTGAAATTTTCGAGCTAGGGCGTTTTGAAAATTTCACCCCTTATTTTCTAACCCTTAGAGAAGACTGACGGTAACCCTAAGCTTCGCGGCACAACTAGACCCCGAATGGGGCCGGTATACCAAATTTCATTAATTTTGGTCCATGGTAACTCAGGAAAGTGCCGCGTACGGCGGACGGACGGATTCTTTTTTAATTCGATTTTGGGATTCTACGTATCTTGAAACGTAGAACCTCAAATTTTGAGGGGGGTTTAAAATTATTTTTTCGTGCTCGATTCCAAAGGTTCATTATTGAAAATAATAAACCAAAATCAACAACTTGCAGTTCCAGAAGGAACTGAAAAAATTAAAAACCCAGAAGTCAGGCTCTTCGCCCCTTCTATGTGATATTACGACCTGCTTCTGTTTTCGGCCGACCAAGAAGAAAGCAGAGCAACTGTAGGGAGTGACGAACCTCTCGCATGGAATGAAGTTCTGGAACGCCGGACTGCAGTTCGGGCGAGTAGTAGTGATGGCAAAATTTCACAAAACATCGATGTTTCGATATATCCAAAGAAAATCGATGGCATAAAAACATCGATGAGAAAAAAACGTAAAAGAAGGAGGAAATGCTAGTGACGCAAGTAAACAACATTCTTACAACAAAGGAACAATAAAACAAACATTTCTTGGGTTTTTAGTTTATTTAACATTGAATACTTGAATCAAGTCAGTGTAAAATACAGTCAAACTAACCTTTAAGTGTAGCGAAAAAGATATCGGTAACACAGCAATAATAAAAACAAAGAACTTAGCACCAATATTTGTAAGGCAAACCATTCAAAAATAGAAGTTTGGACAAGAGTTTACCACTCAAGTCGATTTCTTCTCTCTGTAATGGTAGCTCCGGCTTTCGAAAATAGTCGTTTTGATGGGACTGACGTGGCCACCGACACCAAATACTGCCTGGCCAAAATGTAGAGTTGGGGATAGATATGTTTGAGATCTTCCCACAATTCCAGAGGTTTGGCCTTATGGTTTGATGACACTGGTGTTGATAAGTACATGCTGATTTCAGTGTCAATATTGACAGAAGAATCATGGGTCATCATCTTCTTGTTCGACTTCAAAGTAGTTGAAAATTAGTAGAATGCAGTTCAAAATTGCGGTGGTTTTTCCCTCCGCATTTGAATGAAATCATTCGAATGATCATTCGTTTATCAAAATCATTCGAATACTCGGTATTCGATTATTGAAATCATTCATTTCGCCCATCACTAAAAATAACCGATGATAACATTTTAAAAGCAAATGGAAAAAAACATCGATGTTTTTGGGCGAACGTACCACAAAAATCGATGTTTGAAACGATAAACATCGATGTTTCAAAAACATCGATGTTTCAAAAGCATCGATATTCATTTGCCATCACTAGCGAGTAGCCCCAGTCTGTTGGCTGAAGGTTGACTGCAGTTCAGTTCAGTACGTCCGCCTGCAGGCGGTTGGCTGGTAGTGGATGTTGTCCTGCGGCAGTGGTCCTACGTTCATCTGCTGAGGCAGCGGACTCCAGGTTATCGTGTAGTGGGTGGTGCTCTTTAGTGCGGTTCGTCACAAAGGGCTGGTTCCACAAAAAGTGTAACCCCAGAGTTGAAGCTTACCTTGAGGTTTCCTTACCATGGTAAGAAAAAGTAGGCAATCGATTTATTTTGCGATGTATCGAAAAAGTTTACCATGGTTACGTAACCCTGAAGACCCCCAGGGTTGGAGTAAGTTTACCATGGTTAAACGCCTTGACTATCCACCATCTTTGTTTTGTTGTGCTCGTGACGTGCTGTGCCTTTATTCTTTTCTATTTCGAGTAGAAACTACTTTTTTTGACATTATGGAAAATATTGTCGTCGAATTTAGCGAAGACGAGGATTTCGAGGAGTTTGCAATCCTCATAGAGCCTCGACGACTTCGTCAGCGAGTTCGCCAGCCCAATTTCGATAATTGGAGATAACGCGAATTTTTTCAACGTTTTCGCCTGTCGAAAGAAGGAGCAGCGTACGTCCTAAACTTAATTCTCCTCCAAATATCTACGGCTGACTCTCGGTAAGAGCCTAGTTTTTTAATAATATTTATTAATGATAATTTCAAAAAATCCTAGTACTACGTTCCTCAGATGGGTGGTAATGAAGAAACGACTCTGTAGGATGCACTGGTCCATACAGATAGGTTGTTAGAGAGTATTCTTGTGAAATCTTGGTATTGGTAACCTAAGTTATAAGTTGGTTATATTATCTATTGGTTACTTACGACAGGAATAACGAATCACAATGTCTTATAGTGCCTTCCCATATGATGAGTGAAGGCAAGTAGGGTGCTAGACTGTAGATGTAGATGCCTACCTACCTGTTGAGATTAAAATTACTTCTAGGTAGGTAGCTGCCCATCATCACATGTCAAGGTAGTATCACAAAGCGCAGAACATAATTTGTGGAAGTGAGGACAATAAGAATTCACTGCAGTTCTATGTAGCTATATATCACTATTTTCCTGTGCCACGTATGGTTTCAAACCAGCAAGTTGTTATACAACAGTTGAATAGTAAATATAAATGAGTATCTACATACCCACCCTCTCAACTTGAAATTGACATAACAATAACAATTATTTAAACCAATATTAGTAGGTACCGCATATTGATGTGCCACAATACTGCTAAAATTGTTAGCCTACCTACTAAATTATAACCATAGTGAACATAACCAGTAAATTCATCTATACAATCTATTTTTTGGTTTTAGAGGTAATCCTGTGAGCCCATAGGAAAAACTTCTCACGACACTGTCGTTTTATGCTTCAGGTGCGTTTTTCAGTGTCTGTGGGGACAGGCATGATTTGCCAAAAGCGACAGTTTGCCGAATCGTCCACCAGGTAGGTACTCCCATCATTTGACGTATGATTGCCAAGTAAGGCTCATGGAAGCCAGTCTGGAAGTAGGGCTCATGATCCCATAGGAAGGATTACCAACTGGCTTTGCTGGTACAAACTTAATAGGTAAGTTCTAGAAAATGAAATACGCACTAGAAAATGAAATACGCAAATGAATTTTCTGTTTATTGAAGGTTTCAGACGCAATAGCAAGGCTGGCGAACCAATTTATTTTCATGCCGCAAAGTGAAAGGGAAAAGACCGAGACGAGAAAAAAGTTTCATGAGGTAACGAGATTCCCCCACTGCATTGGCTCGTTGGATTGTACTTACGTGAGAACCCAATCCCCAGGTAAAACTTTACTTTAATATTGACTTACTAGATTTTTCTTGTCATGTAATATAATAAATCTCACCCTGTATAATAAATATGTACGTACAACCAATAATTATTAAAACAAAAAGTTATGTATATTGACATTTTCACAGGTGGAGATAATGCTGAAATTTATCGAAACCGGAAATCCTTCTTCTCGATAAATGTTCAAACCGTTTCAGATGCAGACCTGAAAATAACAAACATCGTTGCAAGGTAAAATATAATGTTTTTGTGAAGTGACAAAGACAAAATTGGTATTTTGCTGTTCAAACATGGAATGGTACT
>JAEMON010000001.1:15508430-15525211 GCA_030264115.1 Lygus lineolaris | reverse complement strand
TCGCTCACCAACTCATGCTGCATGAATGGAACTTTTCCTGTTTTCACTTCTCCACGTGTTTGTAATTTTTTAATTTTTTTAATTGGGTTTCGGTGCCCCCGTTTTCAAATTTTCTAGTCAGTTTCATGGTTGTAGTTTCGTAGAGGTTCCCTCAAGGAGATTGACATGAGGCTCACTTGTACTCCTTGCTAACCATATTTCGAACGGACACTCAAGTGTTTCATCCCACCTGACCTCATGACTTTGACATTGCTGACAAGATTTTCATTTCCAACATTAGGCCCGAAGTGGGAACACAAAATGTGGCCGCAATGTAGCCCGATATAAAAAATAAACAATTGCTGATGATATCAATAACCGATCAAAACGGGACGTGCATAACGATAAAATTATTCACCACTAGTTAGTTAGTTATTCACCACTCATAAAGATATTCACCACTGTTACTCACACATTTTGTATAGACTGATTGATCAATAGTTCAATAAGTACATTTCGCTAGCTTATGAGATGCGTGTTTTGTTTGACAGGGTACCGACAAACTTGATGACAGACAGTGATGAAGCGGTGTCAGAATGAAATGAAAATTCGTTATTCTGCAATGATGAATGAAGATTTTTTATGTTACTCCGTTGATTATTCAAGAAGATGATTGAAAATGTGTTATTCTGTTCATTTTTCGAGGAAATGAATGAATTTGTGTTATTCTCATAATTTTTCTATTGAGTGCGCGAATATGTGCTCTTACAGATGTCCAGCGGACTTTCAATTTTCTTTATGCGAGGGCAGAGCCGTTTCGTTCATATATATCGGACAAGTTGAATGATTTCATTATATAATCATAATAAATTCATCCCAGCTATTTTCCTAATCTACTTGCTTCCACTCTTGTTCCTATTATTATGATTATGGCCTACGTACATTCGCAAATTTACCTATGCCCAATCTGTTATGACTATCACGTTCAATCCTGATTGGATTGTAACATGAATACTGTCCGTTAGCGAATCCGAACAAAAACACTGGCTAGATTTTTCAAGAAAATTCGCAAAAAATATGAATATGACGTTTGTGACCACTTTAGGGCGATAAATATCTTTCTGAGCTACAGCGAAATTCATGAATACATTTATGAATACGGAGAAATGCAGTCCAGTAATATGTTGAAATACTGGGGAGTTGTAGGACTTCTTTAACTTCCTAAGGTACATCGTTAGGTACTCAAGAAATGATTATTGTGACCTCGCGATATACATTATTAACTTAATATATAACTTACTATAGGATATTATATTTGCAGATGGATGATCCATACAGAAAATAATAAACCGCTGTGTAATAATTTGCAGAGTTTTTAATTCGATGATCACTACTCATTTCTCTATCTTCCGAATCGACTTGGCGGCTCTTGAGTAGGTGCATACTTATCATCCACTAGCTGATTTGCCCGTGCATTGCACAGGATAGTTTAGATTCAGTTGGAATCGATTACCTTTGTAACCGTCATCGAAAGCAAACCTCGCTGTCCCACTCATCATCGAAAATACCGGCCCACTTCTCTCAAGTATTTAGATATAAATAATTTCGTATTGTATGTACATATTTGTCAGTGTAATGAAATCAATGTTATTTACTGTGGCGTTAACTCGTGATTGCAGGTCTCTTCTTTGAACACGCTCTGGCTTCATGTGGTCCTCTAAAAATAGGCCTCGGTGAATCGTGCGTTGCAAATGTTGATTGTTGTGCTCCAGGGCTCACCTGCGTACTGAGCTTATGTGAATTAAGTCTTGGATGATTAATATGAATCATAGAATATGAGTATGTAAATCAAATATACCTCTTTTCATCGTGATTTAGCTGTTTACATCTCATGAGCATTCCCGAAAAATCCACCTTCCAACTCCAATTACAGCCATTTTGGGAATGTAGGAAACTGCAGTGGATCCACCATCTGGAGCTAAATGAGCCGAGGTAGGTGAAATTTGAAATTTTTCGAAGGAATTGAAGTCAATTTAGGATGACATTGAAATTATTGCTTCATCCACACTACTCTTACCGGTATGGCAGGGTTGGAACAACCCATAAGGATTCGACAGTAACATTGTCTCCTCTTAGCGTATTCTGAAAGAAAAAGTTCCATAATCAGTGATTTTTTTTTTGATTCATTGATTAAATAACCAGTAATACGTTACAGGCACCAAAAAGGCAAAAATGTTG
Source organism: Lygus lineolaris (assembly GCA_030264115.1). Classification (NCBI taxonomy): domain Eukaryota; kingdom Metazoa; phylum Arthropoda; class Insecta; order Hemiptera; family Miridae; genus Lygus; species Lygus lineolaris. The sequence continues at coordinate 15,522,994 of JAEMON010000001.1, read as the reverse complement.
CAAACTCTGAATCTGCAAAGAAAGAGACAAAGGCGTTGAACGGAAAATCTGGAGATAAACGTATGAATAATTGAACAAATGAGTCAATAAGTTAAGTTATACAATTTTTTCTTTATTGAGGTTAGTGAAATACACAATAAATAAGTTAAAACTACTAGTAATTATTGAAACTAAATTAGAAGGTCATACAAATAATACGATTTTTCTATACTAGTTGAAGGGGCAGATAAACCAAATAGGTATTATACTTTCTCAAATCTCGGTTTCATTCCCAAACTCCAAGATGCCTGTAACTCGGCATGCTGCTAAAAATGCTGGGTCAAACCTTAATAACTTCATCCATCCTGAAGCCCTCGCAACCATCGAATTCAAGTTCTCCACACTCAATTCCTTGTACTGACGCAGGCACTTCAGTACGAGCTCAGGAGTTAAAGTCTCGTATATTTCTCTTTGGAGACAACCAATGTGGATTGCCGAAACAACCAATTTATAGGCTTGCGAAGTGCAGTCGCTCAAAGTAGATATACCAGGAAAGTAGGTACCAAAACAAAGCCACTGTCAAACCCAACGCGCTGATCAAGGATTTATTCGATCCAATCCACAAACATATGTTTCAAAAAAATGATTTCTGCTGGTAATCTGGAAATGGAATATAATAGAATTGAACTCATTAAGCGGGCGGTAGTGGATCTGTTATTGAAGCTTCAGCATACTAACTGTGTATTATGTGAGCTACCTTTCCACTACGAACTTCCATCATGGTCGGTACTGAACGTTGAAATATCCCGGGAATAAATATATCAACAGCTTGCAATCAAAATTTACAAATCTCACTACAGTTTCCCTTGACAGATCACAAGTCAGCAGTAAACCCGATCGTAAACTACAAGGATTCTCTTCTAGGCGAGAAGCGCATGTGAGAGCTCAAACTCTCAAAACTTTCATACAAAACGCTTTGAAGAACGCTGAAGACAGACAGTCACCCCCTTTCGTGGGTACAGCAGATGGAGTTGTTCATTGTTCATTCCTCGATCTCTAATATCTGACTAAACACTTGTGACGATGCGGTTGACTACCTCCATAAAGCTAATACGGGAATAAAGATTTCCATTACATCGCTGACATATTGAACAAACTAAAGCTAAAACCAATAACTCTATAAAAACGTCTGCCAAGTTGGGTGTGGCACATAGCTTCCTCGTCTCCATAATATGATTTTATATATAACATGTATATTAAAAAATCATCAAATGGATTACTAACTGCACAATCCGTGAAAATTCCATCGCAATCGGATGGAAATTGTCGAAGTTATGAGAGCTTCACGTTTGCGCATGCGCAATGGGTACAACTGATCCGATCTTGATGAAACTCGTAGGGTGCTACCAAACCTTCGATCTTCAACTAGCCTCCAAATTTTAGCGAAATCGGACCATTAGGTCGCGAGAAATTCATGTTTCAAGGATTTCACGTTCACGCATGCGCAGAAGCTACCGTTGGTCGGATGGTAATGAATTTCATAGGGGACCATCTGGGGGCTAACCCGCGTAATCGCTGAAAATTTCATCAAAATCGGATGGAAATTGTGGAAGTTATGCGTGTTGCAAGGATTTAAAATTTTGCGCATGCGCAGTGGATATCACAGATCCGATCTTGATGAAACTCGTAGGATACCATTAAACCTTCGATCTTCAACTACCCTCCAAATTTGAGCAAGAGCTTGATCCTTCTACCAGTCACCATGATCCATCCTCCCAACTCCTGCCACAAATCATTGATCAACACATCAAAGAGGTATGGGCTCAGCAAACATCCCTGCCTCAGACCCACCCCTGACTCAAACCAGGAGGAGATTTTACCATACAGGAAGACTGCCATCCAGAGGTTACTGCAGAGTTACTCCATCGCTCTTACCATCTTCGTAGAAATGCCTACAGCATGGAGTTTCCAGTACAGGGCTCGACGATCGTTCCGATCAAAGCAGGAGCTCAGGTCGACGAAAACAATAAAGTGTTTGCGCCTTGGTCGCCAGTCGTAAGTGAACAATTATCCGGAGCCTGAATACGCACGTGCTATATCCACTCCGAGAGCCTGCTTGTCCCTCCTTCAACAGGTCCTTTTCAGTCCATGTTACTTACCTACTATCCTTTTTAATATCAGCCCTGTGAATACTTTTTCCATAGTATTGATGAAGGATAGCCCTCTCACGTCGTCAACACCTTCACCACTCATTTCCTTTTTCAGTGGGAATATGAGCGATCTCCGGAATCCTCTGGGTTCTTCTGTTTCACAAATTTTGCTGTATGCGTTGAGTAGCTGGGACATTCATAAGGCATTCTATCCAACCCAGGTGCTTTGTCTTTCTTATACGTTTTTAGAGCACTCTTGAATTCATTCGCTCATACTGAAAGGATCATCAAGCTCAGCATCAGAAATGAGCAGCTGGGGGCCATTCGGCACAGTGGCTGATGTTTGCCGGTTCAAGAGGGAACAGAAATGAATCCGCAAGTCTTCTAATGGAATATTAGGTAACTCAGAGAGTAGGTAACTCACTGCTGGTGATAATTCTGATTGTTCTACCGAAACTGGACATCGGATGGTCACGTCGCACAGTGGGCCAAATCGCCAATCGCCAAAGTCCAAAAGTGATCTAATAGCGGTGGAGAGACTTGATAACACTGTCATAGGTCGTAGAATGAATGAAGAGAAGAGAGTTGACCCCTCTCTCGACAGGGCTGACTGCAGGGCTGAAATGCAGCCTCTTTTCGCTGGTTCATCCTCATCCTCATGCATGTGGATTGTGGAAACGTAAGTAGCTACATGATGTAGAAAATACAATCATAATTCAAAGACAAAATTGGCATATATTGTTGTTGACATCAGAAGGTTGCGTGTTCAGATCACGTCGGCGTCACCAAATGTCGTAAACTATTATGGAACGAGTTATAATATACTTAGCTAAGCTAACAAAGTATAAACTCTGAATCACAGAACACGAATGAATGTTTTATTCCCAACATTCCAAACAACCTAGAAACCCAAAATGTTTAATGTTTGTCAATTAATGTTTGATAGCAACATTGTATGTAGTGGAAACACTACATACGAACATTCAAAAACCAAATGATTCCTAGGTAAATACTCATTTTCCTTCTTCCGTTAGAAAAAAAGAGTAGGTACCTACCTATATTGGAGTCTGTGAAGAATAAAGAGAAGAGGAGAGGGTATCACTGGTTGGGGTTGCCTTTTGAAAATAGGAGAGTCTGAGGTCCATTGTTTCAGATTGGGAAAATCACACAATAGCTGACTTGAGACAGCCCGTGACTAAAGCGCTGAGTAAGTTCTGGTTGAATGTGACAATAATTGATAATCTTTGTTTCTTGACTGTACTGGGTATCTGATCAGTATACTGGGGATCTGATGTTGCCATTGGTCACCCATTAGATTTCCCGTTTTAGCACGTACTGTAAAACCTTAGGACACAACGACGTCTTGGAGTCAGCCCTTAACCACCCCCAAAATTTGAGCGAAATGTATGTCAGTTAGGAACTGAGAATAGGACCAGGAAATACATGTTTGCTCATGCGATTTCGCTACTTGTGTTCCGATGGCGAAGAAATTCATAGGAGACCATCACATGACAAGGAATTGACACATCCAAACAACGTTTGACACAATTGACACTGTTCCTTATTTTTTATAATTTCATTTCACTATTCTTTCATTTCAGGACCAGGTACAAGAGTCAGATGTCGATCAAGGGACTTTGTGACCAACTGGGCCAAAGCAAAGGCCGAGACATCTGAAATTCTGAAGTTGAGCGCCGAAAAAAATGACGCGGACGTACAGTCACGAAAACTGGCCATACTCGATAACAAGAAAGACCATGACACGAAACTCCAGGACATGGAGCTATTGAACGCTCAAGAAATGCTTCAACATCAGCGAGAGATGCGGGCAAATGATAAAAAACTCCAGGAGACGCAACTATTGAACGCTCAAGAAACTCTTGAACATGAGCGAGAGATGCGGGCTCTGCTTAAACAACAGGCAATAGAAAAACATGCCGCAGAATTGAAAAAAATTGAGAAGCAGTAGTTCTGTTGTACAATTATTAAAAATTTTCTACTGTTGAAACTGATGTCTTTCATGAATCACATCTATTATCTACCTGTGAATCAGAAGAATTTTAGATTGTATGTTAGTATGATCCAAATCAGGACCTTCGAAAAAGTGACTAAATTGTTATTGTTCTTCAATCTCACTGTTAAATAACTTACTATACTCCAAAAATAGAGTTGACGATCCGCAGAAATGTGGAAAGACATAGGACAGAAATGATTAGTCAGTATGAATGATAATTGATAATAGAAAAGATTTACTTGAAGTAATTTATGATAGGGAACCAAAATAAGATATGAATCTACTGCGGTGGTCTACTCCACCCTCTTCTCCCATTTCCTCTCTTTCAACGATGTTGTTGAACATTGTCTGATCCACTGCAATGTCAGTCTCTGCGTCGACGTCTGGCAAACGTTCATTGAGCAGAATGGCAATGTTGTGCAGGACGGCAGTGGCAACAATGATTGCCTGTGTTCGTTCCAGTTTCGCCTGAAATCAAGTCCAGGGAATATAGCAAACAGGTTCTACCTAGTAGTAATAGTAAAGTGTTCTTGTAAACCTACAGGGTGATTCAGGACGGAAGCCGTAGGCAAATACAAAAATACGAGCACCTACCGGAAAATTAACAAACGGATTCTAAATTTTTTTGTGGGCGCCGTTAGTGATACCATTCAGATTAATAATTCCAAGGATTTCAGGGCCAAATGAAATCCTCATTGTACGCCTGAGGTCGTTTTACTGAATTTCAGTACAAAAAATTAGGTGGTTAAACTGATGTTTTTTCCGCATTCAAACATGAATTCGATAAGGAATCGCAAAGTTGACCATACCATTTATTGGAAAGCTGATTAAATTTGCAAGTTTTCTTGAGGTTTGACAGCTTCCAAGCACGTGTTTTGGAAATGCAGTTAACGTACAAGTATTTTCAGAAACTTAATTTTTTTTAAATTGTCAATGCTTGAACTGCAATTGCGGTCCTTAGGAGTTCGTTTTTGATAATGAATGTGCATTGGGTGTATAGAAAATTTAACGCTGAATCCGAAAATGTGGTCAAAAGTTTAAAGAAATTGTTTCAAAGTGAAGAAACGTGGGTTTTTATGGCAAAAAACGTGGTTTTCTGTAAAAAACGTTTAAAAAATCATATCTTGGGAACAGATTGGGATAGAAAGGTGCGGTTGGTGGCATTCTACCCCATTTCGGGTCTAGTTCCACCCAAATTTTTTTTTCGCTTCCGTCCTGAATCACCCTGTATAGCTGATATGCAGGCATTTTCAAGGAAATTTTGGGTTTCGTCCCTAGCTTCCTTAAGCCACAGAAAAACCAAAGCCTTTTCCTGGTGCCCAAATGAGTGCAGTGAACACAGGGTCAATTCCACAAAAGTTCCATTCATGCAGCATGAGTTAATGAGCGAATTTTCAAAGAACCCATTTGATAGGTGATTCTTAGGTATAGGAAAATTTGAATGATGAAAAATTTGCATTACAATTTGAAGCCATTGCAATAGCTTCATTTTCTTCGGAAATTGAAATGTTGTAAGTACAATGTAACGATTTTGCTTCCTCACTACCGAAGGTAGGAAGCTCTATGTATTCGTGAAAGAAATGAAGAAAAATGTTATCCTCCAACATCAAAATTTGTTTACCTTGTAAGAGGGATGAATGAAATGAACGAACACCTAGTAATTGGCCTGGGCTCCCTGACAGTTAGAGCCATCTCATTACAGCTACCCTTATTGTAAGTACTAATGTGGAGCACTTTTGGTGCTTTGATCCTGATGCTACTTTTGGTCTTTGATCCGGACGAGCTGGCCTGGCGTATCAGAACAAATGCAGAGATAAAGGATCTGTATAACGACAGGGACGTGGTCCATCATATTAAGATTGGCCGGCTTCGATGGGCCAGAATGAGCCCCGATTCGGTTCCCAGGAGACTCCTGGAGGAAGAAATACATTCCACCCGAAGAAAGGGACGCCCTAGACTGCGCTGGGTGGATGGTGTCCAGACAGATGCGCGTACTTTGCTGGGAGTTCGCGACTGGAGAGCAGCTGCACAACGCCGAGACGACTGGCGGACTTTACTTGGGCGGCCTTGACCCCTCGCGGGTTGTTGAGCCACGGAAGAAGAAGAATGTGGAGCATGTTGTTTGTGTACTCAAATGAAAAAAAAAATAATAAAAAAAACCTACCCTTATCCCATTTGCGAGAATGGGGAACCTCCTCTTCCACACTTCCTAGCTCCGCTCGACTACATTACGTGTTCGGATTTGAGATTCGTTGAAGCGCCGTTCGGCTTCCGTGGAAGGATTTCGCACTTTGGTAATAAGGTTTTTGGTAAGGCCATACCCACTGTAAGCGAGGATGACATCGTGGCCCAAAGCTGGCAACTGCCTCCAAAGACTTGAATGGCGAAGAACAGTAGCATCGTGGGTGCTTCCTGGCCACCTGGTAATGAAGATAAGAAAGTAGATAGGTAATGAAATGTTGTTTAGGTTGGGGAATATCATAGTAGATTCCTGACGATCATGTTAAGTAGCCTCATGGCTTTCTCTCGTTACAAAAACCTAACTCTTTTTTGCTTCCTCACAACCGAAGGTAGGAAGCTATGTATTCGTGCAAGAAATGAAAAAATGTGTGTCCTCCAAAATCAAAATTTCCCCTTGCTTTTTACGTTTCAGAGGTTTTTGAACAATTTTGGTTCCGTGACTGTCTGTCTGTGGTCAATTCCTTGTCCTAGGCAAAACTAAATGAAGTTATGGTCCGAATTTGATGAAATCTTCAGGGATGGTGCGGGTTAGCCCCGTGACGGTCCCCTATGAATTTAATTGCCATCGGAACAGTAGTAGCGTGAGCGCATGCCCAAACGTGAATTTCCTTAAAACTACGATTTCTCAGTAGTTTTCTAATGGGCCAATTTCGAACGTGTAGTTGAGGGCTGAATCCTAGAAAATCATCTGCGAATGTTGCCCATTTAATGAGTGATGGGTAATGCGCTCGCGCAACATTTAAATTTACTGTCATAGACATAACTGTGGAACTATTCTACCATTTTTAAGTCGTGGTAAACTTGAAAATATTGCTAGGTACCTACCTCGCAACAATATTAGTGATCTTAAGATCCGCATCTGACACTGTCTGTACATTGAGGGAGAAATATCCTTTTCGGTTGCGATACATTTCTGGATCGTCACCACCTACAACACAATACACATTATTTCGTGTAGACTGGAGTCATCAAAGACATTATTGCTCTTTCTACGAAATGCTTTTATGAATAATTATGAATAACGTAACTTAAATAGACAGTATTACACGTACCAGGAGAAGAGATCTTTACATGTGTGCAGTCCAACGCTCCAACACATCCAGGGAAACGAGCAATTCGGTGGAATTTCTCTCTAGTTTCTATTTTCTCCTCCTCGCATCCAGGCAAAGATAAGAATTGAGGCGCAAGTCTGGCTATTGCTTCAGATACCTGAATACATAAATCACACAGTAACTTTATTACGAAAATGTATAAAGAATGATTTGAAGAATGAATTTTGAAAATTTGAAAATGAAAATTTGAAGAATGAAAATTTGAAGAATGATTTTAACTGATTTGGAGGGTGATTCTTATAGGAAATTTCACGCTGATTCCGAATATACCATAAAAAAACTCAAAAAACAAGTTTTTTTTCCGCGATTTTCGACTCTAAATTTCCAAAATTTGACCCCTTGGAGCACTCCGAAAATTCTGGCCAACGAACTCATCCTTACTTTTGATATTATTGACATTTTAAAATTTTTTATAATTATAAGTTCTTTATTTTGGTACCTACTTGGTGGACGATCACACAAACTGAGGACTTGGACAAACCATGTCTGTCCCCACACACTTCCATGAAGGAGCCACTAGCGTAAAAAGAAAGAGCAGTCAGCAGCTTCTCTTCTGGACTCACGGGATTCCCTCTAGGACAAAACACAATTTCGAAGGTTCATTATTGAAAATAAGAAACCAAAACGAGGCGAATTTTCAGAGTAATACCGATAATATGCTTAGATACGATGATTAGACCTCACTTTCATACAATCTGAGTGCAATCACCAAAACAATATTATGTAAATGAATGAATATTAATAGTTAGGATTAATCCAATCAACATACCTTTGATCAGCTGAAGCAATTGCTGCACGTATTTTTCCCAGGACATAACCAACGCCATCCTTGGAGATTCGAAATCTGTGGAAAAACTCCACTTCGCTCCACCGATCGAAATTTGGATACCTGGTCCTTGCAGACCGTGGTCGAGGGACCAGGGATAGAGCAAGATCCATAAAATCATCATCCTCGTCATAATAATTGACGCTTTCCAAACGATCCATTGCAGAATTGCGGAAGAAAAAAGAAAAAATCACATTCGCGTGGGAGTAGAACAAACGATTCGAACGAGATAACAATGATAACATACAAGTCCTTACTTACTTCTCGACCAATAGAAAACGAGTTCAGCTTCAAGGTCACTCAACCCTGACGGCAACCCCAGAGATTTGTGGGGTCACGTAACCATGTCCAAACCTTGCACTTATCGATATAAAAATCGATTATTGCTTTCTTTCGAACGGCCCATTTCGCTCAACCCTGTGGTCACCCTGAGGTAACCTCAGGGTTGAGGCTAAACTGGTTCTCTCGAACGGGCCCTTACTTTCATGTCCAGTAGGTACCTGCGTAATTTGAAATAATATCATTTAACTTTCGAGTTGGAACGAAACAACTGGAATCACATTCCAAGAAAAGGCCAGGTAAAGTTCGGGAGTTCACGAATAGAATAATGTCAACACTTCGGATGAGGAGGGTTGACTTCTTGATTTGATTGCAGCTCAGGTAAAAAATCGGTCCAAAGTCAAACCTAATGGGCAGCCTAAACTTTGACTTCGAAAAACTATATTTTTTACAACCAACTGACTAGGTAGGTAGGTCTGATACGGTAAGAAGCCTAGATCTGAATCTGAAATTTTTGCTTTGAAATCATCGAACAAACCTCTCACAAGATGGCGGATTGCGGAAACCAACTGTTGGACCAGCTAAGTTCATCTACAGTACCTACTTACTACCACTGTATTTCAGCGTCATAGTAGGTAGGAACTAACTTATTTAAGAAGAGTGGGTAACTAATTATCATTGTGTACCTACTAACTTACCTACCTCTGCAAAAATTTGAGTTCATCGCGAAATCCAACTGGTTGACTCTGGAAACTTATCATTGGGTTGGTATCGCCACACTCTTTGTATATAATACCTGTTATGATTTTATATTATACTGTGAACATAAATATAGGGTATTTATGTTCTACTATATTCCCATACAACACTTCACAAAATTTTCGATCGGATTGCCCATAAATCTCATTTACCGTCTAACGAACGTGGACGCGAATGACCGAACACTGACTGCCGGGAGCTAACCTTGAGCACGTTTCGAGAGGCATGTTGCATCCTGCTGCTCAGCCTTCGGACACGAACAAAACACACACTAAAATACTTGGTTCGCGCAACATTTTCGCGAAACGTTTTCGCGAATAGGTAATTCGTGTAAATAATATATTATGATTTATAAATCAATCGTTTTGGTTCGACGACTCGACACGACTTCGCTTGTCGGCTTGTCACGCCCGAATCCAGAAAAAGACTGAAGAAAAATGATCTTCTTTTTCATGTTCTTCTTAATCTTTAGATCATGCCGTCATTGGCTGCTTGTTTGCTTCTGATCTTCAAGTTGTTTATTTGTCAGGCAGTAATTTTGCTTCCTCACAACCGAAGGTAGGAAGCTATGTATTCGTGCAAGAAATAAAAAAAATGTTGTCCCCCAAAATCAAAATTTCCACTTGCTTTTTACGTTCCAGTTCTTTCTGAACAATTTTGGTTCCGTTTCTGTCAGTCTGTGGTCAATTCCTTGATGAAATTCATAGGTCTTGAGTCATCCCCCACTACCCTCCAAGTTTGAGTGAAAACTGCGCTTACGCCAACGGGTGAAAATCAGCTCTGGCACAACTTTCTTCTCTCGATCTGTTGTGCCCCGTTATCCCAATGAAAATATAATTATCATCTTTCCCTCCTCTATCCTATGATTTATAAAAATCGTTCTAATCTTTGTAGGAAGGTACCTACCTAGCTCTTCGTTTGCCTCTACAGGAACTTGTTGGACTTTCCACTTTTGTCCTCTGCCAGTTTGTAAATAATTTCTGAGCTCATCCCCTCAGCCAATAGAGGTATGTACCTACACCTACCTACCTAATCTTCACCGGGAAATGTTTGCTAGGAAGTACCTACTAAGCTTTTAAAATCGATCAATTCTTGATTTTTATCGAACCTAAATTTGGAGTAGGTACATATCATTCCTACAAGTCCTATAGTACGTAAGTGCATATAGTCGGAGGATCAATCTGTATCGGTAGGAGATGCCGAAAAACGTGCGATTTTCGTAAAAAAGTTGTGCACTTACGATGACCAGCAGGCCCACACCGATTTGGGTGGTTTAAGAAAAGAGAGAGTTTGATGAGGGTAGAAAAAAAGTTAAAAAAATGTTTTTAATGTTTTCAATTGAAAAAATAGTGTCAACTTGTCAAATTACAAATTAAGAAAGCTCGTTTTCAAAATGCCCACCGCTATTTCTTATGCATGCTCTAGCACGCTTACGCATTTGTCCCACTGTCACCATGCTTGAATGTCAGACGTTCTTGGACTGTCACTTACAATTTGAAAGCAGATGTGGTGGTAGGTGAATTGTGAAATCCAGAAAGATGAGAACATAAATCTGTCGGAATATGGATTCAGGAATCACGCTTGCACTCGAGAAGGCTTTCTCTTTCGAGCTTTCGTTTTGCGTTGTTTTAAGTTTGTCTGTCGTTCCGTGGTACATTCTGTGAGTTTTTTGGTGTTTTGGTCCAGTTTCATCCAAAGTTTCTTTCTTCTCCAGCAACTACGATTGTCGGAAACAAGCCTTCAGTTTGGTTCCTGACGAGAGGATAAGCCTTGATAACCATCGTGAAGCGGAGCAGCGAGGACAATAAAGGACGCAGGATGGAGGATCTAACCGTAGAATCAATGCGTGGTCCTAGAGTTCATCCATCGGTGTATTTCGATGAACTAGCCAGGTTGCTATCCCAAGAGTCTAGCCTTGCCCCCGACCCAGCTCCGCTATGGAGACCTGTAAGGTGACTGGGGGCAAGTACGTCTTGAGAAACCCCTGTCTCTACTTCAACCGAGTAAACATTTATGTCCCTGGAGGTATTGTTCAATATTTCCTGTTCAATTCTAGTGATCGATTCATGTGTATCGATCCAAACGATCCCATCACCAGAAAACTCGCCCAAACTCCGAGCCATTTCTCGAACGCGTTCTCTACATATAACATAGAATATTAAAATGAAGAGTGCCTTGAACTATTTCATAGAAATGTTATTACAATTTAATAAAGGTAATTCAATTTAAAAACATCTGGTGCTAGGTTTCACACTACTTCCCTCACCTGTAGAAACCTGAAAAATGGCTATTTTGTGGGTTTTAACGCTGATTTCGGCTCTCAATATATTTTTGTGGGGATGAGGGGTATTGGAACTTGTTTCTACTCGTTAGAAGAGTAAGTCCTGTGAATGTCATTAAAATCGTTAGAGCACTTTGCGAGAAAAGCTAAAAAATTGGCTAAAACCGACGTTTTTTCACCTATTTGGAATATATTCTCCCACTAATAATTGAGCTGGAGGGCTGAAATTCTTAGAGTCTCGTCCTCAGACATGTAGAAACCTATCCTCGAACTCAGAATTCTTTTATTATTCGGGGTCGAATTCATCCAATGACTTCGTCGGACTCGGACCTCTCAAACATCAACGAGTTGCATGGGGAGGGGCCATCCCGGTGGCAGGGTGCAAATTGAAACACTTCAACAGTTGGTGGAGGAATATATTATGCAGGATATATCATGTAACATGCAGGAAATATTATGTTTCATGCAAAATTACGAGCGAGTTTTCGGGGCACTTGCCCCGGCTTACGAATTTGACGGGGTAAGTGCGTCTCCAGTTTACTACGAGTCCCTGATGTTTTCACCATTAGAAACGTCTGATTCACCTTACGTCGTTCACCTTACGTCCTCCTGTAGGTCGCAGTCAATTAATGGATGAGTTCAGGAGCAATTGTCCCGATTGTCAACGTGAACTGGCCACTGTTCCAGGCCTGCGGTATGATGACAGCTAGCTTTTACCTCAGCAGCTTTATGAATATACTGCCCCGATCGCCGGGAGGTCTTCTCAACGCCCATCTGAACAATCTAACCAAGAGGTGAAGGTGCTTTATGACCACAAAGAACTGAGTAAAGCTCCAGCATTTGAGATGAAGGAGGAAGATTTTCCTCCTTTGAGAGAGAAGCGGCCAAGTTTAATCCTATTCTTTTGTGTTGCACTAATGACGTTGATGCATGCAAAGTTCCCATGTACAGCGGCCATATGACTTGAGCATACTTTATTTCATAAAAATTTTGGATTAAAAAATCTTGAAATCTTGCAATATATTATTTCTATCCAAACTACATGAATTACGTTATAAAATAATGTTTCAAAACGAATGTGTTGAATCACATAGATAGACCGGACACACATACTATTTTTAGAGTATAATTTTTACTCTTTCTGGGGCCATCTCCTCTATACCTACTCTTCTGTTTTTTTCTTTTTCAAAGCCCAATATACTCTTTTTCTGAGGTTTCAGGGACTTCGACGAGGAAACCAATCGTTTCATGTCCCAAAACAGTGAACGTAAACAAAAGGGCTGGGCGAGAACAGAGGGTTTACAATAGGCCGGAGCCGGAGCACTTCCGCTATCGTGTGGGCTATTAGGCGGTGAAACTGGCGACAGATCTCTGCTACTTAAACTTCGGCTTTTATTTAAATTTGCTAATCTGGAGTTTGATCTTGTAGCAACTCTTCCTAATGAAACAGACCTTCTTGTACCTCGACGAGGGTGTCTTCCTCTTGCTCTATTTCTGTTGACAGACAATCTTCTATAATCCATGAATAATATTACCCGCAAAGGTAACTAGTGAGTTGGGTTGCCATTTATAATTAAGACTAGAATTAAAATACATTACACAAACTAAATTTCCTCAACATTATTTGATCCAAAATTATCCAAATAACTAAAGTATGCTGGTTCTTCATAAACTATTGTTGAATTGTAGTATTGCTCTTCATTGATATGACTAACAGAATTTATTACATCAATTTTATGCAATTTATTACATCATTGCTTCAGTTTGTTCCATTGTTGCATGATTCAAGATAGCATTCCTCCCAAGCACATCTCCTTTCCGAGTTGATTAACAAAATTTACATAATCCCTCAAACTGGTTTGATATTCACAAAAATGTTTACCTATAATCTCTATAACGGTGTCCAACTATTTTAGAAAGCGTTCTGCGAATATTTGGTACAATGTCCCCTTCTACAACTGCAAGGCCACAAAAATCGGTTTCATTACTAATTTGAATTTTCAATTGCAAGTTACAATCATTTGAAAGTCTTTCTTGAAATTCCCTATTAACGAGTAAGTTCATTGTGAGAAGCGCAAAATCATCCCCTTTATAAACCATGGCATATGGCCCACTAAATATAAATAATGAAAATGAAATTACCTTTGAAACTATACCATTATTCACCAAAGTTAAAGGTTCTCCGCTTGTTTTTTGATAGCCTGCTTTACCACTAACTGCTTTATGTTGAATAATATAATTTTGCCTAAATGAATAATACCACTCAATAAAAGTTTCCGTTAAGCCCATTTTCCTATAAAAGCACTTTTCGATTTCTTGAGTAAACCAATTTTGAAAATCATCGAACATTGTGGCATCTGTTACACCAAATTTTGCTGTTGCAGGAACGGTTTCAAAAGCTTCTTTGAGTCTTTTAACAAAGTCAACTGTCGGCTTGTAAGCATCAGTTTTAACGTTGTTCTTTTCGCTGCGCTCTATAATTGCACCTATAACCCTAGAGATTGCACAAAATGTTACATTTGCAGTAACTGCCCATGCAGAAATTCCCTGGCCTACCTTATATACATTGTCCAAATTTGTTATAGGCTTAAAAATGTTTTTGACTTGAAATCTAACCTTTCTACCTTCTTCGCTCTCGGAACCCCCTATTCCATCAAACCTTTCTCTATAATGCTTCCTCTCCATATCCGCTAGAAAACTTGATACTACGGAGTCTATAAGTTGTTCATCTTGTAAACCATTTTTAAGAACGTTGTTTGAGTCAAAATTAATTTCAGTTGTAATGCACTCTCAATACTTTTTTGGTTTCTGAAAATAACGTTCTCAATAAAACTCTTTCAAATAGAATTTGTAAATTTAAATGCTTGTTCTTCGTCCCCCTGTTCAAGAGGTTTTAAATGTTGGAAAACCCACGACTCTTCTA
>JAEMON010000001.1:15381040-15391687 GCA_030264115.1 Lygus lineolaris | reverse complement strand
TCAAATGGGAACCCCCTATTTTATTTCAGATTCGGATTCTAGGTGAAATTTCATGAACATTTGAGTCCTCACTCGATTTTTTCCGTAACGTGCAACCTGTTCAGCGAGCGCGCAAAGTTGACAAGTCACCAAATTGTGCAAAACATGGATTATGCTGAACCCCAAGTGTGGCACATGAATTTTCATTGTTTTTAAACGCTGATTCACGTGGTGCTATCCGCTTCTCGATTTGACTTGATTTTGGCGGAATTGTGACCAAAATTTGAGGTTATTTTACTTCCTTCCTAAACTAATCTAATCTCTAGTATAATGAAAATTATGAAGATTTAAAAAATAAATTTTGTTTGTACCCCCATAAATAACGATTTGGGGGACAACTCATGCAACAGCAATATATATATTAAAAAACAAAAGTGGTAAAGTTCAGGATTTGATTTAGAACAGTCTAAAATAGACTGAGTTGTGAGGGTGGAAGTAAACTTCGGCTTTCTTCCTGTTATTATCTAGTAGATTTATCACACAGTGGGACGAAAGCCCGTTTTCTAGGGGCATGCTCCACACCTCAGCTATTTCATACATAAAAATGTTGTATAAGGCATTCTGTATGTATTTTTGTGCGCTGAATCGAATGGTGAAGTCCATTTTCTGATAGGAGTCGAAGGGAAGGTTGTAGAGCCTATTTAATCCGTCCAAACGTCTCCAGCATTCTTACTTTCAAAACGTTGTCGAACGCCGCTAGTAGCCAACCATCTTTTTTTAAGGTTAATACAAAATGGTGAGAGTTTCTTATCAATGACATTAATACATACAGAAGAAAGATTGGGAGGAGCTTCTTGACACATTGTCTTCCTCGCGATAACTTTTCAACATCGCTGAAAGGAAGTGTGCTGGGCGAGTGTGGGGTAGTACTGAAATGATAGGCGAGCATAATGAACGAAGCAAGAAATAAACAGTAGCGATTGTTGAGCACGGAGGCTAATGTTACTGTCATATCTCATTTCCCACGACATGTTTCAACGTGATTCCGATGTGATTCCCAGTTCCCTACCGTCCACAGTTCATCTTTTCCACTCAATGCAAGCTAAAGAATCATCTCTATATTTCACTTTATTGGAAGTGTTGGTTAAATCGTTGCACATTACCATTATTAGTTTGTCAATTCATTTCCTTGTAGTAAACGACCTTGGAAATATATCCAGCATATTTAAAACCTTGACATATGGAACCGTGAAGTCAACCTCTGAGTCTATACTCAAAATTCCAAGGCAATAGACCTAATTATAATAATGGAAATAGTTGGTAGTATATTTTAATTATTAGTAAATGCGCTGAAAATGGCCGCATCTTGATAAACAAAATTGTCCGTAGAGCAATGTTGCGCGTTGTAGCACCTAATTCCCTCATAATTAGGTAACTTAATATGTCAAGAATGCTCCCATACTATCAGTTTTCTGAACATTGTTGAACAATTTACTTGCGAGCTGATTATCACTCAAAAACACAGCGTTTTTTGGTAAAAGTGGTATGCCTCGACTAATAAAACACCCAACCTTTTTTGCCTTCGACGCTGAGTCCTTCTATATACATCATGAAATGAGACTACGATTGCCGGAAACAATTTAAAAAAAAAATCACAGAAGCTTCTGGGCTCCAATAAACTCAATGCGTCGATCGCAGAAAAATCGTAATTTCTCCTAAATTTCTGAGTGATCCTTACAAGAAACTGGGGTAATGAAGTAGTTTAAAAACGTCTGCCAAGTTGGGTGGGCAGTATAGCTTCCTCACTTTTGTAAAATGGATGTATAGAGTCAGTTAATGAACATTTCACCAAAATTGGCAGAATAGTTTTGAGTTCACTCAGATAGTAATTGTCTAGGAGTCAGCCCTCAACCACCCTCCGAAATTGAGCAAAATCCGTCCAATAGGAACTGAGAAAACGTAGTTTCAGGAAATTTACCTCAGCACATGCGCACACGCTACTAATGGTAATATGGCTATTAAATTAATAGGGAACTGTCTAGGGGCTACCACGAACAATCTCCTAAACTTTCACCAGAATTGGTCAAGTAGTTCTGGAGTTATGGCTATGAAACTCATTTCGAAATTACGCATGCGCAGTAGATATTACTGATAGAATCGTTTTGAAATTCGAAGGTAATTATCAACCTCCAAATACCCTCCGAATTTGAGCGAAATCGGTCCATTAGGAACAGAGAAATCGTGGTTTCAAGAAATTCACGTTTGCGCATGCGCACACGCTACTAGTGGTCCGATGGCGATGTAATTCATAGGGGACGCTCCACTATCTAACTCGCGTGATCCTTGAAAATTTCACCGAAATTGATCGAGTACTTCCGGAGATACGCCTATGACAAGAAATTTCAAGTTTGCGCTTGTGCAGTAGCTATTACTGATCCAATCGTGACGAAATTCATAGGTGATTGTCTTGGAGTCAGTCCACAACTACACTGCAAATTTGAGCGAAATAGGTCAATTAGGATCTGAGATGCAGGGGTTTCAGGAAATTCACGTTTGGGCATGCGCTCACGCTACTAGTGGTCCGATGGCGATGAGATTTATAGGGGACTAACCCGCACAATCCCTGAAAATGTCCTCAAATTCGGACCACATTTTCATATAGTTTTGCCTGGGACAAGGAATTGACCACAGACAGACATGGAACCAAAATTGTTCAGAAAGCTCTGAAACGTAAAAAGAAAGTGGAAATTTTGATTTTGGAGGACAAAATTTTTTTATTTCTTGCACGAATACAAAGCTTCCTACCTTCGGTAGTGAGGAAGCAAAATGGAAACTTCGTCTCCAAATACTTCAGTCTATATATATTCAGAATATGTGCCCCCGGAAATGTCCCTCAGAAACGCCATTTTGTCCCAATGTGCGGCGGTGGGATCGCCGATCGGGCCCATTTTTTTGGGGGATTCTGCCTACATTGGGAAATAGTAGGCACTTGTCCGAGACTTTCTTCCAATGGGACTTCTGAAGGCTGTTTTTTTTTTAATTTTCATGTCAGAAGCATTTTCCCATGTAAAGAGGCTTTTTCCAAAATACGTAGACAAATGGGGTATTTTAGAACAGGTTTTTTGGGTGCTGAATCGATTTCGAGGAGTCCCACCCCTTTTTTTCCGTCATCCAATGTGCTAACTTGACAGAATTTTGGTTAAAAAAGAGTGAAAATTGCGTAAGTATTTTTGATGTTGGTTTGTATGACCATGTTCTTTTGGTCACTGAAGCGATTGTGAGTAGTCTTTTTTTTGTAATCAAGATTTTATTGCGAATGACCAATTTGAAAGCTCCATAGAGAGGTGACTAGAGGGGGTGGACCGTCTGGTTGCGGGAATGTTTTGCGAATGTTCATTTGTTCTCCTTAGCTTGAGGTGGGACGGACATTGTCTACTCTCAGGACAAACCAAGTCGCATCCCTGCTCCATCGAGAAACCCCAGTAGTTCATCAGAGCTCCTCCACTTCTTCCTCACCCCTTTGATGCACATGGAGGATGCACCCTTAGGATTGAAAAGGCAAGTCTCGTCTTCACCCAGCCTTTGATTTCGCCTTGTGGACGGGCCCATTTCTCACTTAGGCGTTCCGCCAGGGCACTCACGAATGCTGCCATCTGCGGAGCAAACAGTCCATCAACCGATGTCACTATTGGAGTGAATGATGCATGGCGTTCTTCGCAAGCTGCCAAATACTTTCGTTTCTTTTCTTCCTCTGCGTTTTTGAGTACCGTGGCCACTGGGTGGGGAACATAAGAAGAAGCATCAGTGTCAAGGACACAGACATCGAACAATGCCTCCCTCTGTGGTTCCCACACCCCGCGGCGCACAAGATCACCTCTTAGTCCGGGATGGCTCGTAGACGTATCCACTATGATCGCCTCCTTCACACAGTTCCCCCACGCAGTCGACATGAGCTCCCCCAGGACATCACGCACCTCGTTGTGTCGTCGTGTGATGAGGCCGCCTGTCTTGCAACTTAAGGCATGACTAAGAGAAAAGTCCCTCCAGCCACACCCATCGCACGTAGCAGGCATTCCAACTGGCTTTCGCTTGTATCTTACTGCCAGTGCATCACGAAATTCATATGGTGACATGTCAAAATTTTGCTTTTTCAGAGGTTGAGCAGACAGCCAACTCGAGTTCTTCATCTTTG
Organism: Lygus lineolaris; assembly: GCA_030264115.1. Classification (NCBI taxonomy): domain Eukaryota; kingdom Metazoa; phylum Arthropoda; class Insecta; order Hemiptera; family Miridae; genus Lygus; species Lygus lineolaris. The sequence goes on along the minus strand of JAEMON010000001.1, from coordinate 15,387,516 downwards.
AGGTCTTAAGCACAGCACGCCCAATAGTCCGCTGTCTGTCAGGCTCAAATTTGGCCAGTGAGGACTCGAGAAAATTGTCCTCAACAGCATTCCGATTTCTCACTGCCTCGTGCTTTGCTATTTGGAGTTGTGCCATGTGGTCACCTACGTCGAAAGGTTGATGGAGCCGAATGGAATTGTCCAAGATTGCTGTTCCAGACTTTGATGAATGAAATAATGTACTTGCTGTTGCAACCGGATCTGTCCAAGCCATTCCTCCTTTATTGACTGGTAGGGTGAAGAGGTCACACTCCTCTTCTGATACAATATCACCAAGTATGGCAGGCATGAATGTATGGCGAATTGAATCTCGCAGGCGTGTGTACACCCCCTCTTCATATTCCATGACTCTTTGCACGAACTGCCATTGAAACTTTATGGACGTGGTAAAGGCAGTGTGCGCATCTTGAGGATGTTTTTCTCCTGCTGTTGACACCTTAGCAAAAAGTTGAGTCCATTTGTTGATTTTCCCTTCAATATACTCTCTTTTCTTTGCTGCTTCGCCTATAAACCCTCCTAAGAAACGTTGACCCGTCACAATCTTGATACCTGAGCCCCTAAAATTCCGATCAGCTTCTTCTAGATTGTTTGGATGTACTACAAGGTACGACTTATGACCTTGTGGGTAATAACCATAACTGGGGCCATGACGCAAAAGCTCCTCCCACCAATTTTTTATTTCATCAAAGGTTCCTTGTGCTGATGAATCATCAGCGTACCAGCAGTGGGTTACCTCCTGGCACCGGTTCTGTAGCAGATCGATTAATGGCAAGGTGGAAATTCCATACATTAACATCGCCAGCGGATCCCCTTGGGTTACCCCTTCTTTGCTGTACAAGCTCTCGTTACTCCCTCGTAGAACCAGTTCTGCATGACCTTTGTACGTGTTGTAGAGGAACCTTGCACAGCTGGGCCAATATAGTCTTGCATACCAAAGAGCCATTATCCTATTTACAGAGTTGAAGGCATTTTTCGCGTCCACCAATATCAGTCCCCATCTAGAATTGGGCGTAGCTCTTTCTTCAAAAAGTGAGTTCATTGAATGTATAGCACCTTCAATCCCTGCACTGATGCCCCCACACAGCTGTTTCTCCCTGCAGCTCTCTGTAACTTCGTCCACCGTTGCTTCAACGATACATTTGCCAATAATTCTTCGCAAGCATTCTCCAATTCCAATGGGGCGCACGCCTGGACACTTGTCTATTGCAACCAACCTAATTGCCATCAAGGCTCTTACTGATTCCCGGGGCACATCCTCATTGCACAGCTTATTGGCGAGAGTCGCCACTGCCTCACGTAATCGTGAACTTGATCTCCCGTAGCGCAACAGAAAATCTGTCCAATGATCAGCTTCCGAACCCCCAGGACATCCACTTCCTTTAAGCTTTCTTGACACTTTTTCAACGATGCCAGACGAGATCTGTACATCTATTAGAGGTGGGAGACCCATTCCTGTAGGGAGTTGTCACAAATTCGGGTCTGGTATTGTCTGATCTGGGTGCTTTTCCTTAGGTCTTCCAGAACGGTTTTACCCTGCGAATCAATTACTCCCAACGGATCCAAAACTGACGAATTGCTTGTATCTGAGAGCCTGCCCACTGCCGCTCTCACTTTACCTCTTGACATGAGGCGATGAAATGCTACTTCAGCACGATACCCATCTATTCGCCGATTTTGATTCAGCTTCTTATCCAGCGAAATTGCTTCATTTATTAGGTTATCATATTTACCCTCTGTCCACAACTGCAAACGCCTGCCCAGTAAAATTCGTATATCTTTATGCTGCTTGATCATTTTGTTTCGCTGGAGAATGACTGAGATAAATACGAGCAGTCGTTCAGATGAAAACTGTCCTGCAGCCATTGCAGTTATTTCTACTGCCAATGTATCGACAAACTGTACGCTTTTTGGGCGATTGGGTAGATCGTAGGGTAGATCTCCCTCCCAATTGGGAAATTTTCTGCCAGTAGCTTCGCCAGATTGCGTTTTCTGCAGTTTCCCGCCCTGGACCATTAATAAAGGGGGCACCATACACTTCTTTTAGTTTAGCAAAGACCTGATTATCGATTTGTGGTATAATTATATATATCTGGTGTACCGTGATTTCCATCATCATCGGGAGGGCCTTGATTATTTGCATCTAGGAGACGGGCCCTAATTCTTGCACATCTGGGAGTTCTTGCGAGGTGCCCATTGATACTTACGAATTCCCTTCCGCATCCTGGACATCTTGTTCTTGAGGGTCTCTGCGTTTCATCTGAAATATCTGCTGAATATATGCGCGAGCTTCCTTCATTTTGTGACATCCTTCTAATGTTACCTATCGTCAAACTATAAACACTACTGCTAGTTCCAGTTCATTATGAAACACTGAAAAATCACCAAGATACCGAACTACATTTTCAAGAATCTCGATTTTTTTTTTCAAACTCAACAAAAAAAAACTTCAAGAAATGCCGCTTTCATGAACTGCCGCGCTCAAATCTGATAGTCTCAGTCGATAGCGGCCACTGTCTTGTGGGTACTAGCCAATTATCACCTCTCGTGAAGCACTTTTACCCACTTAATTCAGTCAATCTTTGCGGAACAAAAAACAAGTTGCGCACCTAACAACAACCGAACTTTTTATATTGTGAGTAGTCTTTGCTCACTAGAACTTTATCTTCTGATTCACATTAGTGATTTTCTGTTCGAAATTAACCAAAATGATTTGTTAATGTCATTATTTGTCCAAAATATCCCATGTTCCTAACGCCAAAAAAGTGTTCATTGTCTGCATCCCTTCCTTGAAGTTTTTTCACGTGTAAATAAAATTTACGGCTTACGGCTCCCATTTCGTCGTTGTTTTTTTCGCATAATAAGTAGAAAATAGTTTCAAATGATTTCGAAGAAGATGAATTAATCGGGCTTACAATTATTGCTGCCGAGCAGCGGCGAGGGCTCCAGTCATCGCTAGATGCGGCGATGACTAGAGAAAATAGTGACAAAAAATTAGCAACATTATTTTTCCATTTTTGGGGTTTATTTGGCGGCGGTGGAAGTCGAGATGTGAGGCAGGAGAGTCCAAAATGTTGAACGCGCGCGGGAGAGAGGCCCCCTCAGCACCCCAACCCCTTGGCTAGGAAAGGGGAGGTGGCGCATCCCACCAAGAGGGATTCATTCATTTTGTTCTGGAACGATAGGCATCCGATGAGGAACTCCTCAATCGTTCCAGCCTGGAACAATATCCCAATTCATTTGTTCCGACCTGGAACGATTAAATCGTTCTGGTCTGGATATTTATCCTACCTGGAGCAATTCATTTGGTACAATAAATAAAAATATCCACAATAATCGATTGGGGTCGGAAGTTTGCATTTTCATATATTTTGGTTTCAAGCCCTATAGCAGCCAAAGCAGCCCCATAGCAGTTTTGGAGCCTCATCCTCCGCACTGAAAGTGTGACTTAGGTGTTACGTGAAATCTAACGTGCGAATTAATTGAGGAATGACTCGTTGTTTAGATGTGTTTAAAACTAACAGTTATTTCCGAATTATGTTTCAGTCATGTCAGGATAAAGTGGATTTGAGAGTTTTTGTGTTTTCATACACTGACACATCAAGTTTTACTGAACTACCTGCTTACATAAGTTCTACCTCTGACAAGGATATAAATCAGATGGCGGCCTCCATAGTTATTGGGACAAGGTATGTACCCTAATTACCTGTAGGAGAATTTGGTGAAGAATATGCAATACGTAGGTAGGTTACTTACTTGATTGAGGAATACGCAGGAAAATGAAGGAACACACAGGGAAAACGAAAAAAATATCCATTCATGCAGCATGAGTTGATGAGAATTTTCCAAGAATCATTTTAACCGATTTGGTGGGTGATTCTCATAGGAAATTTGACGCTGATTCCGAATATACCATATATGTTCCCTTGTTTAAGATGGTAGTTTACACCAAAAACTCGTTTTTTTAGGGTTTTGACTCTACATTTTCAAAATTTGAACCCTGGAGTACTCCAACAATTCTGGCCAACGAACTCATCCTTTCTTTTGATATAATTTACATTTTGGCATTTAGGTCCCAGTCATCTAGCATGTGATTTTTCTGCCTGTAAGCCTAAAAGTTGCTCCAAAATCTCAGCTTTCCAACGGTGTAGTATTCCCTAATTCTGTTGCACCAGATTTTTTTCGTATGTTCGACCTTGTCTCTCTAAAATGTCCATGACTTCCTTAATTTTCTATGAAAAGTAAGAAGTGAGGATACCGTTGAAAAGATAATTAAATTTCCCATCAGATAAGCTACCACATACATTTTTAAATCCGTAACTAATCAGTTTTTTCTCGTCCAAACTTCCAACTTGTTCATTTTTCGTAGAAATGAGATAAAATCTCCTAGGAATTTTCTCGACAATTCTAAAATACAATAATATCGGAAGAAAGGATGAGTTCGTTGGCCAGAATTTTTGAAGTACTCCAAGGGGTCAAATTTTGAAAATGTAGAGTCAAAAATCGCTAAAGAACTTGTTTTTTGAGGTTTTTGGTGTCAATTACCATCTTGAACATAGGAACATATGGTAGGTATATTCAGAATCAGCGTGAAATTTCCTATAAGAATCACCCACCAAATCGGTTAAAATTATTCTTTGAAAATTCGCTCACCAACAACTCCTGCTGGAACTCATGATGGAACTTTTTTATTGAAAATTAGTTGTAGAATCAATTCCTGAAGTTTGGCCGTATGTTTCTCGGACCCTGGAGGATGTCAGGGTCAAGGTCGTACCACCGGCCAGATGTATATCGAAATATATCAATAGTCCTATAATATCTATTCCACAGGTCGTTTAGCCCAGTAAGTATGTAGTGGTCTAGGGTGTCTACACGGTTTGTAGGTGAAGAATAGATGCACCGGGCATAGAACACTACTTTTTTTTTAATTAACGGAAGGTTATTAGATGAATAACAGTAGGTATAGATATGATGGGATGGGCCGCGTACAAGGTGCTATCGCAAACTCATTTTATTTGGGAAGTGACGCCTTGAAGGGAGCTCGGGAAAACTGGGTCAAGCTCAAGCTGACCTAAGCAGTTCCATCGAGCTGGCTCGTGACATCACCTCCCGCTGTGAGGAGTACCTATCCTCAGGTGTAATATAATATGAAATTTCGACAACTTATATTAAATGAAACAGAGAGAGCTCATACGAAGAGTCCAGGAAAACTTGAAAGAGCAGCTTGGTATTCTTTAAAAACATTCTAAACTGCAATATCAAGCAATGAAGTTCAGAGTTCCGGGTTGAAGATACCTTCATATGCAGCAAACACCAAAATCGGATCATAGATTCTGTTGAAAACAGTTCAAATGTCTCTCGCAGTTGGTCCTGGGGAATTAAAGTTTTACTCCCCGGTTGGAATGCCACAAAACTTTTCTTCGTGATAGGTAGACGCCCATTTGTTCGAAGCTCCTCTGCTTGTAGGGCTAACATTGGGAAATCTCGTTCGATGCTCAGGCATGCTTGCTCCAATTTTTCCGACCTCAAATCATTAATGAGTAATAATTCTTTGGGTATACTGTATGGAAATAGTTGTCTTAATATCATATCGCAATTGTCGTTGAAACAGGTATTTTCGCAGGATTTGATCACAGAATCCAGATCTCTGCCTACTATTTCTCCCCCCATGTTTTCGGAACATCTGCCCTCAGATGGAAGGAAATTTTGTTCATGCCGGTCAATGGAGTTCTGGTTCTGGATTAATGGTGTAGAATTTAGGGAACTTTGATCGTGGCTGTCTCCTCTTGAACGGAGTTACTTGGTCGATCCATAGACGCACGAGGACGAGGGAATGGTGGTTCGCTGTTCCGTTTTACTTCAACCGCTTTCTGATTCTTTACAAAATCGAAGTTGCCAAGCTGCGAATTGTGTTGTTTTTGACAATAAAAGCACGTGTATTTTGAAGTACACACTTTTGAATTGTGTGGCGAGGCAAAGCAGTTTACACACAAATCGTTTGATTGAATTACCTCCCACCTCTTTTCAAAATTCATTCCTTTGAATTTTGTGCACTTGCGAAGGGATTGACGTCCATCGCAAACTTTGCAAGGAAAACTCAATATTTTCGGGGTTGAGGAGGATTCAATATTCTTGGGGGGATGTTCGATACAGTGTTCATTTGTTTTTGCAAATTGTTTTCGTGTATCGACACATGACGCTCTTAAAGGGGATTGTTCCAGCGATTGGTGTTGGGTAGCCTTCGTAGTTATAGACGGACTAAACTCAGTGGCTTTGGCAATCAAGGTGTGGGCTTCGACTTGGTGCGTGAGCGCACATTTTACCCATGCAATAGCTTGTGAAAAAACCAACCGACTGAGGAGGGATTGAATGAGTTCTTCTAAATTCCTGTCCAATTTTCCGGCGGTAGTGGGAAGCTAGAGAATGAGGGCTAGAAGTCG
>JAEMON010000001.1:15365625-15380040 GCA_030264115.1 Lygus lineolaris | reverse complement strand
CGTGATATACCTACCCTCCGTATCTTCTAAAAAATTCATCCTGCGAAAAAAGTCTTCATAATCAAAGTTTAAAGCATTAAATTTCCTTTAAGAATATATAATATACTTATGCCAGTTGAACTTCAATCTGTCACAAGTTACACCAATTACTTGCCATAACATAGTTACTGAGTTGCACAGTTTTTCTCAGAACTAAACGAACTAAACGTCATTACTAACTTCCTTTCTTATTTTCCTCTAATAGGCAAAAATATTCCAATCTCTTGTTGGTACCTGCTAGCCTTCGGTGTTAGTCGATTCCATGATTTATTTAATGAGTTTCTAGAATAAGGGCCCATGTCACTCCTCCTGACTTTTATTAGTAATATCAGCAAGCTTTGATATGCCTTTCTTTCAGACATCTATTCAATTTTTGTGGAATTGGTTTGAGCCAATAGGTAGAACTTTCTTTCTTTAAACGATTTTTCGTTGACAATTTCCAGCGTCAACTGTGCTCATCCTCAGGGAAAATAACAATAGCCTGTTCAAGAAGGTCCTTTCAGAAGAAGGAAGTTACCACCAGCACAGTTAGCAACAGGATATTGTTCCTGAGGATGGGCTGGTGATGTGAAGAAAGTCGTTGACACTACACAAAGTGATTCGTATGCACGAAGTTACTAACCCTTTTATGTGTTACCTACCATTTCAGGAACAGTTCAAAAGCAGTAGTCTCACCCACAGAAATAAAGAACTTCAAGATGAGTTTTGGAATAGAGGTGGTGTACTCATTACCCCAAGCTTACCATGAGAAAATTGCAGAAAGCCTACCAGAAATAATCCCTCTTATGAACGACATATGCGAAATTCTTTGGCTTCGGGACCAACATTACATAATGAACAACAGTGTCACTGTATAGATACCTGTAGGTACCAAGCTACCTGGAATCTGGTTGTTACCAATGCCATTTTATGAGAAGTCCCATTTACTAACTGTAAATCCTGCAGGATATTGTTTAATGTCATCTGTTAGGCACAGCAAAATCTTATCTATGCCAACATCAAAAATATATCTACATTACAAAAACCAACAATTTCACAAGAATCAAGAACCAAGCCACAAGGATCAGCTATATACAAAAAACTATTGTGAGCCCAGCAACAGCCAACTGTTTGGATATTGCAACCTGAGATTGCGAAATCCACATTTTATTGGGAAACCTGCCCCTTCAAAACACTGAGATGATAGAAGGAATTGAGTAAAAATCCATCATATGTGGATAGAAGGATTCTCCCTTTTTGATGCCTAGGATTAGTCCTTAGTCTCTCAGCAGCTGCAAGATACCTACTTCTACCTCAGCAAACAGAGGCAAGAATCGGTTGGTGCAGGACCTCAGTAAGCCCTGGAGAACTAGCCAGCTTCTGGGGAATAGACTAAGGACCTCTTCATTATCCAGGAGGTTACAGAGTCTATTGTTACAGTCTAAACCTGAAGATTCGTGAATGCGATTGTGAGTGCCGTCCATATACGAGTATATTAGTATTCTTGGAGAGTTTGAATTGGTTATTCAACGACAAGTTGCAATCATATTTTTTATCACCTACTTAGTTGAACCTACTTAGTATTTTCATTGCTGAATATTCTTACATGTAATTAAACGCCACTCAATGCCTAATTCTGAGTGCCTACTTGATCTTTCCCTGCCATTGTTTTCTTAGCGTTTAAAAGGGGTATTTTAGGAGTGCAGAAAGACCTCTCTCAAGTTATTGCTTTTAATGAAAGCCTAGAAAAATGTTGAAACGAACAGTGCATTCGATCTCAGGGTGGTCATTAGCCAGGGAAAATCTGGAAAAGTCAAGGAATTTCATGCTTCAGGAGAAGTCAAGGAATTTCATGCTTCAGGAGAAGTCAGGGAAGTCCGTGAAAACCACCAAAAGTTTGGGAATTTTACACTGAGTTATAGAACAGGACTAGCTCACTTTGTTGTAAATGTGGAGGAAAATAGGCTCTGAGTTATTTGCCAAGCTCACACTAATGCGCAGAAAATTCCCTCCTTGGATCGTAAAAAATATTTTACTCGGGGACAATGCAATTCAGTCTGGTCTCCCAACCACAATGTCTGAGGTCCGATCTCGAACACAATTGCTGCTGGATAGACACAGCAGTAGAGTCCTCAAAAACCATGCTTTCAATTTTTTCCCCAAATAAACAGTGTTAATGCAAGAAAAAAAAAAAATGTTGTCCTCCAAAATAATAATTTCCACTTGCTTTTTATTTCAGAGCTTTCTGATCAATTTTGGTTCCATGTCTGTCTGTCTGTTGGTATTTGGTAAATTCCTTGTCCCAGGCCGAACTATATGAAGTTATGGTCCGAATTTGATGAAATTTCAGGGATTGTGCGGGTTAGGCCCGTGACAGTCCCCTATCAATTTCATTGCCATCGGACCGCTACTAGCGTGAGCGCATGCGCGAACGTGAATTTCCTGAAACCCAGTTATCTCAGTTCCTAATTTACCTATTGCGCTCAAATTTGGAGGGTAGTTGGAGCTAACTTCAAGAAATTAATCTATGGATTTCGTCACGATTGGATCAGTAATAGCCTCTGCGCAAGCGCAAACTTGAAATTTATTGCCATAGGCGTAGGTCCAGAACTACTCGACCAATTTCGGTGAAATTTTAAGAGATCACGCGGGTTAGGCCCTAGAGGGTCCCCTACGAATTTCATAGCACTAGCACCGTGTGCGCATGCTCAAACGTAGATTCCCTGAAAATAAATTTTCATTCTAATTTACCTATTTCGCTCAAATTCGGAGACTAGTTGTAGGTTAACAATTACCTTCGAATTTCGACACGATTGTATCAGCAATACCTACTGCTCATGCGCAGTTTAGAAATTTGTGTCATAGCCTCAACTCTAAAACTACTCGACCAATTTCGGTGAAATTTTCAGGGATTGTACAGGGCAGCCCCTAGACGGTAGCCTAATAATTTCATAGCCATAGTAACACTTGTAGCATGTGTGCCCGATTTTGATGACATTTTCAGGGATTGTGGGGGTCAATCCTAGACAGTCCCTTATAAATTTTATCGCCATCGAACCACTAGTAGAGTAAGAGCATGCGTAAACATGATTTCCCAAAACTCCGGTTTCTCAGATCCTGATGTACCAATTTCGCTCAAATTCCGAGGGTAGTTGGGGGCTGACTCCAAGACGTTTGTCTATTATTTCGTCACAATTGGATCATTAATATCCACTAGGCATGCGCAAGCTTCAAATTTGTTGCCTTAAGCAATGGTAACTCCGGTAGGCAGGTAAGTACATACCTACTATTCTACCAATTTTGGCAAAACTTTCAAGTCCACGTTACAAAGTTGAGGAAACCTACTGCCCACCCAATTTGGCTTTCCTTCGTGGAACACTGCTATACAATCATTGCCGTTTCAGTTAACTCTAACTATCAGTTCTGTTGATTACCGAAACTAGTTCTGGTTCTAGTACTGAACTGTGGTTTACAGGAAGACACCAACAGGCGATACATACAACCCTCAGCAGGTTGATAAATTAGACATGGATATTGAAGGTTGCTTTCCAGTACCCAAGTACATTTTTGTGATTTTAGAAATTTACTTTTGAAAATTAATCTAATGCCTAGCTATTAAATCGTAATGGGGAACTATCAATTTTTTAAAATGTTTTTTCTGAGAGATAATGACTCAATAGAAACAATAATGTGGGAAAGTGACCTTGAAAAGGGTGTTGTATGCCACTGGCCAATTCCGTCCAAGATGCCAACCTAACAAAACGAAACACAAAGCCCATCACTGTTTGGGCTCCTGATTAGTGAGAATAGAATTTACATAATTAATCAATTGATTGAATTAATTAATAATTAATTTTATTTATTTATTTAAATTATTCCTATTTTCACTGCTCTCAATACGATCTCAGAGCATTTTTTTTCAGTTCAGTGCTTTTAGTGTGACGAAGGAAAGAGTTTCTCAAGAGCCTTCGGAATTCCTCCTGTTATTCAAACAGCTGATATTTTATTCCAAGTTTTCTCCACACTCGAACAATAAACTATTTTTTTTTGTATTGGCAGTGTTATTTTATTCCAAATAACAATGCAAAGGCAGAAAAAATGTGATTTTCTCATAATACACGATAATTCCCCATTTGTTGGGACAAGATGTATACTATTTTTTCCCCCTGTTTTTCAGTTGTGTGGCAAACTGATATGACACAACCTAGATTTTTTCAAAATTGTGTGCCCTCATTTATGAACTTGCCAAAATTTCTAAAAAATTAACACAACTTCTATGTTGCTGATTTTACATAGTAGATACCTTATATAGTTTGACGTAATAAATGCCCCCTAATTATATTGAATTTGATGATTGAACATTAATTAATTGAATAAGCAACGTAAAACGAATAAGTAGGTAAATCCTATTAGGTACCCATCTACCTATATTAAGTTAAATTAAAAGCTTAAGTTATCAAACATAGTCTGATTACAACTTCAATAATATAAACGTATTTTGAATAATAAGTTGGTAACAAGCTTAACCGACAATTTACCACCTCTCAAAAAAAAAAAAAAAAAAAAAAAATATGATTTTGGTCAAAATCTCTGGAAGAGTCGTGGAGTTTTGAAATGCTGATTTGGCAGCCACCCTGGATCTCAATAGCAACTTCAAAACGGCACCATTACTGATTTAAAATGTTGAAGACAACAAATTTTCACCTAGATTACCAACTTGCAAAAACAATTAATGTTTTGGTAATCCAATCGTCTCCATTCTTCCATCCTCTTTCTCTCCTTTTACCTACTGTTGCTCTACCAGTAAACCACTTGCAATTTAGAAATCGGGGAAATTAATGTAAAGTAATTTGTCCATTTGAACAAGTACCAAGTAATTACAATTTTGAGTTTAGAAATTTTAATTTTGGAGAACACACCACTCAGCTATAACGAGAAGATATAGGGTAGGTACTGACAAGTGAAAGTAGGAATTAGTCCGTTTTGTTTTTAAAATTTTTAATTAAAATTAAAACAAAGACGACGCAATTAGTAATTAAATAACAACGTTTCTTTTTCCAACAAGAAGAGGGTATGTCAACAGTAAAACATGAAAGTACGCAGGTAATTTTATAGGAATCGAGAAAATAGGTACCTAACAAAAACAAAGATCTCCTACTCACACGTTTGCTGATCAGCTTATTCCATATGGTTTGTAATATGATATATTATAATTATATGTACCTATTCATTGGGGGTAAAAATAGAACCTCGTATCCTCAACATTGTATAATTAACTAGGTGGTTCGAATTCTACTAAAAATACCTAAATTGATTTATGTTTCTAATGAAGCACTGGTATTTGCCAACAGTATTAATATTATAACAGTACAACTTCATCGTCAACCTGGAGCCTTTAATCTGCATCATCAATGTCCAAGAATAATCATAGTCATAACTTCTTATTGAATTATAATAAGAAAGTCATAAGAAACTGAGTGAACGAACTAATGGTTCTCAATCAGAAGATGAACATTCGAACACATATTTATATAATAGGTACCTATAAGATCTCTAAAGATCGAAATGCAAGATAGCTCAAGACTCTGTTAAATAGATAATACTGTGTAAGCTAATCCATCGTTAAGAACAGCCGTGTGCATTTGATGGCTATTCGCAAGGTTAAACTGTGATGTGTGACCTTCCATCATATTCGTTGCTAGTTACAAATTTTAGGCACAAAAATCATTGGAAAAATGTCTCATAGATCATTCAAAAAATCGAAAACTTCGATTTTGACACAATTGACTCCAACACTTTATATTAGAAGCTCTGGCAGATGAACTGGCTTGTAATGAATAGGACGATACTAGGTCAACATTCGATAATCTGCATCTCAAAAAGAGTACTACAGATAGCGTTAATGAGTATCTCAACTTTAACATCCTTGGATGATCGGGCCACATGAATCAACCAATTGCGATGCGTGTTAACTGAACAATTTAGTGGTACCTTCACCCACCAATCTTCACCTGTCCAATCTGCAGTCATGAGAAGATTGCAGGTGACAACTTTTTTCCATTCACTCTTTCTTTCATTGTAGGTATATTGATGCTCCTATACATCATCACTCACATATAATGCAGATTGATTGTGCCACAGGGCCATATACAATTGAAATATCTAGATGTACCTAATTCAAACATAACAACCATAATTACCAATCTTTTTTCGAGAATAAAAAGTTTCGAGTCGACTCAGTTCAAGGCTGATTCTATTTCCAATCAACATGTTATATACAAATAATATCACAAAACGAAAGGGTAATGTAGGGTGCTAATTATTCCCATTCATTTGAGAAAAGGAATAGGTCAGATGAATCTTCAGTAATCGAATAATAGTAAGATAATGGTACAGTTTTCCTGAGAATATGAAAGGTCTGACCAGCTGAAGTAACTAGTTTTCATTAAATTCAGACTTTTACCTTTTAATTTAATCCTAATTCAATCATTCTATGTCCCTACCGAAAATTAAAATTCAGAAAAGGAAAGTTCACATCAGGAGGAATACAATTTTCTGAAACGGAAAACAAGGTTGTCTGGAAATGGGTTTTCAGGTTGTCAGATTTCACACTGCAGCTCAAATAAAAAGCTCTGGAAGGATCCGCTCATTCTCAGCCTACAATTAGAGGAAGCAGCTTGGGAGCAACTTGAGTTTTCGATGTTGCATCCAGGTTTCTTCCATTACTTGCAGACCCAATGGGTGAAGACAAACAGTTCAAATTAGAAAAAAGACTAACAAATGCACAAATAATCCGTTGGTTACTGACCTACATTTTTAGTGGAGTTTGGTCACAAGTCAGTTTTTATGTTCCGGACAGTGGCAGTGCGTGGTAATTAGGCTGATTAGTATGGTTTTTGGCGGATTAGAATGGTTTTTATCACTCAAGATCCGCAACCAAGGGAAGAAACCTGGATTCAGAGGATAATCAAACGCAAGAATGAGAAAGAGCTGAGAATGAGCAGTTGCTTTGGCTCACTGATTGAATCCAATTTATAACGTAGAAACTGTTAAAATTACGTATACACCTTAATGAAAGTCAGAACAATATGAGAAACAGGTATTCTAAATTTAATGAAAAGAAGCAAGTCTAAATGAGACAAAAAATGCTCAAATACAATAGTGAAACGGAAACATTTTAATACAGTATTGAATAGCACAACCCAGGATAACACGGTATACGAATATTGACAATATTGGCACACTGAAAAGTGCCTACCTTTGTCCTCGATTCAGTAAAAGATTGTAACTACATCAAATAGATTGTTTGAAGCAACCGAAAGTGTTGACAAAGTATAAAAAATGTTCAAAAATTAAGAAAAATACCTGTTTAAAGAAAGTTAGTTCAAAAATGGGAATATGTAGGTACATTTTTGTAGGAGGTGCTTTCATCGTTGCAACCCAATACATGGAAATATAAACAACGATCTGTGTCTAGAGAAAATGAATATAACTACATACAGCTTGGAGGATAATAGTAGATGAAGGCACTTGAGTGATTAATTGAAACGAAGGTAACATTTCAACCGTAGGCATTATAATATATCATCCTGGGTTGCCATATTCAATGAAACGTGAAACACAAGAGAAAGAAGACTAATTTCTCAGTAGCTGTAAGCAAATTAATCTATTGCAACTAACTAATTCTTGTGAGTACAAGAACACTTGAAGCAGCAACACTGCTGCTATCTCTTGCCAGAAGATTGTTGTTTTCGATCACTTTTATTATTCTGGAAATTTCTAATAATCTCTAACAGGCTTTCTTTTTCGTGAAGGAGATTGGTCAGTGTGTCCTGAGCATCGTTCAAACAAGACCTGAAAGACGTGATATGATTCTTCGATCAGTCATTTGTTCAATTTCCAAGAGCAACAATCTCAACATTGATATTAAATAGGTAGGTAACAGGAGGGGGGGATTCCAGCGAGCAAAAATGAAGGGTTTTCCTTTGTAAAACATTGAAGACAAAACATCACTGAATTTTCACATTCCTGAAGCTTGGGGATGCGGAATGTCTGGAGTGCAGAACGTCTGGAAAAGTGGTGGAAGGGAGTGTGAACGTGTGGAAAGTGTCCACATGAAATGCTGAATGCGGGAACTTGAGTTGAGTTGCTTAAAATTCCGTCTGTTTAAGCCAAAAAACAGATGACAAGAGGCGTGTGACATCAAGCATGTTGGGCGCTAAGGGTCCCCCACAGGCAAGTGACGTCATCATTATTAATGTCAAAGCCCTTATTTGTTTTTAGGATAGGTATTCTAGGATAGGTATAATTTTTGTGCGATAACTGATGGGAAAAATCAAATAGTTTGGGGATAATATCGAAATTTTCCTTAAACTAAAACTAAAAAACTAACCAACCCATGTATCGCGCAAAAGCAAAATAGGTATCATCTCAACTAAACCAAAATTTAAAGAAAAAAACGCGGGTAACGCTCTATTTTTCTTATTAAACCTGCATTAGTTCCTGAGATTAGTAAATACCTTAGTTCCTGAGCTTCCTCTTCACACTTTCTTAAGCGATGATTTTCTTCAGTAAGCCTCTCGGTTGCAGCTAATCTTCTACGTAGTTGTTCATTTTCTTGTTTCAAATCTACAGTTTCTTGATTTATGGACGACGCATTTGGTGTAGATAGATTGGACGGATCAATATTGACGATACCATCTTTACTTCTAGAGATGTATAGCCGGGAGATATTTAAATTAACTGGTGAATTCACTGCATTACTTTCAGTCTTGTCATCTACTAAACTAATGGCTATCTTCTCTAGCTCAACCTGAAATAACAAGAGGAATGAAGTGTCTATTAGCAGCAAGTTGTGAAAAGTACCTACTTAATTGAAACATCACACATCTCATACATTTTGGTTTTTAGAGTTTTTTAAGTCGATTCAGAACACAAAATTAAGCGTCAACCCAACAGAATGAAGTAGTAGAATATAAATTCATGAAAAGGTACCTACTAGGACCTATATTCTCTATACAATGATCCCAGATTATTTATGATAAGTACAGTAATGTTAGCTCATAGCATCATCCAATGCTAGGAAATGTATCTACAGACTTGTGCACATAATACAGTAGCTGAAACTTGGAACTTACTTTCAAAGGAAGAGGAGGGGAAGCTATATCATCAACGAAGAATTCTGCAAAGGATGCTAAGGTTGAAGCATTCAATGTCAAGTCAATATTAGCAAGAGCTGCAGTCAACATATCGTTGAACAATGAGTGGTTCCTAATACTGGTCCAGGTATCAGCTTCGGGTGTATTCACAACATCGTGTTCCTTCCGAATTTTTATTTTTGGTTTCAAAGACGGTTGATCACAAACTTCTGTCCATCCACGGGATCGAGTGTTGAACTTGTTCTGAGAATAATAATGTTTTGTGCTGAACGGTAGAAAACAACACAGAATAGCTAATTTCTTCGAAATAATAGTGAAGAAGAATTGTTGGATAGTAGAATGTCATAGATGAGAATGAATTATTGAATTTGAAATTAAAAAATTATTGAATTTGGCTACATGGAAAAGCCCTACTTATTCTTCACCTCAACGCTAAAATTTTACGAATATCTACAAAATGCCGAATATAAAAAGACCCAAAGGAACTCAGCAGAATGGCATGTCAATTGTACACGCACTTATTCTGGAAATGATGAAGTTTTTTCTGTCAGAGTGAAAATGTCCAACATGGGTACAGGCTGATTAATTCGAGGGAGTTGAGCCAGATGTAACTACTTACTACTTATTGGAACAATTCAAAATTAGGGACATTACAAAACGAATGGATTTGATTGGAATGAGTTTTGTGAACATTGTTTGAGGGGAAAGTTCTCAACAAATTGATGACACAACCAGAGATGGAAGGAATAACACCTTCGTAGGATGTTTGAGATGAGTATATATAATATTCCCTAGTTATTAGTTTCTTTATTGACAGACTTCATTGTTAACCAGAGGAACTATACTGCGAATTGATCACAATATGACAAACTATCAATGATACATTTTCGTTTGCCGAATCCGTGTAATTATAACTACTGTTATTTCCATCCAAGCCGAAGTAATATCATCTGATGTGCATTACAAATAATGGCAATGTTGAAATCAATATAGGTACGAGGAAAGAATGACAAAAAAGTAGGCACTTGTATGGAAGTGCTGTGATGGAACATAACCAACCTCTATAATCCAAAAAGCCAAGAAAATAATCTAGTTTGGGAAGTAGCATATCATTGACAATTATTTATGCGATGAGTCCACAGTTCGTTTTATTTTGGTTCAGACAAACCACTAAACCATGAATCTGTGAGGGAATATCCGGATGTATAATATCCTTAGAAAAAGCTGAAAACCTGATTGGGTATTCCTCTCAGCCCCTTCACTTTTGTCAAACAATGGGATTAAAGCTACCTATATCCTGTGACTATAATGTATAAGCAGTGTTCTCTTTGGTGTACCTTCAGATTTTGTTTGTTACTGATGATGGCATAACTGCTAAAATCGTTTATTTTCGTGGAAATAGCCAACGTTTTCTTAGACTCCAGTTTCTTTTTATTGAAATGGGTTTCCACAATTTCATCGCGGGTGATTTAGTTCTTATCCTTCGAATTCGAATTAATCCCACAAAAAAATCAATTCGCCCTATTTCATCATTCCTTCGAATGACCCCAAACAACAAAATCATAGGTATAGTATTTGGGCTTTAGCTTTTCAAAGACAACAAAAAACACAGTTTTAAAACACACATGTAGGTACTTACATATTAATTAGTGTTAATATAGGTACCTACAACTATCCCAACCTACGAATAAATATCACAACTATTCATGACACACTAGCGCTAGTTAGGTTGAAGACTAATAAAAAATAGGTGTACCACCAACGGGAAATGAAAACACAGATTAGGTATAGGTACCATTCCATACAAGAAAACTTGAAGGAAAAGTTAGTAAAGCGACCATTGATCTGTTAGCAGTGAATTCATAGGGCACCATCAGTGGGATGCCCCCGCCTGACCTAAAATGTCGGATCATTACATTTAGGATTTTGAGGGAGTTTAAAGGATACCAAGTTTGCACATGCTTTCTAGAACTGACTATGGGCGAAGGGCTAACACGCAGAATGATGATGCATATTTATTGTGGGGGAAGTGCGAGTGAAAATATGTAATATTTATGATTTTGAAAGTAAAAAATTATTCAATCCACGAAAGTATTCAAACCATGAAATTATTCAATCCATGATTAGATTTTATGCTAACAAAGCAATGGAGTGAACTAATTACTGTAATATAACAATGAACTTTAATTTGAAAAAATCATGCTATACATTGAAATTTGACAAATACAAACAAAAATATAATTTTTCTCTAAACTAATAAAACACTATTGCTACAAACAAAATTCAATATTGGTGGTAATTGATTACACAAAAAATGTAATTTTAATGAGTGCCAAATGAATAAAAGCAATGAAAATTCAAGGATCTAACAGACTCATCACATGTAAGTGAACAAAAAGACTATAGGTGAACTTCCCAAGCATACAACAATGGAAGATGTTACTCCAAGGGTTCATAGCTTTCGATAATAAAAAATGGATGTACCTCGTTCATCTGATTAAAACAATCACCATTGATGCCACAAAGAAGGAGGGGAGAGATAGAGAGAAAGAAAGAAAGAAGAGCATTATTATTGGGCATGCAAGTCAATAATAATTGGAATAATTGTAAATTAATTAGGTATACATCAAGTTTTGAGAAAAAATTCATCATCACAACACTCTAAGTACAGTATCAGGGAAAACTTCATGCATTGAAAGGGATATAAGCTTCAGTCACACAAGGCCTGTCTTAATTATTATGGGAAATAACAGTGTTCATCCTATTTGTTTGCTCTAGTGCTGAATCGACACATAATATTGAGGGTAGTAGAGATAAACTATAGAATAGCTGTCAATAACTATGGTAGGACTTTGGATGTAGGGTGGGAGCGAATTAATGAAATAGGGGTTTAACGACTTGATAGCGAAGAACATTATTATAGTAAAATTGAATTTTCACCCCCAAATGCAATTCATAAATGAAATACCTAAGTCAGACAAATAGAACAGCTTTGCCTGATTATGCTTAGTAATTGAGGAAGCAAGATAAAGCTGCCTTGTCTCAAAACGCTGCAAATTAATACATAACGGTTCATTATTTCCTGTATAGACAACCCATCTGCAAAGATCTCATTGGTTAATACGTTCTTCATAATAAACTATCAGCCCAATACACTTTCCGGTTATGGGTCCAAGAGTTGTAGGTCCTTCACAACAGAATTCAGTAACTGTGAAGCTTTTAAAAGTAAACAAGAAACTCGATTCGGTGAAAACGAAAAAAAAAAGATTCATTTGATTAGCTGATCTTTGAACGCCACTTTGGCCTACTCGGGAAGTGTGAAATTCACACTCCAGTTTCTGCTCTCTTCTCGGTTCAACCCTCTAATCATCGCAGGGAGCTAACAGTGTCTTCCACGAGCTCTCGTTCAACGCTAACAATTATCGTGATCTATTTGAAATCGACGCGAAAATATCAAACCCACGCCCGCTCACTTCAACCCTTTTTGAATTTTTCGAGCTAAGGCGTTTTGAAAATTGCATCCCCTAGTTTCTATCCCATAGAGAAGAATGACGGTAACGAAAAGGTTTGGGGCACTGCTAGACCCCAAGTGTACCAAATTTCATTGATTTTGGTCCATGGTAACTAAGTAAAGTGCCGTGACATACGGAAAGATTTTTTTAAAATTAGATTTTTGGATTCTACCTAGCTTGAAACGAAAAACGTCAAATTTTGAAGGGTGGTAAAACACATTTTTTGAGTGCTCGATTACAAAGGTTCATTATTGAAAATAATAAACCAAAAGTACTGCTCGACACAGAACGCCTGACCCCTACCCCTACCTAAAACACTAATAGACGGAATAAGCATTTTAAGGGGGCAAGGGACAGAGCCCAAAATGTCCTCAAAAATGCCTATACCTCAGCTACCGAAGGGTTTATAAGAACTCTTACTATAACATTATTACTACTTAGGACCAATAAGTTTAAAATACGGACAACCTCCCCCCTACCCTCTCCCCTAACCATTTTAGCGTTGCACAGTTTTTCCCATTTTTCTCGACCAATTTCCAATGGATTTTGATGCAGTTGGCGGCATTCTTCCTATTTTTTTATTTTCTACGGAGTCTATGTGCCTTTATGCCAATTTATATTTTAAAAAAGGACGTGAAAAATTGAAAATTATGAACTTAGAATTATACATAGATGCTCTCCCTGGAGAATTGAATGACAAAAAGAATGCCGCAAACCGCATCAGAATCGGACGAAATTTGGCTGAGAAAAGTGTGAAAAACTGAATTACATGGGTCCTTGGCCCCTTAAAGCTAATGTGAGTATCTCTAAAATGAATAAAAAGGAAAAACACTTCTTAATAATACCATCCCTTTAACAATTCAATACAATTACAATACCATGGAAATTGAGAATAGAGTAACAACTAACTAATAGGTACTTTAAACTATAAATTAAAAAATTTCGGGATTGATCTCAATATAAATTACTTTAAAATTGAGAATTTGAAACAACATTTTCAACAACTTTTTGAAACAAAAGTATTGCATTTTCTTTTCTAACAAACTCGAATATTTTTATAGTCCCCTAAATCAATTGTTTTGAGTTCTGTCTGAAGAGGAAACACAGAAATAATAAATATAAATCCAATCAATAACATGATTTCGAAAAACAATTGAGAGCAAGATTAGCTAACCAGTTAAAGGTAAAGTACACAGAACTCCATGAGCAGCTTGCAACTCTGTAAACATTCGAAAGAAAATCAATAGTTTACCTGAAATTCATCCCACGGTATAGCAGGACACTCTTCAATAGAAACATTGGAAATATGTACTTTGATGGTGGATGATAATCCCAAAGATTGTTGGGTGAATTCAACTTGTCCCAATTTCACCGTGGCAATAGATATCTAAGGAAAGAAGACAACGTCAATAATAACCGATACATAACGAATTCAGCTTTGAATGAAAATATGCTAGAACAAATTACACCATTACTATAACACTGCACTAATATTATAGTATATTATCATAATTGAATTACATAGTTCTGTTTGTCTACTCGAAATGAAAAGTGTTTTGAAGAGTAACCTTCGTTTTGTGGAGTAACCTCCAATCATTTTTTAAATTTGTGTCTGGGTGTTTTTCCCCTTTTTCAGTCATCTTTCTATTGCAAGTAGTAGAGTATACAGGGTGTATCAGGGACAAGGACAAAGTTCAGGGATCGATTCTACGACTAATTTGCAACAA
>JAEMON010000001.1:15347278-15360341 GCA_030264115.1 Lygus lineolaris | reverse complement strand
TCCTACTTTTCTGGATGCTTCTAACCCCGAGGCTACTACACACACCTTCTATTCAACCGCTAGATCCGTCGACCTTCCTTTTATGAATCCATACTGATTGTCCGAGAAAAATGCCTCCTTCTCTAAAAATTTCACTACTTGTGATTTAATTAGTTTTTCTATTGTTTTCGAAAAAATGCTCAATAGACTGATTGGTGTGTAGTATTTAATTTCGCTTTTCGATCCATTCTTCCACACTGGTATAACTACAGCAGTTTTTAACTGCTGACTTTTTGATCCTTTTTTAACTTTTAACTTTTTGATCCAGGGTTCGTGTGTCAGGAGACTTGATTTTGGGGGATTCTCAGAAGTTCCTCGATTTCATTCGCGTCCCTGTTTACCTTGAAGTCGTTACTGTTTTTGCCCTTGACGTGTATTAGACCTCTCTTGATGCGAAACAGCTCTATAAATCCTTTCTTCTTGAGATCTGTGCACTTACGCAATACTTCCGCAGATTTTGTGGTTAGATGCTCAGATATGAAAATAGGGTGATTTTCCGCTTCGTTTTCCCAGATATTTTTCAGGGTAGGCTTCTTCTTCCACGACTTTGATACCAGGATATCTCTTTTACTTGTTGTCGTAAGTCTGACGAGAATTGGACGGGGGGTAGAATTTGAACGGTAAGGTAAGCGAAAAACAGAATCGATTTCCGACCTGTTGATTAGCTCTTCGAGACAGTGGGCAATATCTGATACGACGTCTTCAAGTTTCTCTTCTTCTTCTTCTTCTGGAATGCCTCGTATTATTAAGTTTTTCTGCCGTAGCTCAATCTCTGTTTTTTCTGTAGCAACCCAGAGTTCTTTAACTTCCTTCTTCAGTTCCTTATTTTCTTCCTGGAGCTTCAAATTTTCCCTTTCCAACTGTTCGATTCTATTTACTTGTCTGTCAAGGGTTTCAAGGAAAACTTCTTCTTGTTTTTCAAATTTTCCATCTAAATATTCAGTTAATGTTTCAAAATCAGTTACGTACTTTGATTTCAGATAGAATTGTCTGGGAAGTCTCTTCTTCAGAATCAGTATTTTGCAACGAATTGCCAGATCCTGGACCGTCTTTATCGAGTTTTCCAGCGATTTTCTTCAACTCACGATGTTTCACGCATATCCATTTTTCTCTTTGATTGGCGCCCCACTGTTGATACGTTCTTTGTTTGATTGTGGTGCAGTGGAAATGGTACTTACAATTCACTCGATCTGCGGAACATATTGCATACACACCGTCGCTTGGTAGAGGGTCTTCGCATCTCGAGCATTTGTTCATGCTGGATAGGTACTTCTTGTCGTTGCTAGCGTAGATCTTTTTTATATTGCCAAAAATACCCCTGCCAATAATACCCTGCTGCCAAATCGGATAGATGCTTCGTTTTATCACAATTAATTTGCGAGACTTCTTTCATTGACCGAACCTCAACAAACATAATATACCAGTATTATATGTATGTATGTAACATCTAGCGGCTGGAATGTGGAGAGGGAGAGAGTCTACCATATGCCGAGTGACCAGGGCAAGAAGCCAGATGTTGTTGCCATTAAGCTCAACGGGTCTGCCACTATCCTGGATGTCTAGGTTGATCTAGACAAGATCTGAGGCAAGCAATATCTGAGCTAAAAGGAGTGGCGGCAAGCAACATCAGGGTGATGGCCGCGACTGTGTCATGGCCCGGGGTATGGTGTGGGAAAAGTGCCACAGAGCTGCTCGAGTTGGGCATCTCAGCAGGTGAGCTTTGTGGTATCACCACCCATGTCCTGCTCGGCTCATATTTGCACTGGTGATCGTTTCATAGGGACACTTCCTTTCATCCATCTCTCCCTCCCCCACCCTCTTCAGCATCCCTTCCCCCTCGTGCCAGCGTCGGGTAATCCTGGGCGTCCTCCCCATTATCAGTTAATTTATTTAGTTATTTTTTAAAGGGAGGGGCGTCCGTCCTTCGTCTTTGTGGGGGGTTTAATTAAAAAAAAGTGTGTGTGTGTCACTCCAGACGATATCTGACCCTGGAATCAAGATAAAAACTCCAAAAGAATTTCTAAATGTCAATAATGTCAAAAGAAAAGATGAGTTCATTGGCCAGAATTTTTGGAGAACTCCAACGGGTCAAATTTTGAAAGTTAGAGTAAAAATCCCCGAAAAAACGTGTTTTTGAGGTTTTATGTGTAAATTACTAGGAACTTAGCGTAGGAACATATGGTATACCCGGAATCAGCGTAAAATTTCCTATAAGATCAATCAAATCGGTTAAAATTAGTTTTTGAAAATTCGCTCATCAACATGCTCCATGCTGCATGAATGGAACTTTTTGAAACACACTGTATTTCTATCAATAAACATTTGTATCTATCCATCCGTAGTTTTAACAAATTGAAAAAAGTAAGATCCATGTTTCTAATCAATAGGTAGCTATCAAACACAATTTACCTCACAGATCCAGAATCACTCATGTCATCACCCTTGAATGGGCTTCCTTCGAAGAAATTTGATAGATTTGAAAGACCTTTCTTAACTGAAGACAGACCCATCAGTGAGTTGAGTGCTTTAGGTGAGTCCAACTTTGATGGGGACACTATTGTGTAAGAAACTTGATCACTTAGAGGCGTAGCAACGGATGTGTTTTCTCTTTTGTACACACCTCCATCCTGAATGAATTAATCAAGAATAAGTGAAAGCTAAAGCAAGGCTAGCAAGCAAGAATCAATTAATCACAATTTCTAGGGTAATTTCATTATTACTGGCTAACGTTAACAATTACTCAAATGAACCCAACACTGTTAACATGGTGCATTGATTTTTTTTTGGAGGACTAGAAATGCGAACCTGAGCCGCAATCTCGCTATGATTCTAGTAAATTTCATTAAACCTTTATTCAGCTCTGCAGATGAGTCGCTCCTACGTCATAGATAAATAGATAAGTACCTAGTTTTCGTTTTGAGTATACCAAAAAACTGATGACACGTAAGTGAATCTCTCTGAATAAAAGGATTCATGGGGAAAGCCTATAATTCATGGTCAAGTTGTCTTACCTGTAAATTGGTTGAAAGGACTGAATTCCACTGGATACTGGGATTAGTGACTATGTCATCAGCTAAACTGGATGAATCTGGAATAACAGATTCCAAATCAGCACCGGAGGACTCTTTCCCTGGTGTTTGAGAGGGCATCACCAATGTTATTTCAAGTTGAGGTATTACTGCGCCCACGACCACTAGGCCACCTTCACTTTTCGTAATTTTCTGCGAGTCCATTTCTAAAACTGTTACCACCTGAAAAGAATGAGTTTCTGTTGAGCAAGCATGTTTTCATAAATTATCGATGAAAAGGACTAATAAAAAAGTTATTTCATCAGCTTAACATAAAGACGGATCTAGGTACTCCATAGATATTCTACTTTTTTGATGACAGCATAAGTGGAGTTTTTCACTCAGGATACGACTTTTTATTATTGTTGCCAAATGTTGAAACGTCTGCAGCACAATGTGATTATGCGTGTGCGATGTGTGTGTATGTGTAAAACTTCATGCTCTGACTAAGTGAAAATGCAGGAAAAGTTATAATATAAATAAATAATATTATATAAAAGCCTCAAACCTCAGTTAAATCGTCAGCCAAACGGAGAAGGAACAGAAGTTGATAATGATTCAATTGAAGAGATACCAGATTTGACACGTACGCGAGGCCATGAACCTGAGGGGTAGCACTGTCTAAATTACAATTCGATGAGGTTCCCACATCTAGGTATACCCAGAGTTTCAGAGGGAAAGCATCGAGGAATGGAACAGGCCGATTATGAGCCACACCTCTGGCCCCATAAAAATCACCCCAGATAGGTTCTAAATTGATGCACCTGAAAAATATGACATTTACAGAATGAAACATTTCAAGAAAGAACTTACAAAACTTTCAGACTTATTGAAAAAAAAGAAGGTAGTCAGGAGTTCCGTTGGTTAGTTAACGACTATAACATGAGCAATGAATCTACTGTGTTTGAAACTCCTACAGTTTCCACCCATCGAATTATACAATCCTTAAGTACATAGTTATACATTATATTTATGTGGTAGGTACAATTCGATGTTTCCACCTTCCTATTCACCAATAAAATATTCTTGAGTAACTTTAGAAGGTTATTGTTTTCTGCAACGAATCTTTGTTTCGAATTTTGGTTTATTATTTTCAATAATGAGCCTTTGGAATCGAATACATTTTTTGAGACCCAAGATTCAGGCATAGGGGTGGTAAAGGTAGACTGGGAAAAGAGCAGAAACAAAATTATTAATCACGAATTGAAATGAGTTAAGAAATGAGATCAAATCGCCATTCAATTATCAGCTGACTTCATGGCATCGTATTTCACCTCTGTCAACGCAACGTATGAAGTTTTTTGGGCAAAATGTGTTAGACCTCCAGGTCGATGTAAAATTTCCTGACGAACCGATTGGTGATCTCATTCTTTCGGTTGGCAGCCTTTAAATGCCAGAAAAACGCTTATGAACAGATCTGTTCCAACTATGAATGAGGTATGCACGTGGGGCAGAATTTGGTTTTGATCTCAGAATCGGATTCAGCACCCTTGAAAACCGAGTAGTTCACACTTGGTTCCAAATAGCAAGAGGTAAATACTCGATAGATGACGTCACACGCTTTTTCCTTCCCCCATTTCAACACTTCCAACCCTTCACATTGCACCTTTTTGGAAAGGACAACCTAAAATTTGAAAGAATGAAAAATATGCACGCCCATTCCTCATTAACTGTTTCCTAACATGACTGTAACAGGGAGGGAGAATGGAATTTGGAAGTACATTACCAGATGTCTCGAGCTTCAGTCCAAAGCATTGTTTTGGTTAATTTGCTGACAAACTCTTCAACATTCCTGCAGGGCATCTCTTCAGGAGAAGTGCGAACATTATCCTTTCCTAAAATAAATTTAAATAAAGACCTGAGAAAGATTTCATTTGGAATTCACTGCAATCATCATCACTGTGATCATTTGGATCACTGCAATTAAATTTAGGCTGGAAGAGAAGAAAGTAGGATAAGGGGGGTTATACTCGATCACAATAGGATGATACTTGATGTTATTAGAAAATCTTGATGAAATGATACCTTGTATGTGGTCCACGAATTTATCTGGTATAACAATGGGGTCATCAGGTTTGCAAGGGAAATCTGTTCCAAAAAATAAAGATCCCATTTGGCAAGCATTGATGCATCTCGACAAATCTGCTCTACTACAGCCATCAGAACTCCGAACATTACTAATTAGAGCTCTACTGATCTGAATGTGAAGTGACTTGGGTCTATCACGTTGTCCACATTGAGTGTCTACTGCACTCTCAAAGATTACCTGAAATTACACAATATAAGGCAATAGGTACTAATAATTAGGAAGGTAGGTACTAATAATTAGAAAGGCTATTATGGGAGGAAGAGAGTGAGCCCAAAATTTCCCAAAAATGCCTGAATATCGACTACCGAAGAATTTATAGGGAACTCTTTATACTACAACATTATCACTGCTTAGGACCAATAAGTTTAAAAAAGAATAACCTCCCCTTCCCATAACCATTTTAGCGGTGCACCAATTTTCTCAGCCAATTTTCAACAGATTTTGATGCGGTTGGCGGCATTCTTCCTATTTTATCATTCTCTAAGTGCCTTTATACCACTTTGAATGTTAAAAAAGGAAGAGGAAAATTCAAAATTACGAAATTAGAATTATACATAGCTAATCCCCCTAGAGAATTGAATAACAAGAAGAATGCTGCATCCCGTCAAAATTGGAAAAAAATTGGCTGAGAAAAATGGGAAAAACGAATTACATCAGTTTCTTTGACCCTTTATGCCCTTCCCAGAAGGGAACACCAGAAAGAAAGTGGCCTCAACAGTTGAGTGTTTTTTACAAAGCATAGCTGTTATTTTGCGACAAACACACATTTGAAGCTGCCTACAAAAACCAGCAATCCTCGATGGACGCATGCAATTTAAGAGTCTAGGCTGTCTAGCCTAGACAGCCAAATCAATGAGAAATAAACCTTCATAATATACGTCTAAATATTACTGTAGCTGATCACACAATTTTTTTCACTCCACACACCTTTATGGTAGGTAAAAAAAGAGTACAACCAAAAATGTTCAACCCTCCTCCTCCAATCAAATATTGAATTTTGAGGGTGGCAATGGAATTGTGGGGTTCAAGGAGTTTGTTAAAAATAAAAGTGTATTGCTCCAACAATTTTGTGACGTTCTTGAGTTGAAAGAAAATTGCTTATAAACAAGTAGTTGTCAAATATAAATATATTTACTGTGTTGTTCAACTTCCACAGTATACATCAATTCAAAACCACACTCAAGAGGGTTCCAAGCAGTTTTTGGTTTTACCACTAAATAAATGTATAATGACTTCAGATTGCATTTAAACTTATTATTTTTCAATGGATTTGTTAAATAGTCAAAAAGGGAAAAACGGAAGATGTACGCTTTCACTCAATGTCCATCTAGAAAGTCGGAAGTTGTGTGTTCAAGCCCTATCGAGGTCACATTTTTCCAGTTATTCTGCATGAAACCTAGTCATTCGAAATGGTTTGATCACAATATAATCATTATGAGGGCATCCTTTTTCGGTTGGACAAATAAAATAGGATGATGCAGGTCTATGGTTGATGGGGCACTAACCGTACCTCACAGCATGTATGATGAATCAATTATACCCAATCAATTCACTGCATGAGAAATTCCGATAACAAAAAAATCTTATAATATTACTTACTCTTGGCATAATGGCTTCGAGGCGTACATCAATATAATTCAATGGAGCCTCAGTTGAATTTTCTTGGTTGGCCTTCTTTAAGGAATGATGTAAATTTAAAGCAAAAGCATTCAGCCATAACACAGTGTAAGCATCAAAATTCAGGACAACTGGATTTATCTGCACATAAAACTTGGGCGAAGGTACTGAAAAAAGTAAAAAGATGATTTATACGTCTTAGTCATGCAGAGTTTAATCTGATGAGCAAATGTTCGAAGAAACACCCATCTTCCGTGCATATATTCACGGTTTTCAAGTTTATTGAAACTCGAATTCAGTACCCATTTTGCGAATCATAATTGGCAGCTCTCAAACATAATATATTATTGTTCAGCACGTAATAATTTTTATTTTAGTTTTGTACTGGGTCAGATAGAAATCTGGAAGAACGAAAAAAACACATCAGACAAACTGTTAGCGGGATGGTATCTACGTTACCATTAGTAGCATAAAAATTTGGCACAAGTTTATTCTTACTATCATTGATTTAAGTGGAAACGAATTTACGATGGAATTTGATTCGTCCAGCCCAGACTTCAAAGGGAATGAGACGAGTAGTTAGTGTTATTTTTGTGTAAAAGGCTTACAAGACGGTCGTGTAGAAGCCACTATAGATAAGAATGCGTTGAAATTCTCAGGGTTATATATCTCAATGGCAGGGGAAGTGTTCTAATATTCCTAGACAGAGTCCTGCTAGTTACATGTTGATTTTTTTACCAGAAGCGTCTTATGCGTTTTTGACATGACATTGGTCCCTCGACTGGATTGGGCTCCCGTCTTTATATTTGTTTTCCGCCTAATGGGGGTATACTTCCCTTAGTAAAGATATTTGTTATTGAAACGAAAAACAAGGTGACAAAAAAAGGTGGGGGGAAAGCCATTCGAGACCTCTCAAGTGCTCTTGGGGTAGTTGGGGACTGGTTTGCAGATGATTTGCGATGAATCCCATCGCAATCGGATAATCTGAAGCCATGATGTATGTAAAAATGTGGAAAAAACTCAACTCATACCTATTGGTGGACAATTATCGATTGATGTTTGACAGTTTAGAAAAACATCAACACGATCGTGAATTTCTTGTTCTAGTTATTGAGTATGAGGGAGAGTGGGTGCTACATCCACTTGCGCGACGTTTTTTGAATGGGGTCTATCAACTCACTGTAGGTACTTGTTCATTTAGTTACCGCTAAGGGAACGGCCCCGAATTGTTGAGATTGTGTGTTTTACCGGCTCAATCTACTTTCTTGGACGAAGAAGTATAATATACCTACCAAGAGTAGGTAAATCAACTTTTTTCTGTCATTATATTAGGTCTAGGTTTGAATATTAGAACACGTCCTAAGTGTAACAATTTCCGTAATATGATACGAAAAGTAGACTGGTGAATAGTCAAAATGAGAATGAATTATATTTCTGGAATTTTCCCAAACGTAAACAATCACCACGTGGTTGACAACTAACTGTAATAATTAATGGTCTAACACTAAGGGCCGGTTTATCAATTCTCTAGTTAAATCTCCAGATAGCTAGTCACTGATTAACGATAATCAGAGATTTTAACTAGTCAGACTTAGGAATGCGTTTATCAATCACTAAATATCAGCTAGCTAGCTAGTCAGAGTTTTGACTTAGGGAAAGCAATGTTACCACAACAATTTCATGAAAATCCCGCAAAAATAAGGTGCAACACTGCGAGTTGGACTATGTTTGCATGGCAATATTATCTTTATCAACACGTTATCTCCTATCTCTGTCAAATGAGACGAAATCATGTTTAAGTTATAACTTCTAACCTCTTCTCTGTGTGCCTAATGAATGAGAAATGAGAAACCCATTAAGAAATTGTGCAAACGGAGATATTTTTATTTACAAGCAAATGATTATATCACCAGGGGCAGGTAGGTATCTACGAAAAACTGGAAGGTAGGTTGTTCTGAATTTTGATATGGATAAAAATGTATTTTGCCTGGGGGTCAATCTAAAACCTTGTGCGAGGTGCGACACGGCCAGATGTCACGATGATTTTATAACTAATGGTTTTTATACTTTTAAATGGGTAGATGGGTAAATGTTTGGAACGATTTATTACGGATATAACCTTTCAATAAAGGAATAATTAACAATAACCCAGATAAATCGTTCCAAACAAGTGATATCCGTGAATAATTTTGCCTACGAAGTTCAGCAGTGTCAGGAAAATGAAGGTCAGCACCAGTGAAGTTATTGGATGTGTATTATCAAGTGCCTACAAACGATCATGAACGTTGGAGAATGCGATCTTCATTACCAAAATGTAATGCAAAGGTAAGTACTTGCCTAATTATATTACCTGTAGGTATTCATCTTCCGCTTTTGCCTAGATACGGATTATACCTAAGTAGCTACCTATTTGAAAGTATAAAAACCATTAGGTATAAAATCATCGTGACATCTGGCCGGGTCGGACAAGGTTTTCGATTGACCCCCAGGCAAAATACATTTTCATCCATATCAAAATTCAGAAGAACCTTCCTTCCAATTTTTTCGTAGGTACCTACGTGCCCCTGGTGAAAGAATTAATTTGATTATAAATAAAAATATTTCCGTTTGCATAATTTCTTCATGTTTTTCTCATTTCCCGTTTCTCATTCATCATTAGGCACACTGCACACAGAGAAGAGGTTAGAAGGTATAACTTAAACATGATTTCGTCTCATTTGACTGAGATAGGAGGTAACGTGTTGATAAAGGAAATATCACCATGGAAACATAGTCCAACTAGCAGTGTCGCTCCTTATTCTTGCGGGATTTTCATGAAATTGTAGTGGTAGCATTGTTTTCCCTGACTAAATCTCTGACTAGCTAACTAGCTGCTATTTGGTGATTGATAAACGCATTCCAAGCTCTGACTAGTTAAAATCTCTGATTATCGTTAATCAGTGACTAGCTATTTGGAGATTTAACTAGAGAATTGATAAACCGGCCCTTAGTCCGAAATACGAAAATGCAATATGGCTGCCAGCAAATCAGAGTTTGACTAGGTAGTTAAATTATAACTAGAGCCTCGAATCTCTAGTTAAAGATAATTACTGATTAGGGATAGACAGCTGCTAAAGTGAATTGATAAACGGGTACCTATGTGCGAAATAATCAGAGATTTGACTTAGTCAGACTTTATTCGGGCTTGCAAATGTGATTGAATGTGATTGGCCCTGAGGATATAAAACAACATGCATTTTCTACTCCAACTTAATTTTCAATAATTTACAGTTCACCAAATAGGCACCTAGGTACCTATTTATTGGTTAATAAGTGAGAACACTATATAGGTATCTACTTGAAAACCATCAATACTTGCCATACTTCTGACATTGAAGAATGAAAAAAGAAAAAAACTATAATCGACAAATTACTAATGAATATACAGAGTGTTCTTTCTACTCACATGGGAATGCAATATCTCCTGGGTAGTAATAATAAGTGAACTCTGCATGTATCGTACTCTCTGCGGGGAAAGTGTATCTATCTCGATCACCTAAAAAAACAGGAATTGATAGTTTGTGTATTTGGAATAAGCACAGGGAGATAGCCCAATGTCAAGATAGTGGTACGCTAAATTGGTACTCAATGACCTACCTACCAAAAGAGCGTAATTCAGAAATTGCAATGTTATTTTCTCCCTCTACACCATGAGGTGGAAGAGGGCTCGACTAAGTATGTATTTTCTCATTTTGGAGTCAAGTGTTCATTCATTTTTCATTTTGGAACCGTTTCATTGCTACATCAGGAAATTCTTCAGCCTAGTATAAGCAAGGTAGGTAAAATATGTAGTTATTAGTCAATATCCTAGAAATTCTTAGAATGTCCAGTCTACATCAGTAGTTATGATAAAAATTCATCTTTTCAAATTCAAAAGGAGACCTATCTATACCTACTTAAAACTTGAGATAAAAAAAAATTGTAATAAGTAAATAATTTTATAGTAAGTTTACTATTTGTCAAATTCGTATACTATCAGTCAATAGTTTCATTACTGTACTATTTGAAATTAGTTACCTGTAGTTATTAATTGTTGTTGGAGATAGGCACATGATTTCAGGCTGTTGATGTTATCACTTGGACATGCTAAGACTTAGGGCTCTTTCAGACGATTCACACTTAGCCCACACCACTGGTGAGCGATTTTACGAGGTGTGTTTTCTCACGAGTCCACTGGCTGTCACCCACACAACAACAGCCCCTTTCCCCACCGCCCGTCTTTCCCCACCAGTTCAAAGTTTCGAGGCAATCAGTGCTTGTTCTTTATTAATTGTAGCAGTATGGATTATTCTCCAGATCAAATTACGGGTATCTACTTCCGTGTTAGTGGAAGGACTTGACGAAAAGAAAAGCTAGACAAATGAGGGTCCATCCTATATGATTGGGTCAAGGAATGAACCAATTTCTTTCTTTCTTGATACACTCACATCGTTGTAGCTGGAGTCAAAAGGCGCCTCTATATGCATGCTGTTTATGCATGTTGTTTTGAGTAATCGACCGTTCTTAAGCCACGTCCATACTATGCCGAATGAGGGTGGGCACCCTTGTATGATCCGCAAGGGTGAACAAGTGTGGACACGTGCGGAAGGTGAACTGAACGAGGGTGATCCCGATCCGACTGGTGTCGGTCCACTTCAAAGATTGCGGATCAGCATCGAACAGTGCCGATCACCCTCATTCGGGTCGCACTCCAGTGTTTTGTATTTTTCTAAAGTTCATTCTCTCTATAAATAGCCATTTTTGTGGATTTTAACGCTGATTTCGGCCCTCAGGGTATTTTTGTGGAGATGAGGGGTGTTGGACATTGTTTTTACTTGAAAGAAGAGTAAGTAAGTCCTATGAATTTCATCTAAATCATTAGAGCGGTTTGCGAGAAAAGCTGAAATAAAAGTGATAAAAATGACGTTTTAGCGAACTTTCGAAGAAAATGAAGCTATTGCAATGGCTTCAAAATGTTAGTAATGCAAATGTTTGAAAATTTTCTTCAAGGAAATCCGTTTCAGACCATTCTAAAACGATTCCTGAAATTTAACACTTTTTAATATGTATACTCGAGACAATATGTGACCCTGGAATCGAGACAAAAAATCCAAGAAAAAATTTTTAAATGTCAATAATATCAAAAGAAAGGATGAGTTTGTTGGCCAGAACTTTTGGAGTTCCTACTCCAAGGGGTAAAATGTTGAAATTTTGAGTCAAAATAGCTTTTAAAAAACAAACAAAAAAACGTGTTTTTCGAGGATGCAACGACTTTCTCTAGCAGCAACTCCAATCAGGATTGCAGCGGCATCTGCGAGAATTTTATCTACGTCACTCATTATTATTATTCGCTACGAATTAACAATTTAATTTTTTTTTTCAATTTAAAAATTATTTACTTTTTTTAAAAATAATTCTACTAATTCTACTAACCACAATCAAAATTTTACGAGTATCACTCTTTGGAGGCTGAAAGCTGACTGAGGGCGATCGCCCCGTCCACACTTCTCTCACTGTCTGGATGCAATGCCGAACCGAAGAAGCCGAACGACTTCTTTCGGCATAGTGTGGATGCGGCTTTAGGTCCCATATACATGAATATTTTCCGATTTCAAAAAAGGCGGACATTTTGTCATTAGAACAACGACTTGTAGCAAGAAACGCTGCAAATTCTTACACAACGGTTAATTATTTTCTGTATAGAACCCCCACCACCCATCTGCAAAGATCTTATCAGTATTATTATAGTCAGTACCTACCTGCCATAGTCAATTATATGGCAAGGTCACAATAATTTATTCGTGAGGACAGTGTATGCCTACCTGTAATTATTACTAACTGAGTGTAGCAGGTCCTTCATAAAGTAATTCAGTAACTAAGGAAGCTTATAAAAATAATCAACAAACTCGATTCAGTGGAATCGAAAAATAACTGCATTATTTGATCGGTTGATCTTTGAACGAGAATTAGGCTTACTTGGGAAGATTTGCGATTCCCACTCGTGTTTATATCCTATACCAACAGGATCATTGCAAATGGGCGATCTATACAGAAAATAATAAACCGTTGTGTAATAATGTTCAGCGTTACTAATTCAGTTTTGGGATTCTACGTATCTTGAAACGTAAAACATCAAATTTTGTGGAGGGGTTTAAAAACAAATTGTTCGTGCTCGATTTAAAAGGTCCATTATTGAAAAAACGTCTGCCAAGTTGGGTGTGGCACATAGCTT
>JAEMON010000001.1:15330517-15340876 GCA_030264115.1 Lygus lineolaris | reverse complement strand
TTATGCCAGTTGAACTTCAATCTGTCACAAGTTACACCAATTTAAATTTTATTTTCCAAACCCTAAGTAAGGCTTCTGGGATGAGTTGGTCTGCATTTTTCTGTGTGTGTGTTCCGCGATAGAGGACGCAATTTTGGAGCAATTGGCTTGAAATTTAGTGGGTATACTCCTTAGACATCCAGAATTTGCTGCATAGTTTTTGGCGCCGATTGGATGCGACGCCACAGCGCCAAAAATATGAATGTGCGACGCCAAATGCAGTTAAGTGACTTCTCTTCAGACCTGAGTGCAAATTTTAATACGATGTGTGCGTTCAATTAAGATAGCGTTGATAGGCGAGTTGTATGATGAAATGACACAACTTTATTTGAAAACATGTGAAAGTTATTTATTTATTAGCAAATATATGATCTGATGGAAATTATGCCCATAAAGAGAATGGCAAAATGATCCAATCTTGAAACTGGCTGTGGTTGGAAATGTGGTTTCTATGGCGATTCACTTGCTCTCGTATTGTAAGGATTTTGTAACAAGGAGAAACTTCTGTTGAAAAAATTTTAAGAACCAAAGGATAAACAACTCACCACAACAGCAGGTGTGTACTGTATGTGTAATTCAGAAAGTTGTGGATGCTTTCTACTGACTGTTTTTACGACGTCGTTCGTTTCTGCTTTGTTAGTGACGGTCCTGGCATTTTTGTTTCCGTCGAATCTGGTTTAGTGGGCGGTTCTTGGTCTGGTGGGCTATCATCTTCAGGAGGTGGTTCTCCCAGTGGCAGGTCCGGAAGGCCATCCAACTGGTCCTCGTCCTCGTCTTCTAGGGGGACAATGGCACCAGGACATCTCTCTCTTGCTATCACCTCCACTCCTGAGGAGCTGCTGTTCAGCTGCATGCCTACACTGCCAGGGGAAATGTCTGAACACCGCTGCCCCTCTAGAACACTAGGACCAGTTGGATGGCCTTCCGGACCTGCCACTGGAAGAACCGCCTCCTGAAGATGATAGCGCACCAGACCAAGAATTGCCCACTGAACCAGATTCGACGGAAACAGAAATTCCAGGGCCATCACGACCAAAGCAGAAACGAACGACGTCGTAAAAACAGTGAGTGGAAAGCATCCACAACTTTCTAAATTGTAGGTTGTACGTACACACCTGCTGTTGTGGTGAGTTGTTCATCCTTTGGTTCTTTAAATTTTTTCAACAGAAGTTTCTCCTAGTTACAAAATCCTTACAATGCGAGAGCAAGTGAATCGCCATAGAAACCACATTTCCAACCACAGCCAGTTTAAAGATTGGATCATTTTGCCATTCTTTTAATATTAAATAAATAACTTTCGCATCTTTTCAAATAAAGTTGTCATTTCACCATACAACTCGCCTATCAACGCTATCTCACCTGAACGCATACATCGTATTAAAATTTGCACTCAGGAATGAAGAGAAGTCACTCAACTACATTGGGCGTCACACATTCATATTTTTGGCGCTGCGGCGTCGCATCCAATCGGCGCCAAAAACAATACAGCAAATTCTGGATGTCTAAGGAGTATACCCTTTAAATTT
Source organism: Lygus lineolaris (assembly GCA_030264115.1). NCBI lineage: Eukaryota > Metazoa > Arthropoda > Insecta > Hemiptera > Miridae > Lygus > Lygus lineolaris. The sequence goes on along the minus strand of JAEMON010000001.1, from coordinate 15,339,311 downwards.
CAAGCCAATTGCTCGAAAATTGCGTCCTCTATCGCGGAACACACACAGAAAACTCTATCACAGAAAAATGCAGACCGACTCATCCCAGAGGCCTCACTTAGCATTTGGCAAATACAATTTAAATTGGTGTAACTTGTGACAGGTTGGAGATAAACTGGCATATATTGTATATTCCCAAAGGAAATTTAATGCTCTAAAACATTGATTATGAAGACTTTTGTCGTAGGATGAATGTTTTAGAAGATATGGAGGGTAGTTAAACAGAAAACGTGAGGCGAAAATCGCTTTTTTGGAAATTATTACATTTGCAGCGCTTATATCTTGGAAACGGCACGGAATATGAAAAAAGTGTAATGAAATTTTTGTAGAATTTATGTAGCTTCATTTTAGTATACAGTTAGGTTTTGCGTATGACGCACAGTTCTCGAGGTATGAGCGAAAAACAAAAAAATGGGACCTTCCACCCCATCAATTACCAGACCCGGAAACGCGGAGACTTTTAGTATGTTTACGTTCTAACTACCTGAACATGTTCCCGAAGAAAAACCTTGGATTAAAATCCCAGAAAATTCCACAGCAATTGGGAGTTATGGCTATAAAAACACGGTTCAAGTTTGCGCATGCACTGGAGCTACTACTGATTCAATTGTGACGAAATTCATAGGAAATTGTCTTAGAGTCGGCCCTCAACCACCCTCCAAATTTGAGCGAAATGGTCTAATAGGAACTGAGATATCGCAGTTTCAAGAAATCACGTTTGCCCACACTAACCTACACGCTACTAGTTGTCCGACGTAAATGAAATTAATATGGGACGCTCACGGGCCTATCCCGACTGATCCCTGAAAATTGTATCAAATTCGGACAATTACTTCGTGTAGTCTTGCCTGGGACAAGGAATTGACTACAGACAGACAGACATGGAATCAAAATGGTTTAGAAAGCTCTGAAACGTAAAAAGCAAGTGGAAATTTTGATTTTGGTGGACAATTTTTTTTAATTACTTGCACGAATACCTCCCACCTTGTTTAGTGAGGAAGCAAAATGTTGACTGTGGAGAAGGTAATTACAAATGGGGAAGAGGCCAGGATCTAGTTCAGGCACAGGAGCACCTGGAATTTGAGTGGGTGGAAGGGGGGTGATGTAATGAGCCTCCGCTGGCTATCGGCTGTTTGTAGCGTAGTCGTTAACGCTCTGAACTGAAAAACCTGCCATCTGCTGAATTCCTTCGTGGGTTGTAGATCAATCCCCAACGCGAGCAGTTTAATTTTCAAGACCACAAGACCTAGTAACAATGAGTCATGGTCATGGATCATATACACCAAGTATCTCTTGCTACAGTGGCCTGATCAAAACATCCAAAATTAATTAAAACTTAACTACGCATTTCTCACCCAAAAGCAAAATAGGTATCATCCCATCTAATTCCCAACTTTCAAATAAAAACTATGCGGGTAACGCTCATTATTATCAAGCTCCTACTCCTCTCCATTTACTCAGGACTCCAGAAAATTTGTTTGTATGGTCGTGACTGAATTACAACATACATGTAGGCATGATCATTTAATACATACGAAATTTGTAAGTAATAAATGGTCATGCCTACATGTATGTGCATTTAATGAACTGAATAAAGATTATAATCAAGTAACCGATCAGACCAATTCTCACCAATCAGATAATCAATCATTGTCAAACCCACCACACAACTCTTAGGCACATACCAAAGAGTTCAACAATTCTTAATTTTAATATCTGGATGGAATTTGCTTTCAGTATCTCCATTAAGTAATACACTTTAAAAATCATAAAACAATCCAAGAAAGCCTCACCTTTAATGAACTCCTTTGGTACTTGTGAATTATTTGTAGTGACTCGGTAAACAGTGAAGTCGTCAACCCTCAATATTAGGCATGAAGTCATGACTTTAGCCAGATTCGATAGCACATAGTTTTTAATTGTGTCACTGAACTGGGAATTGGAAGAAGAGCCATCATGTGTTTCGTCCGCCTTCTAAGAAATCAACTCATTACCATAGAACATATAAAACAATCCCTACATATTTTATTCTGAAGTGAAATAAAATTTAACTTACATCATTGTCAGCTACCTTATTAACAGGTGTGCTCTTGCTACTCTGCTGAATCAAATTCAATAGGCTATTCTTGAAGAGATTCTGAGCAGAATTAAGCCACTGAACGTGTGGGGAGTTTGCTTCATTATACCTGAAATTGACACAAGAAAACAAAAAATGAAGCAGAAAAAATTTTCTTCAAAGAAACAAAATGAAACCAATTATAGGTAAGTAGGTACTTAATACATTAGATACATCTTCAGTATGTATGGATCTGTCTAAACTTTTGTGAGTCAAATCGATTTGGCTTTCACAATCGTGTTTTTGGTTTTGGTTAGTTACTGTAGGAAAGGACTTCCGTTTGACTGACTTCCCAAAGGAAACCCATTTTTGAGAGAATTTTCTCGAACTCAGCGGATACATTTTGCTAATATATGGGGGGGTCACCATCGGCTTTTCCTGACGTTTAACGGAAGTAGGAAATCTTTAGTATGGATTAGTGAGTGGTAACACATTCATGTAGATTTATAGTATTAGGAAGAGTTCCATTTTACATTGAGTGTTACGGAAGGTTCAAGAGTAATGGAAACTGTCTGCCAAGTCGTGTGAGCAGTATATAGGTTTTCCGAAACAAATTCAGAGTTTTCCAAACCAAATCCGGAATTCCCAATTTCAAATTCAGTTTTTTTCTTCTTCAAAATTTCATAGCATAAGTAAATATTAAAAAAAAACATTTCCTGAATTTGATTTGTAAATTTCCAAATTCGGTTTGGAAATTTCTGAATGTGACTTGGAAAAAATATGGATTCTTCACTTATTGTAACATGGACATATAGAATTAGCAAGTGACAAAATGACGACTCTATATACATAAAAAGCGCTTAAATTTGATGATAATCAGCCAAACTTCTCATCTGTTCACCCTTGAGCCAGGGTTACACTTGCGATGTGGTGCTGGCTCTCAAACCTAGTACAACTCACTCATACACTACTCAGTCATACTCAATTGGCCAATATTCGCCGCCTTTGACTCGTGACAAAAAACTGCCTTTTGAACTATCAACCTCGAGCACCAATATTCGCACGCATTCTGGCATTTGTCCCACAGTTACACTTGTGGGAACAGGTCGACGAATATTTGGTGTTGGGCCCAACAGTTCAAGTGTAACCGCGGCTTTAGAAGTTATTGCTTCCTCACTACTGAAGGTAGGAAGCTATGTATTCGTGCAAGAAAAAAAAGTCCACCAAATTCAAAATTTCTACTTGCTTTTTAAGTTTCAGAGCTTTCTGAACAATTTTAGTTCCCTGTCTGTCTGTGACCACTAATAGCGTGAGAGCATGCGGATGTGTGAATTTCCTTACACCCCTGTATCTCAGTTCCTAATTGAACTATTTCGCTCAAATTTTCAGGGTGCTTGTGGACTGATTCCAAGACAATAACTTCTGAATTTCGTCACTGCGCATGCGTAAACTTGAAATTTGTTGTCATAGGCGTATCTCTGGAACCACCAATTTCGGTGAAATTTTCAGGGATTACGCGAGTTAGACCCTAGAGGGTCCCCTATAAATTTCATCGCCATCTGACCATTAGTAGCACATGCGCATGCACTAACGTAAATTTCCTGAAAGTACGATTCCTCAATTCCTAATGCACGGATTTCGCTCAATTTCGGAGTTTAGTTGAGATCTGACTCCAAGACAATTACCTATGAATTTCGCCACAATTGGATAAGTGATTGCTACTGTGCATGCGCAAATTGTTTTGGTGTAAGTTGATTTGGTTCAATTTTTGACTGAGTTGATCTATAAACTCTATCTTCGACTCGTACTATTAGGAATTTGGAAGGGCCCTGACCAAGATTCAAAAAATTTTTCGACCTGTCACGACCTCTTTTTGACGTAAATGCTTCAGAAAATGCACGTTAGCGCATGCGCAGAGGCAGCTATTGATCCGACTGGGTTGAAACCTATGGGGACCATCTAGGGCTCAAACCTCACAAACCCTGTAAATGTCATCAAACTTGGGCCGTACGATTTGGAGTTTCACCTGGACAAGGAATTTACCACAGAAACACACCCACACACCCAAACTCACATACAGATACTGAGCGAAATTCATTTTGTAAGCGTTCAAACCCTGAAATGTATGATCTGATTTTGATGAAATTTGCGTGGTTTGTGCCATAGACCCGCAAGGCGGTCCCCTATCGGTGTGTCCAACGTGGACGGCGAGTGCGTTCCATTTGCCTTCATCGCCATCGGACCAATAGTAACGAGCGAAATTTTTAAATTTGGGGGACACAACTTGTTCAAATGCCTGCAAAAACTTCAAGTAAGTAAAAGAGTTTTTCGAGTAAAAATATCGAGTTTTCAACCTAATACATCAACTCTGAACTAATAAATCAAAATTACTGCATAACTCGAGTAGATAGTGTTAAGAAATCAAATTTCGCAACGACCTAAAATTTATCCTAAATAATTCTACTCTCACGAAATGAAAAAGCTTTCCGGGGCTAGGGGACCGCCACTCCGCGGGGGTAGGGACAGTGTTCCCATGGCCGGAAAACCAAAAATCATAACGCCATGTATAAAATTGATGCCTCAAACAAAGACAAACGGTGGGAACACGCCCAGCTCGGGTGGGGAATGGAGAAGTGAGTCGAGTAAATTCCGCGAGGAAGAAAATCGGGGACTTTTTCCTGAGGAGCGCGGCCAAGGAAGGATCTCCTGGACTATCTTTGTGTATCTGCAATTTCCGCAAAGGTGGGAATCTCCATCTACCCTTTGGCTCATTCATAAGTAAAAACACCCAATAATAAATAATTCCTTTTAGTCATTCTAATTTATTAATTTTCACATTAATTTCACTATCCAATATGATAGAGATATAACTCCTCACTCATGGAGGTTAAACCTTATACTGAAATCAACCTAACCCTTTTCATTGGGTTTTTCTATGCTCAAGGCATGACCTGATTCTCATCAGGCATTTGAATTTTGCCACCATAAGGATCCCACCCCCAATCATTCTTGTCCCCGCTTTCCGATTCATAGAGGAAAACGGTATTTAAATCTCCAAATTGTATTGTACCCTTTTTTTATTATTAAATTTGTTTTGTGAAAGGAAAAGAGATGACGAAATAGCAAATCCACTGCTCAGGAACATTCAAACTCTCTCCTTTCGTGTCTCTTTCCTTTTTCACTACAAATGGGAGATTTCGTAATACATTAGACTATCGTTTTTTCGTTTTTTTTTTGAACACCCAAATGGTGTATCTTTTTTGCATAATAATTCTTGTTGGTGTTGTTTTAAGGAACCCTTGTTAAAAGTTGTTAAGGATTCTTGTTTTCAGGAAGTGAAGGTTAAATCATGATCTGTGTTTCCTTACTAACTCTATGATTCCTTTTAAAACCCAAGGTATTTGTGTTCTATGATAGAGAATAATAGAGAAATCAGGATATCATTCCTTAATTTCTTCCATGTAAACCAACATGGGAAACAAATCAAATTCCAAGAACTAGTAACAGTAATAATCAGGAGGTAAAGTATAACAGAGTAGAATGTTCGACTAATAATTCAAATTCACTAGATTTGTATCCTTTTTTCCTGAATTAAAAGAGACTGGTGGAGTTACGCGCCTATTGCATTACATGAAAACCCCCTAGCTAGTAACTTGTTTTTTTTTCTTCAAAATTCGAAATGAAACGAGATCATTGGAGATTCATGTTTTGGTGAACCTCGAGTCGGTCCTACCTTGATCCATATTTTAACAGACTTGGCCATCTGAGGTTAAATTTGGGTCATGCTAAAACTGATTGGGGTTAATGAGTGAGTTCACAACCTCCTTAGTAAATATTCACTTCTTTAACATCGCTAGGTAGTTTTCATTTGGAAGCAATACCCGAAAATTTAGGCTCGTAACAGAAAGTTACGACCAATTCAAGAATGATGGAGTGCGTTTCTATGTAGGTAACTACACATACTACTACAAATACATACAGGAGCTTAATTGTAACCACATTTATAACGTAGGTACATACCTAGCCCAATGTTTGCGATCGCACGGAGATGCAAGATGATAAGGATAATAGTCTACTTGGAGAGAAGATACTTGTAAGTGGACATTGCTCCCACTTCCCAGCAATGGATGCAATGAACGACCAGCTGGAAATTAAATAACTATCAACATACGATTTTCAGAAACTGGTCTATGAATGGAGCAGGGTTGCACGAATTACACCCCCTTAGTCATGGCAACATTTTTTTGACAGATGAAGAGATATTGAGAATGAAGTCCCCATTACGAATGATAGAGAAGTTCAAAGTTACCTCCAGGATCATCACTGAGATGAAGGTTAATATTGTGAGCTAAGAAATGGTAGGATGTTTCAATAACGTCACAACTGGCAAATAACTGTTCCTTTGTATCAGATTCTCCCATTCGTGCTTGTTGTGAGACCTGAGCTTGATATTCTGGTAGCATCTGAGAACATCGACACCTTGGATAATGGCAGGTAAGTACCAGGAAAAAACTTGGAAAATTAAATCGATCTGGAGATTAGCTGAGCGTGGATAACTTGAAGTGTAGGTAATCGAAAGGATAATAATCTAGTTCCATGTAGAACTGTGAGATTTAATGAGGGTCTTTTCCACTCATTGAAACCACGGACTAGCTATGTAAGATGAAATCGTGATTTGATGATAAAGTTACTTTTGGATGATAGAGCTTGATTTTTCAATTCACTACTGCAAACTTGAAATAATGCTAACACAAAAATTAGTTGGTAATCCGCTTTATGGTCACCTTGATTCGGCTATAGTAAATAGTTCCACTAGCTTTTGGATAATTATTTCCAGAAACAAAGTACCTACCAGATACATGTTTTAAGGTCACAACATTTCTAATTTTGCAAATCGAATATAAAATTTAATCATCAAGAGTGGCTGGGTTGGTTACTGATTTGGTGGGTATGTTCTACTTATGAGAATACCCTAGGTAATTAGAAGGTAAGTAATATTATTTTATGCAACCCGCTTTTTTTTTAGCCAAACGAGAAAAGTGAACCAATGTATTTTTCAATGGGTGCTATATCAGGAGTCAAGGGATAAAATTCAATAAATTAACAAACAATAATGTAGTTGCCGCCACAAACCATCCTCCTACCCTCAGGAAAGGGTCTCCTTTGGTTTCCAGTTTCCATCACGGCTGGGTCACCACTTTTAGCTGGGTATGTTCTACTTATGAGAATACCCTTGGTATCAATTAGAAGGTGCGTGATATTATTTTATACAACCCGCTTTTTTTGGTTGAACGAGAAAAGTGAATCAATGTATTTTTCAACAAGTGTTATATTGGGATTCAAGGGATAAAATTCAATAAATTAACAAAACAATAATGTAGTCGCCGCCACACTGACTATTTACCTCCAATTTTCTAGCGGCTTTTTTTATGCGCGTCGTCTCATTGGCCTTCTGAACTAATCCAGACAAAGATTCAGCAAAATGGAGGACAGCTTTAAGTTGAGAGTCAGTAAGGACCCATAAGAGATTCTCCAAAATCAGAAGTAACTTGCAACCCATCACAAAGCAGTCTGAAATATCCAATGACAGTTTTAAACAATTATGTTCCTACGATCAATTTAGAATATTATATAGTAGCAGCTCCTCCGAGATACACAAATCCCTTCGACTCCCAGAGATAGACATTCAAAAGAGCGAAGAAAGCGCGCCTTTTGACATTTGAGAAAACGTAAGCCTGTTCCCCTGCGGGATCAGCTAGGCGACAGTAATATCGCACATCATCCTGCACTGCGTTCTGACCCGGAAGCCGTAACCTCCTCACTTTTCCTTTTGAAGCAACGCAATGCTCCTTGTATCCAATATTCTCCGACTTTATAAAGTTGGTTCTCGATTATTATACGAAATTTTCTGGCGAAATTTTTTTTTTTTTTTTTTTTAATTTCAAGTCTGTTCTTTCAGCAAGAAGTATCGGTGAAAAAAAGAAACGCGAGTTAAAGGAAAAACGTTGTCTATTTCCACGAAAATATTCCTAACCACTCGATTTTGATTTCATTTTGAATTTAAGTTCGAAATGCAATTGTCGTTCCACTCATTTATCACTCGGGTTGGTTTTTAATTTGGGTTTTCAATTTAAAATCCTTTTTCCTCTCGAACCACAGTTAGTTGGATGTGGGGTAGGTCCCGATTTCACTTGAGCTACAGAAATGTTCCCGTTGACAGCTCTTGTTATTACATTTTCATATATTAGAAGATTTTTCATAGCAGACCTACGTTAAAACATTCTAGCTTCCACATTACGACCTATGCCATTCTATGTGCAAGATTTGGACTCCCCCTGGTTGGTTAGGGGATCTCACATGAGTTTGATTGCTTCAATCATTTTATATTTACCAAAATGTTTGCCCTATACCGTTTGTGTCTCGTTTAAGACACTTGAGTGATGATTCATTTTAGCGAATGCAGTGCGCACTAACTTTGTTATTTGAAATGGTAACCCCTATTTTTTATTGCAGATTCAAATTCTACGCAAAATTCCATAAACATTTGACACCTCAATCGATTTTTTTTTCGGCGCGCAACCCTACCGGCAAGCGCTGAAAATCGCTCAACCGTGAAATTGCACAAAATCTGATTTTCGAGAATGTAGAGTGTGGCATATGAAATTTCATTATTTTTTTACGCTGAATCACGTGGTGATA
>JAEMON010000001.1:15278688-15295072 GCA_030264115.1 Lygus lineolaris | reverse complement strand
GTGATGGAATTGACCAGAAACAGACCGGCAAACACGGAACCATTTTTTTGCTGATCGCAATACTTTCCATACACCTTCAGGAGGGCTGAGGAAAGTAAAAATGCATAATTGGTATTTCAACGTTCTAAATAATAATGTGTGTAATCACGTACCTACGTGGTTTTCGTAACCGGTGTAAGGCATGGTTAGAGATGAAAGGATCTGCAGTGGGCGGAAGGAGTTGATGGATATAATCGACGGGCCTACCTACTACGGCCAGGGCGCTATCGAACCGGTTACACACTAACCCATAGAGCTCAAAGCCCGGTTATGTCGCCCAGTTGAGTCACAATGACCTTCCCGCTCTGGTTCGACCAGACCTGTTGTCCTTTTAAAATATCTTCTGCCGAAAAGCCAGTTATTGGGGACATCTTCGCGCAATAATTTACCTAATCGAACTGAAGTTAACTTGGAGACTGTGGATGAGAAAAGCTTCGCCGCTGTATCCATAGCCTGGAGCATCGCATCGCTATAGATGGTAACAGGAGAAGGGGTGCTTGCTACCTAAAGGGAATTTGTCTGTTTGATGATTAGTATATAGGTATGTTAGCCTTTGAGAATGTTCATACGCGAACTTCAAAAATACAAATTTCATAACGAATTGTCTGTTATACCACATTATAATATAATAATAAGGGTCAACAATATAAATAAAAGTTTCATTCATGCAGCATGAGTTGGTGAGCGAATTTTCGAAGAATAATTTTAACCGATTTGGTGGGTGATTCTTATGGGAAATTTCAAACTGAATCCGAATATACCATAATTATGTTCCTATGTTTAAGATGGTAATTCACACCAAAAACCTCAAAAAACACGTTTTTTAGCGACTTTTGACTCTAAATTTTCAAAATTTGACCCCTTGGAGTACTCCAAAAATTCTGGCCAACGAACTCATCCTTTCTTTCGATATTATTGACATTTTAAAATTTTTTCGGATTTTCTATCTCGATCCCTTGGGCAGATATCGTCTGGAGTGACACATATAAATATATATATGTATAAATAAATATATAAATATATACCTATGCATATAAATAAGTGTTAAATTTCAGGAATCGTTTTAGAATGGTCTGAAACGGATTTCCATGAAGAAAATTTTCAAAAATCTGCATTACCTATTTAAATTTTGAAGCCATTGCAATATATTTATTTCTGACGCTGATTCATTTAGACACTTTTCTGGAAACTTTTTATGGTAATAAAAGAAGTACCTATAAGTAAAAGTATATAACCAGAAGATTTAAGTAGAGAATGAATCATAATCGATTTAAATACTCTTTCAATGAATGATTTCTGTGAAAGAACCTTTAGGGACAAGGGGACAGGTGGGAAGTAGGTAAAGCATCCTCACTTTTGTAACAGGGGAGTACAGAAAATCAGTTAGTGAAAATTGTACCGAAATTGGTAGAATAGTTTTGGATTATGCATATATGACAACAAATTTAAAGTATACGCATGCGCAGTAGCTATTACTGCTCCAATTGTGATGAAATTCGTAGGTAATTGTCTTGGAGTCAGCCTCCAACTACCCTCCGAGTTTGAGCCAAATCGGTCCATTAGGGACTGAGAAATCGTAGTTTCAGGAAATTCACGGTTGCGCTTGCGCATTAGCTACTGGTGATCCGGTGGCTTTGAAAATAATAGGGGACCATCTAGGAGCTACCTCGTACATTACTTGAATATGTTACCGAGATTGGTCGAGGAGTTCCGGAGAAAGTTTCCGGAGTTACCTATGGCTATGAAAACACGGTTCCAGTTTGCGTATGCGCGGCAGCTATTTCATAGGAAATTGTCTTGAAGTCAGCCCCCAACTACCCCCTGAATTTCATAGGAAATTGTCTTGCAGTCAGCCCCCAACTACCCCCCGAATTTCATAGGAAATTGTCTTGCAGTCAGCCCCCAACTACCCCCCGAATTGGCACGAAATATGTTCATTAGGAACTGAGATATCGTCGTTTCAAGAAATTACCGTTTGCCCATGCGTACCCACATGCTACTAGTTGTCCGATGGTGATGAAATTGATGGGGGACAAACCCTGAAAATTTCATCAAAATCGGACCATAATTTCGTATAGCTTTGCCTATGACAAGGAATTTACCACAGACAGACAGACACAGAACCAAAATTATTATGAGAAATCCTTGAAACGGAAAAACGCAAGTGGAAATTTGTGATTGTGGAGGCATTTTCCCTTCACTTTTTGCACGAATACGAGTGACCCTTGCAGTTTGGAAGCACAATCGGATTGCATTGCGGAATTTAAGTACCTTCCAAAAATTATGTATTGGCACCTATACGTATAAATTCGCGGATTTTTGTTTAAAAAATGTGAAGTTAGCCTGAAAACAGCCGTCACGAAACCCTAGTAAGTCATATCGTCACTTCAAAGTGGGGAATCCTCAAAATACCTAACGAATAACTTCGATGGTAAATTTTACGTCGTTACAAATAGTATACAGATGCCTTATTTATGTATAAGAAGAAAAGAGATTTATTTGTGCGATTTGACGTTGGTTCGAACGAAACACTTCCAACTACAGAGAGTAACATTGAAGACACTAACTCAGGTATAATAATCCAATTTAACGCGGAGAAGTGAGTTTCCATTTATTGGGACTCTCTTTCAGGCCGGTTTTTGGAATCTATGAGAAACTTTGAAGGGTCGGACTTTTAAATTCTTGACTTATTCAAGAATTCATTTTCTTGGATTCATTGTCCTTGGTAACAGCCGAATGCCAATTGTGGTTCATTAACTTCAATTAAAAACCTTTCTGTACGAGCATCTTCTTCTATACATAATTTGATGTTTTAGGTATCTACGTTTCAAGTTACTTCGAATCCGAAAATAGGATTAGATCACCTGAATCAACTAGAATGAGAAGACAGGTGGACTATTCTGGTTCAAGGGCCAAGGGAGTGATGTAGTTCAGTTTTTCTCATTTTTCTCAGCCAATGTTTGGCTGATTTTGAAGCGGTTTGCGGGATCCTTCTTATTGTTCAATTCTCTAGGGGATTCAGCTATGTACGAAAGCCAAATTGACATAAACGCACCTCACCCTTCTAGAGAATGATAAATGAGAAAAAATGCCGCCAAGCGCATCAAAATTCGTTGGAAATTGGCTGAGGAATATGGGAAAAACTATTCAAAGCTAAAATGGTTAGGTGGGGTGGGGGATCCTTTTTTTAAACTTATTGATCATAAGCAGTAATAATGCTATGGTAAGAGTTCTTATAAACTATTCGGATACCGAGATTTAGGCATTTTCGGGGGCATTTTTTGGGCTTACTCCTTTGGCTTAAGGGACCAAGGAACTGATGTAATTCGTTTTTTCATTCAATTTATGATCGATTTTGATGCGGTTAATGGCATTCTTCTTGCTATTAAATCCTCTTGGGCTCTCAGTTTTAATCATTTCAATTTCGTAATTTTGAATTTTTCAATTTCTTTTTTTTAATTCAAATTGGCATAAAGGCAGCTCATCCCCCTAGAGAATGATACAATAGGAAGAATCTCGCCAACCGCATCAAAATCCGTTGAAAAACGCTGCAAATTATTACACAACGGTTTATTATTTTCGAGTGGATCCTATTGGTTTAGTAACTTCTGTACATTGATTATTAATAAAATTGCGTATTTTTTCCAGTCACGGCATGAAATTCAGCTGATCTGCGAGCTCCATTTTCGACTCAGTTGATCTGGGAGCTCCATTTTCGACTCAGCTGATCTGGGAGCTCCATTTTCGACATCTTGCATACGAGTTTGCAAGCAAGCGAGACATTTTATGTCTTTTAGTAACGTAACGCTTTTTGGTAACGCTTTTCGAGGACACTTTTTCGTGACAGTTTTTTATTTTAATGTGCCAAAGCAAAGACATAAAATGTCAAAAGCTATGCAACGCTAAAATGGGGAGGTTATCAGTTTTTTAAACTTATTGATCATAAGCAGTAATAATGTTGTAGTAAGAGTTCCTATGAACTCTTCTTTAGCCGAGATTGAGGCGTTTCTGAGGAAATCTCGAGCTCACTCCCCTGCCCCCGTCAAGGAGAGCTATTGAGCCTCCACCAATTTCGTTCCATGGTAATATGTCCAGTGGACGGAAGGGAAAGTTGTTGGCACTCTCATTGATGCCACCTAATGAACATGATCCTAGTCATTACCTCACTTCTGATCTCACGATCTCATTCAATTAATAATTAGCAAAGCTCCGAGATGGGCCGACCGCAACCCAAGAATGGAGACTCAGACGGAAGCCTATTCCTCCCGAACTTCCGCGGCGGTGAAGAGTCAATTGTTTTGTCTGTTGCCGCTTTGAATGAATCGTCGTAAAAAGGTGAAGATGAATGGCTGCCATGCGTCGAATTGAAACTAAGATCCCCGACCCCCACAAGATAAACCACCTAGGTAGGTCCTTCTACTTGTTAAGAACTACCTAGGTATATAGGTACTTCCTGATGGTTTGTACTTCCTCACGTAAGAAAAAGTACCGAACCTATTATAAAACAGTCCTTAATGAAAATTGTATGGAGCTTAATGTGAGAGTCACTACGGAATAAATGAATACACTACACCGAGAACTTCTTCCATTCTTCCATATGAATACATATAACGGCGCATGTTAGTAGGAAAAAAATACACGCGTAACACCATTAAATTGTTAGTCAGGAACACGAGCTTAAAATCCTGCATATAGGTTGGGGATAGGCAAACGGCAATAGTCAATCAAACACACTGTTATTGATCGGGATGATTTTGACATTCGGATTTCTAACCATCGATCATTCATTAGTCAGAAACACGAAGTTGAAAAGCCTACTTAGATTGGAGACAAACAGATTGCAATATAGTTGTTATTGATCGGGATGGTTTTGCATTCGTGTTTCTAACCAACTATCAATCCAATCATTGGTCAGAAACACGAACTGGAAAGCCTACACCTACTGGTTGGAGATAGGCTGACTAATATCGATGCACTGTGCATCTTTTCCAACAACAACCCAATAGATTGTGCGTACTCATACACAGCTTTCCATGCTTCTTTTTGTCTTGTTTCGTTAGGACGTAACTAAACGTACCAAACAGTACTTTCTTCTTCTCCCTATGTTATGAATCACACAAATTTGTAGCTTTCTCTTTTCCCCATTTTTCGTTTCAATAAAAACGCTTTAAACCTGAAACATATAGTTTAGTAGTGCATGCATCCAACACGTGAATCCGTGTAGCGCAACCCTCTGGTGCCAGTCTGGTACCATGGCGCCAGACCAAGGTGGCGTCAAGAATTGTTCCGAAACTGAACAGCATTCTTCCGAAATCTATAATCATCGATACCCATCATGGAAATCCAGGTGGCGGCACCCTATGGTGCCAGCCCATGGTTCAGTCGGGAACGCCTTGAGTTCACATAGAAGAATAGCAAGCAAATAGGTCTATAATTAAAGCCTGGGGAGCGTAGGCCCTACACAAGATTTAGTGATAAAATAATGTTTTTTCGGCATCAACCCCCCTCCACCCCTCCAAATTTAAATTTCGAAATTCTGGCGACGTAATGCACAACTAGTCAGCTTCCTAAGTTGCAAAAAAAAAAACAACAAAAATACAAGCAAATCAGTTAAGAATTACGCCCTAGGGAGCGCAGACAAAATGTTGCCAATCAACACGTTTTCCGGAATAAACCCCCCCTTTCCGCCCCTCAAAATAAAAATTTCGAAAATCCGGCGACGTAGTGCACAACTACAACAGTTTCATGAGTCTAACAAAAAAAAGAGCACGTAAATCTCATGAAAATTAAGCCCTGGGGTGAGCACACAAGATTTTGTCACACACATAAACGCACCCATAGTGACTCACACACTACATAGACAGTCACCTATGGTTTTTTATCACGGATTTCGATCCAGTTGGTCTGAAAAGGATTTGTATACAGTTCTTTTTCTCTCAGTTGAGTGTTGTCCTCATCCGACCCAGATCGAAAACAATATGACGCCACTCACTAGAGAGGCACGTCCTAAAAACTGAGACAACTGAAAAGTTCCATTCATGCAGCATGAGTTGGTGAGCGAATTTTCAAAGAATAATTTTAACCGATTTTGTAGGTGATTCTTATAGTACATTTCACGTTGATTCCGAATATACCATATGTTCCTATGTTTAATATGGTATTTCACACCAAAAAATTCAAAAAACACGTTTTTTAGCGATTTTTGAAACTAAATTTTCAAAATTGGACCCCTTGGAGTACTCCAAAAATTCTGGCCAACGAACATATCTTTACTTTTGATATTATTGACATTTAAAAATTTTTTTGGATTTTTTATCTCGATCCCTCGGGAAGATATCGTCTGGAGTGACATTTATATATATATACAAATGAAAAAGAGTTAAATTTCAGGAATCGTTTTAGAATGGTCTGAAACGGATTTCCATGAAGAAAATTGTCAACAATTTGCATTACAAAAATTTTCAATTTTCAATTTTCTTCGAAAATTCGCTAAAAGTATAAATACAAACAAAACGGAATCAAAACCGTTGGATGATGGTGTCGATGTTTCGACTGATGAGATGGGCGGGATAGAAACAGCTGAGTTGTTATTTTTTCATCAGCTGACTGGTATTAGTTCACTTGTGTCATGAGTAGTGTGACGGGTCTTATTGTGGAAGACAAGTTACTCTTGAGCGAAGTGACAGTTGATACTTCACATTTGTCCCACAGAATCAAAATACCAACTCGCATTTCGCGTTTCAGAACTTTCTGAACAAGTTTGATTTTGTATCCGTTTGTCTGTAGTCAGTTGCTTTTACCGGGCGAAATTGCGAAACTATCCAGCTGATTTTGAAGACATTTTCAGGGATTATGCACGTTAGCCTATGAATTTAATTGCCGTCGGACAAATATTGTAGCGTATGCGCATGCGCAAACGTGAATTTCAGTGATCAATTATTTTCTCCACCATTCGCTCAAATTTGTAAGGCAATAGTGGCATTTACCAACCAATTAACCATCTAATCAATTAACCATTTATATACCAACTGTATACCATCCAGAGGAGGCTGCTGAGAATAAAATTCAGGAAACCTTTGTAGATGAGATCTACAGAGCTATTTGAGCAGCTTGGAGTTCCCACGGTATATCAGTTATACGTGCAGTCAACCCTCAATTTCCAGTTCAGGAGGAAAAGTGATTTGGTTTCCGTTGTGCGGTTCCGAAGGAATGAAGCCTACCGACTAGAAGCAAGCTTAAGAAGAAAAGGATACACACTTAGTCAAGAAAGTAATCTGAAGGAACGTAGCGTCGTTCAAGGCGAAACAAATAAATTATAAACAACTATTTCAACGATATCTAGCCAGTAATAGTAAATAACAGCACCAATGTAATACAATATAAAAACGAAAGTAAAAAAAATCATAAAAACATTTCTAACATTCTCATTGGATCATTGCGCAAAGTGTTTATTCTATCCAGGATACCATGTGACCTAACCCTTGGAAAATTGATGTACCCCAAGAATACGAAAAATAAACAATACGGATGATACCTGTACATTGTAATGTATAGAATTGAGGAAGTAAACAACATAAAATAGGAAAAATACAGCTAGGAGGAACTTCCCACCAGGCATCAGCTCTGCTATCTGAGGGATCGGCATGTAAAGTTCCCATCATTTGCAGGAACTTACTAGGTGTCTTTTTTCTTTCATGTCAATAAATCATATAATATCATTTCTCATGATTTGGAAGACACTATAAGCTGACTTCAGGATGGCTCCCTGTGAATTTGATCGGCGGACTACTACTCGAAACTGCAGTAATCGCAGTCGTGAACTCCATCTAACACCAATTCCTCGCTACCTAATCGTCCGATTTGGTCAAATTGGGAGAGTACCTAGTTCAAGTAAAACATTAATATAATCCTCGTGCATTTCAATGCAATTGGATCGGCGGTTATAGCCACTGCGCATGCGCAAACTTGAATTCTCACGAACACGAATTTTTCACGACCTATCACAGTACGATTCCGCCCATATTTGGAAGGCACTAGTTTTGTAACGATCTGTTTTAATGAGCCTCAGTGCGATCGGATCAGCTGAAGCCATTGCGCAAGCACAACTATAGAAGCGTTTATATAGTATAGAAGCACGAACAGAAGACAAAGGATGTACCTCGCCAAGTAAACATCACATGCATGTGACGCGGAGTGTTGAATGTGTGTAGTGTACACGACGCGAAGTGTGTTTCACGCAACACGGCAGACGATTCTTATATGAACCCATATTTTCAAATAATACGTTACGTGAAATGCCAATTTAAATAAGGAAAGTTCGAAAAAGTCGATGATGGTGCCTTTGCTAGCACCTTTGTAGTGGTCCAGGGTGTCTACACGGTTTGTCGGTGAAGTATATATGCACCGGACATCATAGAACACTACTTTCTTTTATTTAAGGAGAGTTATTGGATGAATAACATGATGATTTGGTGGAATGAGCCACGTACAAGGTGCTCTCGCAAACTGATTTTATTTGGGAAGAGACGCCTTGAGGAGGGGAGCTCGGGAAAACTGGGTCAAGCTCAAGCTGACCTAAGCAGTTACGTCGAGAAGGCTCATGACACCTTTTTTTCGCCATGAGCTCTCCATTTGGTGCTGCGAGTCGGAACTTCCGAAAGATTGAGTTGGACGACTAATCAGGATAACTAACTTTGAGCTAATGAGTTCAGCGCTCTGTGAAACATATGCAGCGAATCGTGGACCTCTTCTTTAACCTATTTTTACTGCGTGATACCAGCGCAAAGTGGTCCAGATTGGACATCTGGGGATCATTTAGATTTTGCTTCCGAGTTTTGATGAAATTTTCAGGGATTTCGCGGGTTAGGCCCTAGATGGTCTCCTATGAAATTCATTACCAGCCGCCCAACGGTAGCCTCTGCGCATGCGTAAACATGAAATCCTTGAAACATCAATTTCTCGCGACCTAATGGTCCAATTCCGCTTCTCGCAATTCCAGTACTTGGTTTTCCTCATCCTCTCCCTGAGAAAATTTCGTATCTTAGCCGGGAGTCGAACCCGGGCCCAGGATGACGAGCGATTACCGACTTCCGACCCGTGACGGATGGACATATGTGTTTCGCTACGTCAGCTTGACGAGTGAATAATAATGGAGTTATACAAATGATTAAGGGGTTCCGCCAGTAGTGTGAAAAATTTCTCCAACTTTTCTCAGTCAATAATCGATCAATTTCAAATCTGTTTTCGGCATTCTTTCAACTTTTTAATTCTGCAGGGCAACACACTATCGACATTTTAAATTTCAAAAATTTCACATTTCGTTATCGATTTAAAATTTAGAATTTGAAATTTTGATAGTGCGTTGCCCTGCAGAATTGAAAAATAGAAAGAATGTCGAAAACAGATTTGAAATTGATCGATTATTGGCTGAGAAAAGTTGGAGAAATGTTTTAACAGTAAAATGGTAACGGGAGGGGGGAAGGGGTGGTTACTTCTTTTTAAACATATTGACATGAAGTAGTAATAATATTTGTGGTGAGAGTTAATATAAACTCTATAATTCCCTAGATTGCGAATTTTTGATGACGGTTCACACTCTGGCCGGAACACCCTTATGTAGCCCAAGGCAAATGTTATAGGATAAGGCCCCCAGAGATGGGTGTTTGACGAACACGCTGAGTTGATCAATATGCATTTTCGCTTTAATGATAACAGCATATCTCACAAACTGTTGGATTATCCTTTTGAGGACGTCTTGTTTGGTTCTTACAAGTTAACTGATTGGCGGCCTGACTTGATCACTGAGCTTTTAGGCTATCTGAGACCAGACAACGTCAGGGTATCTGTCGTTGGGAAAAAGTTCCAGACTATGGCAGATAAGAAAGAAGAATGGTATGGCACAGAGTATAAGCTGGAAAAAATAGAACCTTGAGTGATGTGGTGGAGTCGTTAGACCCTGTGACAAGTTCTAGAAATGCCCGAAAAGGCACTTCTAATTGAGGCGTTTAGTATCAAAACCGGATAACTCCACAAAACCAAATTTTACAGGAGAGGCAAAAAGTTCATTTAGGGCCACGTTAAATTCATTAACGTTAAATTCATTAAATAGTTGCCCCACTGTTTCTCATGGTTTTAGTCCAGTTTTGAACCCAATATTTTGGGAGAATGAAGTTCTTTGGTCAAACTTGTGAAAAATGTGAAAAAACGGATTTTTGACATTTTGGAGTTATCCGGTTTTGATACCAAACGCCTCAATTATACTAAACTTGGTCACGTGGAATAATCGGGAATGTGTTATTCACCACAGGACTCGCCTTCCCAGGATTCCCTGATTTTGGCAGGTACCAGTGACGAAGTATGTGGCTCACCAGAGAGGACAGGAATCCTCTGCCTTTACTCCTTAGACTATGGTCAGCATAGCCTGGTGTCCCTTAGCCCACGTCTGTCTGATCATGGCAGATGGAGTACCGGGTCTTTGGGTCAGGAGCAAGTGTGTACCACATGCTGCCTCACCGATATCACGTCGGGGGTCACCAGTTTAGAGATCCTGGAACCTTGAATGCTGTGGTGGAGTCGTTAGACCGTCGTGAGTGTGGTGGAGTCCTGACAAGTTCTAGAAATGCCCGAAAACGCACTTCTAATTACTGTACTAAACTTGGTCAAGTGGAATAATCGGGAATGTGTCCACCACAAAAATTCTGCGCTAATTCTGAATATACCCCATGTCTCTATACTCAAAATTACAAGTTTACGTGTTTTTCACAAACAATGACCAGAAAAACATGTTTGTTGGCACATTTTTCAATGCAGAGCCTAAAATTACAGCTTGAAAAGGATTTTACAATAGAAAAGTTGTAGAAAATTAAATTCTGCGTTGATTGAGTAGGTACCAATAATGGCCAATGCGTAGTAAAATAAGGGAGATAGCGAATATCGAAATATCGCAACACAGAAAAGATCTTTATAGCCAAATTAAAGGTCTGAGTCGATAGTCAATCATGTTTGCAAAAAGGGAAAGTATTAAATGCCTAATCAAATGTTTAATTATTAGTCGTTGAATAAGGGAGTCATAGACTTATAAAGTTTGGTCTTATACACTTTTCCCCACTTATTCACTATACATATTCCCCGGAACAAAAGTCCTTTAAGTACGTTTATGTGTGTTCAATACCTCCAAAGGAATATGGGAAAACTAATTTTCATCTGCCTATAAGTGAGAAATACGCTCTAGAATAGGGCGTTATGACAAAAAATGAAAACATCATAATATATTAATGAAGTTTGGTCAAATGATAAGGCCGGTATCTAGGCACTCTCCCACTCATCCCTTCTGATTTGATAAATAGTACACATTTTAGACCTTCGAATTCTGCGACGAAGACACCATAAAAACACTCTCCAAAATGGGAGAGCTGCTAGATATCAAGGTTTGGACTTCAAGGGCCAAAATGTCCTCAAACACTCCTAAATCTCGGCCACCGAAGACATCATTAGAAATCTTACTATAACATTATTACTGTTTTGGATCAATCAGTTTAGAACGAACGGTTGACCACCCTCTCCGTGCCTCTCCTAACTATTTTAGCGTTGAACAGTTTTTCCCATTTTTTTCTCAGCTAATTTTCGATGGATTTTGATGCGTTTGGCGGCTTTTTTCGTAATTTACCATTCTCCTTTCCCAATGCCTTTATGCCAATTTGATTTTTTAATAAAATGGATGTGAAAAATGAAAAATTACCTACTTGAGCTTGCTAGATGTTTATTTATTCATTTGTGTGTGCAATAATCATGACTAATACATTAAAGGGGGACCAGACGCTGCCTAAAAAATGCCAGAATCTCGGCTATTAAAGAATTTCGATTCAACTAATAAGTTGAAAAAAGCATAAACTCCCTTCCCCCAAAAATTTTAGCATTGACAAGTTTTTCAAGTTATTTTCCGTTAATAATCGAATAATCAATTTTGGCATTCGTTATACTATTCGAATCTGAATCTGCCATCTATTGAAATTGCAAAGTGTTGAAGTTAGGTGGTATTTAAAAATGTAAATTCTTTGAAACCTAAATGTGGATAGTTCATTTAAATTTTATTGCCTTCGTGATTGGAAGAAGAAGTTTGCATTTTAAAATGTATTATAACTTTCTACTCCGGGAAAATATATGAAAATTTGACCATTGTCGGGGAAATCGGCTGTTTCGTTACTCTGTGGCTGCTGCTACCCAAAAGCCATTTTTAATAAAGACACCCAAAAATATATACTCCTTCCCAAAAGCTCCACAGATCCTGCTATAGGCATAGGCTCTCACTACGGAAAACGCCACTGCTGTAGTTACTGAAACACGAGGAACGATGAACGAACGAAAGATGATTGGTGATCATCCGTTACTCATAAGGTAGGCACTCTGTAATCTGTAACCAACGAGAGTTCATCGGCCAGAGTGACACGTGGTTACGGTACCTCGCTCAGATTGATGTACACTTATATGACTTTCACGAGCTACTTCTCGCTAGTGTTTGCTCGGCTGCCGTCCAAAACTAAATAATGCTATTCGAAAATGTGGCAACCAATCGTACAATCGTATACCCGGTAGGGGGTGCTTTTTATTCCTGATCACTGCGAAATGGATTTTGAGCATGCATTCCAAAATATATGTTTCATATAATCATCCTTGCAGCTGCTGAACATTTCACTTTACACCTCGGATTACAAATGTGCATGAATCTTTCCATTGCCACATTATGGAACATTCAATGATACTGACTGCTCTGTTCGTCTGTTGATTGACGTCCTTCGGAAGAAACAGACAGATCAACCATTGACCAAAACAAAAACAAAAAAAGTCTGCCAAGTTGGGTTGGCAGTACAGCTTCCTCAACATGGACGTATTGAATCAGTGAACATTTAAACGAAGTTTATAGTATAGTTCCAGAGTTATCAGCAGCAGTAGCCATTGCTGATCCAATCGTGACGAAATTCATAGGTAATTGTCCTGGAGTCTGCCCCAAACTACCCTCCGTATTTGAGCGAAATCGGTCCATTTGAAACTGAGAAATCGTAGTTTTCAGACATGCATGTTCCCGAATGTGCACAAGCTACTGGTGGTGAGGCCGCCATGAAATTTAATAGGGAACCGTCTAGAAGTTACCCCGTACAAACTCTGAAAATGTCACCAAAATTGATTGAATTTCCGGAATCATGGTTAGGAATGAAAATACGTTTGAAAATTGCGCATGAGCAGTAGGTATTACTGATCCAATCTTGACGAATTGTAGGTAGGTAATTCTCAGCCTCCTAGTATAGTACTCTCCGAATTTGAGCGAAATCAGTCCATTAGGAACTGAGAAACAGTTGATTCAGGAAATTCACGCTTGCGCATGCGCACAAGCAACTATTGGCCCGACGGCGACGAAATTCAGGGTACTAGGAAACTCCTCGAAAAAATCTTGGAATCGCGTTTTTGATCGGTTTCCTGCCGGGGTGGAAACTTGTCAAAACTTCATGTAGTAGAAACTGATCGAAAAATGGATTCCAATTAATTTATCCACCTAATTCAGTTAAGAGTCAGCATTAATTTGTTTTCGATTGGACTCCCGCACTGTCGAGACACTCCTCGAAAACTAGCTTCGGGACACTCATCGAAAGTAAGAGCTGCCGGGAAACTCTTCGAAATTTGGTTGATGGGATGGTCGTCACCTTCGGGTCAACCCTGAACTTCCGCTATTATTACAGCTCAAGGCCACCATGATACCAGGCCAGAAACCTAACCATTCTTAAGGGTTGAACGGACAAATAGCAGAACACGAGTTGAGGACCAATTGGACTTTTTCTTTTTCACCGAATCGAGTTTCGAGTTGACTTGTGTGAGCTTCCTTAGTTAACCACCTTTGGATCTTTGATTATGGGTAATCCGTACAGTAAAATAATAAACCGTCGTTTAATAGTTTGCAATGTTTCTATCCTTGGGAATCCTATCCTAGGTAAGAGGCGGCTTACAATTATGAATCGTCCGAGGAGTGGTGTGGCCTCGTCTACCTAGACTCCTTGGCTGGCCCTAGCCCCCGTTCCTGTCAGCCAGCAGTACAGTACAGGTTGTCAGCTCTTCAAAGGAATGGTTTGATGACTTTCCTTTCGATGGCTTTCACGTTACAAGCTTTTGATCAGTTTCCACAGGGAACGGGAAACTCATTGAAAATCATTTTCAACTAGTGTTTATCTTCCAAATTTATATCCCTACGTTCGATTTCATATTTTTGACGACTTTCCCATCCATTTGGAGGACAAGCATTTTTTAATGTTTTTGCACGAATACAAAGCTTCAGGAGGTGTGGCAACAATAAGAATCATTGAGCATAATTTTGCTGACCCTTAATTTTCAAAATTTGACCCCTTCGAGTACTCCAATTCTGGCGAATGAACTCATGCTTTCTTTTGTTATTATTGACATTTTGAAATTTGTTTGATGTTTTAGGTCGATCACAAGGTCACATATCGTCTGGAGTGACACATATATAGAGATATTATATACATTCATACATATGAAAAAGTGTTAAACTGCAGGAATCGTTTTGAAATAGTCTGAAACGGATTTCCATGGAGAAAATCTTTAAAATTTTGCATTGCATACTAAAATTTTGAAGCCATTTCAACAGCCAAATTTTCGACAAAAATACGTTAAAACTGGTGCTTCTGTCTGGCACCGAATGTACCTGGGTTAACATGGGTGGCTTATGGCACACAGTCTGACGAATTCCTTGTGCCACACATTGTGGCATTTCGATTTCGAATATTCTTAACCTAAAAAACACAACCAATTTTTTTCTAACGTGTCATATAATGGTATAATTAATAACAATAAAATTACTTGTTTTTTTGAATTACCTACTGAGTCGATAGATTATGTGCCAATGGTTTTCGAATTATTCACAGTTTTCTAAATTTTCGGTTGTAAAGTCCCGCACAATGGTTGGGTTCAGTCCTCTTCTGTGGGCATTTGAGAACTAAGAAACGTTGAAATTGTCTATCCCAAGTTGCAACTTCGACCAGAATCGTATTCGATTCTCGGATTCTAAGTATGTTCCTAGTTTCATTGAAAAGTAAAACATCAAATATTGAGAGGGTTAAACACTTTGTTTCCTGCTCGATTCCAAAGGTTTATTATTGAAAATAATAAAACAAAAAACGATCACGATGTTGCAAAAAGAGTCGTCATCATTTGAGAACAAACAGACAAAACATGTTTATTTGGCGTGACTTCAATATTTCAGAGGTAAGGTAACTGTGTAAATGTGAGATAACATGAGCTAGTTTGACATAAAATTCCGCCAGTAAGAACCTACCAATATTCGAACCGTCAAAACTTGGATTGAATGAAGGGAAACATCGAATTTCATCTCTCCTTGCAAAATTACGGGAAATGCAAGTCCCGACATAATTTCTGGACTGATAGTAGATAAAAAAACAAAGGCCAGATCTCCCCAAATACTTACCTAACATACGTCTGGCAGGCTCAGTTTTGATGGGCGGTTGAAAAGTAGTACGAAAAAACACTTCTTCCAGACAATAATAAGCCTTTCCGACGGTTTCTGGATTGGACGTGAAGTAAAATGCTATTTTATGACCTCGGTAAATCGTAAAATGTAATGAATGGAAAATTATGCAACGAGATGCAGTGATAATTGTTATCTGGCCGTATAATCATTTATGGTTGTCTCTACATGATAGGTCGAGAGGCATTAGTATAGTCGCCACGCATTACCAGGCACCAGTATGCTCTAAAATACGAAAATTGAAACAAATGCAACTAAAAGTATCTTTTTTTATTGCTTACTGGTCATTAACAGTATTCTATTATCGACGCTCCTCATTAGTTTACTTTATATTGAAATACAACCATTTCGTTGACGATCTTCCACAGTACCTCTTTTTGGTAGGTTCAATAATAATCCTTACTGTCCATGAGAAACTCGGGATTCTTCTACAATACCGTCACCTGCTACGATTTCTACTCGTGCTTCAAATACTCCAATATGTAGTAGGGAAGAGAACAGGGCACAATTGACATATTTTCACAATTTTCATCTCTGTGACTCAAGCAAACCTTTTTTTCTCTCCGGGGGTTTGAAATAAGAAGAGATGTAGACCTACTAAACTGTACCTATAGATCTCATTCAAAAAATGTCAAAAACTTATATAAATAGTGAAACCACATTCATGTCCTTAGGCTTATTGATAAGGAGTGCATAAGGCCTTTTTGGTCACCATAGTTGACTGAAAATCAATATCTACCCGATGGAAAAACATGAAGTCTTCATGGAAATCCGTTTCAGACCATTCTAAAACGATTC
>JAEMON010000001.1:15145220-15160626 GCA_030264115.1 Lygus lineolaris | reverse complement strand
CTAAACATAGGAATATATGGTATATTCGGAATCAGCGTGATAATTTGGGGAAACTCCGAGAGAGATAGAGAGATGGACCACCTTTTTTGTAGTGAGATTCCTGGATACCCCAGCCATTTATAATAATTTAAAAAGAAACACACATTTATCTGATACCAAACATATTTTTAATATTCATAGGGAAGATCCTTGAAAATGGTCTCTAGGACACCAAATTTAAAGTTTAAAGGGGGGGGGGGGGAGGGATTGTTTACTGGTCCATCTAACCGGCGATCACCAGGTAACAAATTCAAAACAATCTGTGAATTTATGAAACAGTTTAAATTTTTTCAAATTTGGAAAAACTTTTGAAAGACATTCAAAGTAAAAAATTCAGCGTTTAGACGCAGAAAACTGTCTTTCCAATGCCTGTCACAGTTCAAAATTTAAAAATTATGATACTCGAAATTGAAAATGTTATTGAATGGTGCAAACTAGTATTATAATATTGCAACTACAATGAATGAAAATAGTGCTTAAAACCACGCTTTTTCATAACAACTTGACCAATCTAGTGGTCTATCTCTCTCAATTTGCCGGGAGAAATGGACCAGGTCGAGATGAGCAAGTGTGAATATCAAATCGATTTTTAGTTACAAAAGTGGGCTATATCATCATTCAAACATGGCCTGATTTTAAGGAGGCTTTGTATGATTTCTCATATTTCTGTATTTAAGAGTAGGTATCTCCCCAGAAGACGTTCTAATAAACCCAAAAATACTCGTATATGTTGATAGTATCTTCAGAAAAGATGAAGTTTTGAAGCTCTGCGGTTTTGTAGTTGATTCGCTGTTTCTTAAATACACTGAAATGATGTGTACAGCAATTTGATCATTCATTCAAATTTTCTGGAAAGTACATTCATTTATAATAGACGTCTCATTGGAAGTATCGTCGACTTTAGGCTTGTTTCGACCGGTAGTCAATTGGTGGTGACGGCGAATGGATTAGTAACTTTGCACTGTTTGCTTTCTTCTCGTGCTTCGTAGTTGTACTTCTGAGAGTGGAAGTAGGTAGCTAATTACGAAGCATAAATGGGGATTATATCCTTCCAGGTTAAGTATTAGGTCGGAAACTCGAAATATATCAAGTTGTAATGCTCCCGAAAACAAGGGGTTATAAAAAAACATCTGCCAAGTTGAGTGGGCAGTACAGTTTCCTCACTTTTGTAGCATGGACGTATAGAATTAATTAGTGAACATTTCAGCGAAATCGGTAGAATAGTTCCGGAGCTATCCCTATGACAATAAATTTCAAGTTTTCGCATGCGCAGAAGCCATCACTTATCCAATTGTGGTGAAATTCATTGGTAATTGTCTTGAAGTCAGCCCTCAACTACACTCCGAATTTGAGCGAAATCGGTCCATTAGGATCTGATAAATCGTAAATTCAGGAAATTCATGTTTGAGGCATGCTCAAAAGCTATGAAATTAATATGGGACTGTGCAGGGGCTACCCCGTGCAATCTATTTCACCGACATTGGCCGATTGGTTCCGCAGCTACGACTATGACAACAAATTTCAAGTTTGCGCTTGCGCAGTGGCTACTACTAATCCAATCGTGACGAAATTCATACGTAATTGTCTTGAAGTCAGCCCCCAACTACTCTCCAAATTTGAGCGAAATAGGTCAATTAGGAACTGAGAAACCGGGGTTTCAGGAAATTCCCGTTTGCGCATCCGCACACGCTACTAGTGGTCCGATGGCGATGAAATTGATCATTTCAGTTATTTTTGAGCAATACAAAGCACGGGGACAAAAAAAAAAAGTTCCATTCATGCAGCATGAGTTGGTGAGCGAATTTTCAAAGAATAATTTTAACCGATTTTGTGTGTGATTCTTATAGGGAATTTCACGCTGATTCCGAATATACCACATGTTCCTACGTTTAAGATGGTAATTCACACCAAAAACCAAGTTTTTTTTTAGCAATTTTTGAAACTAAATTTTCAAAATTTGACCCCTTGGAGTACTCTAAAAATTCTGGCCAACGAACTCATCCTTCCTTTTGATATTATTGACATTTCAAAATTTTTTTGGATTTTTTATCTCGATCCCACTGGCAGATATCGTCGTTTCTATGCTCGACGTTTGGAATGTACGCGGTGCCACTGGCTCGTGACTGCCAACGCTGATTCAATGATGATGAATGTCGTATGGGAGCAGTCGAAATTTTGATTTTGGAGCACAAAAAAAATTTCCCATTTCGAAAGTGAAAACAAAGCTTCCGCTGCCTTGCAGACTCGAAAGCAACAGTTGATCTGTAAAGGTAAGAAATTAAAACATCATGGTCCACTCAATGTTGAAGCGTTTCCCTTCAAAACATGAATTCAAGATTTTCCCAGTTTCCTAGTAATTGAGCGCGGCCCCCGCTCGAGGAAGCCTTGAAACCCACAATAACGGTGGTCAAAGCAACGAGTTTGTAGACCTGATTTTGTGGTCAGAGGTAACCGACACCTCGCTTCCTGTTTCGACAACTATCCACCCAACTGTTTCTCGATCTTGACATTACGCAGGAAGAAAAGAATTGCTAGTCTGGCACCAACCGCTCCGTCTCACTTACAAGTAAGAACAACTCTTGATATAAACTGCTTCATCACGCAACATAAGACACAGGAGAGATTCCTATAAATAGATGTACATGACATTTCCCATGACCAGGGGCGTTCTGTGAGCATTAAAAGGGCCCTCTGCCATAATTATCGAGGCATCCACATGCCAACCCCTCGATTTTATTGCCCGATGCCGATGACACTTCGAGGATAGTTGGAGTAAGCTCTCCAGATGATGCCCTATCAATTTCACCGCAATTGGCACATGCAAAATCATGAAAAACATAAACACAATGGGTACATACAAACTTTGATCGTTTGTGTTTGTCAGTTTAGAAAATTGTCTTTTACAAATTGACGAGCAAGCTTGGTGCGTGCTCCACCATCTTTTAGCACCAATTTGTTGTCGTTTCTAAAACTTTTAGTGCATTTCCGCATACAAATATGTTTTCCAAGCAAATTCAGAATTTCCCAAGACAAATTAAGAATTTTTCAAACCGAATTCAGAATTTCCCAAACTTCATAGTATAAAATATTGGGAAAAAAATCTGAATTTGAAATGGGAAATTCTGGATTTTAGTTGGAAAACGTTATATGAGATGAGCTTATGGGAACACAGCTGTTCCCTCCACTAACCCAAACAAATTGTCTGAAATCACACAGTTGTTTTACTGGAAGCCGATTCTCGATTACTAGTATTTGGATTGCCAACGTAACAAGGGAAAATCCGAAAAGTGTTACAACTTTTCAGGTAAATAAATTTACATAGCTATCTAGATATTAGCAGGTAAACGGATCAGTTGATCGAGAGTTTGACGTTTGAGTCACCAAATTGTCGACACTTTCTTTGGTACAATGCAAGATCATAATCTCAAATATTAACTTGAATTATGATAATTTGCCGTGTATTTTGGGCGAAATTATCTTCGCCCCTCCCTCAACGTGAATGCCCTTAAATCAAAATACGATAAATATCTTTTCGATGCATTATTTATGAATTTCTTAACCGTATTTCATCTTGTCCTTTTCGTTCAAGGAAGGATCGTAAGATCGGACCTGGGAACGTAGTTAGATGAGACTTCAAGACTACATCATTAGCATATCTTTCAACACAGAGCCTCAGCAGGTACAGCGAATGAATTCTTCCAGAAGAAATCAGCTGCACGACTTTCTAAAGTAGTTCCATGAAGATGGATCAAATGAGGCGTTTAGTATCAAAACCGGATAACTCCAAAATGTCAAAAATTCGTTTTTTCACATTTTTCACAAGTTTGACCAAAGAACTTTATTCTCCCAAAATATTGGGTTCGAAACTCGACTAAAACCATGAGACACAGTGGGGCAAACTGTTGTGTTGGTTAATGAATTTAACGTGGCCCTAAATGAACTTTTGCCTCTCCTGTAAAATTTGGTTTTGTCGAGTTATCCGGTTTTGATACTAAACGCCTCAAATGTCTTCCTAGCTAGAGATCCTTAGCTATTACACGAGAAGCTCACTATGCATCGACCTATATGGTGAAGTCTGTGACTGTAAATTTGTGGTGGTAACACTTAACACATAACCAAAAGTTCCTGTCAGCAAACAAATCAATTCTAATGAGCAAATTTTCAAAAAATCATTTTAAGCTAATGTATGAACGACCTATGAACATTTTCTATACTTGGTGGGCCATTATTTTAAAAGTAATTCGCTCTGATTCCGAATATACTGTACATATAATTCTATATCTTGTTAAGATGGTAATGTTTCCCCAAAACCTTAAAAATAAAACGCGTTTTGTCATTCCTGACATTAAATTGTTAAATTCGACCCCTAATGCTCCGATTATTCTGGGCAACTAACTCATCCTTCCTTTTCTTATTATTGATAATGTGGCACCATTTTGGACTTTTAGACCGTTCCTAGGGTCAGATATCGTCTGGAGAGACACATGGAGTGACATAATATTATCGTTTCTATAACTAGGTATCTACCCGATGAATGGAGGACAACAACTTGAATTATCTTCATCCACGTCAAAGACTTTACCGTGGCTATCGACCAGTTTCTGTTACTATGACATCAGTACAATGTTTACCTATTCTAGAGAATGTTATACAGGTAATGTTCTGATACCCGGAAGAGCATTTGTATGAAGAGAAATAATTTGTTAACACCTCCATCCATTCTTAATAATGTTTGTATGCAGTTGATTCATTAATGTACCTATACGTCAATATTATCTGTAATATACTCAGAGTATATTATACTCAGTGGAGGGGAGATAAATGATTGGAAAAAGGATTGTGAAACCATCTTATTACTAAACTAGTCTACTTGGCTGTTAGCAGGACAGATCAAGAGCGTGACCGTAGCGCTGGGTCAACTTCGGGCCTTTCCATTCTGCAGCAGCTTGTTTATTCATTCAAGAGTCAACCTCAATACAAGTGAGTAGGTAAAAATAACAAGAGTGCCTGAGGCGCACCTGAAGAGAAATCCCTACAGAAAACATTGAATTTATTTAAAAAATCATTGAGAACCCATTTCTCCGTGGTTACTTGAAGTTTCCGCGTATGACGAGCATCAACAGCGAGCAGCAGGTTGAAGTGTTGATGTGACGGTGAGCGCAACGAGCGGTTCTTTGATAGAGTACGAACGTGAGTGAGGCTCCTACTTGAATTCGAAGTGCATTTTTGTTTATTCGTCTGATGGTTGGTAGGTTGAATCACGCTGCAGTCAGGAAATTTGGGTATTTTGACTTGAGTTTTGAGGGTTTGGACTCGTGAGGCACCCTAAATTTACTAGCAAGGTTACCTACCTATATAAGTTTCAGCATTTAACGCCATCATCAGCCTAGTGTTTTGGTGCTGGTGGCTGTTCTTCTGTTGGCAGTAATGCTTTTGGCTTGCAACAGTTACCAGTAGTTATACACGAAAAACTATTCTGAAAAGTGGGTAGGTAGGTATAAAGCCTAATAAAGGACACAAAAAGTCGAAGACGTCATTTATTTCTCAAACCCGTCCCTTATTGAAAGAGTACTCGAGTAGCATGTTCGGTAAGAAAACAGCTGCTATACGTTTCAGCCAAATGCGTGTTATGTGTGTATATGTGTAACCTTTGGTAATATGACTGAAACCTCAAATTACGAGGTAAAGAATTCATATTTCGAGGCTCAATCTTTAAATAGAAAAGGAAGCGCCAGGAAAAATTGCAGCCCTATAGATCAGTGAATATGTACCTACTAGAATAAAACTGAAAAAAAAAGTCTGCCAAGTTGGATGGGCAGTATAGCTTCCTCATCTTTGTAACATGGACGTACAGATTCAGTTAGTGAACATTTCAGCGGAATTGGTAGAATAGTTCCGGAGTAATGCCTGTGACAATAAATTTCAAATTTGCTCAAGCGCAGTAGCCATCACTCATCCAACTGTCGCAAAATTTGTACCTAGGTGATTTTCTTGGATTCAGCCCTCAAGTACACGAGCGAAATCGGTCCATTAGGAAGTAGGAACTACTGAGAAATCGTAGTTTCATGGAATTCAAGATTTTTGCGCATGCGCACACCCTAATTATGGTACGACGGTGATAAAATTGATAGGAGACCGTCACGGGCCTACCCTGTACAATCTCTGAAAATTTCACCGAAGTTAGTTGAGTAGTTCCAGAGTTATAGCTATGAAACACATTTAAAAACGGAGCTTGCGCAGCAGCTATTACTGATTCAATCGAGACTAAATTCATAGAAGATTGTCTTCCAGTCAGCCCCCAACTACCCTCCATGTTTGAGCGAAATAGGTCGATTAGGAACTGAGATACCGGAGTTACAGGAAATTCACGTTTGCGCATGCGCACACGCTACTAGTGGTCCGATGAAGATGAAATTAGTAGGGGCCCGTCACGGCCCTCAAAATCCCTTAAATGTCATCAAATTCGGACCATAACTTCATATAGTTTTGCCCGGGACAAGGAATCGACTACAGACCGACAGACAGGCAGACAGACGGACGGACAGACAGACACGGAACCAAAATTGTTCAGAAAGCTGAAGAAATCAAGTGGAAATTTTGATTTTGGAGGACAACAATTTTGCTTCCGAGTGACCAAGGCAGCGGAAGCTTTGTTTTCATTTAGTGCTCCAAATTCAAAATTTCCACTTGATTTCTACGTTTCACAGCTTTCTGAACAATTTTGGTTCCGTGTCTGTCCGTCTGTCTGTATGTCCACATTTCCTTGCCACAGCCATAACTTACACAATTTTTGATCTGATTTCAATCAAATTTTCAGGGATTGTGCGGGTTAGCCTCGTGACGGTCCCCTATGAATTTCAACGGCTATTAGTAGTGTGAGCGCATGCGCAAACGTGAATTTCCTGAAACCCCAGTATCTCAGTTAGTAATTGAAATATTTCGCTCAAATTTGGAGGGTAGTTGGGGGCTGGCTCCAAGACAATCACCTATGAGTTTTGTAAAGATTGGATCAGTAATAGCTACTGCGCAAGCGGCCATTTTGAATTGTGTTCCGTGGCCATAATTCTGGAGCTACTCGACTAATTGCAGTGAAATTTTCAGAGATTGTTAGGGGTAGCCTCTAGACAGTTCCTTATTAATCTCGTAGCCATCGGACCACTAGTAGCGTGTGCGCATGCGAAAATGTGAATTTCCTGAAACTACGATATCTCAGTTCCTATTGGACTGATTTCGCTCAAACTCGGAAGGGTAGTTAGAAGAGTAGTTCAGGGCTGACTGAAGACCTATGAATTTCATCACGCTTAGATCAGTAATAGCTGCGCAAGCGCAAACTTCAAATTTGTTGTCATAGTGATAACTCCGGAACTATTTTACCAATTACGCTGTAATGTTCACTAACCGATTCTATACGTCCATGTTACTAAAGTGATGAAGCTATACTGCCCACCCAACTTGGCAGACGTTTTTCATTCGAGCAGGAAGAATGAATTGTGAAACCCACTCTCACAATTTGGTGTTCTATGACCCGTATGAAGTTTGTAAATACTATTTTTTCAATCAGGCCTAAACGTAGAAACTAGTGAAAGTGAAGTGCCATGTCCTTGGCAGGCCATTTTTATTTATTTCACGTATACATAGCTTCCTACCTTCGGTAGTGAGGAAGCAATTATTACAGGTATTAGCTATTTAGCACTTTTCGAACTTTTGTCCAAAAGGGGTTTAGAGGGGTTTGATGGAATGCATGAGAGTTACCTAGGTACGAGTAGGGGTAGTTATTTTTCTGCGGAAAAAGTGGTCATCTCCAGAAAAATACTCCAAGGGTACAATTATCTGGGAAAGCCTTGAAAATAGACGTTTTCTGGGCTCTACAAGAAGGGACGTAGTGTGAAGATCGGCACCAGACGTTTTGTTGGGAATCATTATTATATAGTTATTGAGGTATTATTATATAGATATTGAGCGATAATTATGAAATTAGAAGATTGATGCCGGCGTTCGCAAGTGGTGAGCTGGGTTCCTACTACCTGTTCCTTGTACTCCTACTACCTGCTCCCTTCCTTTTCCTTCACGATCCACACACTGTACGTGTACTCAAGAACCAATACCAAATTCGGACACACCGATCGAACCATCCATGATATATAATCGGTTGCGAACAAAGATCTACTCGTATATAAATATTAGTGTAAAATATAGAGGGAAAGAGGGAGAATGAGGAAGGAATGGCCCAATTATCTCACAATCGCCCGCCATTTTTCGCCAAGGGTTTGGTCGGTACCGGTGCGGCTGATGGTGGAAGCGGAGACTCCGCCCGAAGGGGTGCACTCAAGGAAAGCTTTGGCCGACAGATCGCGGTCCGCGGGTCAGGGTCCTTGTGCGAGCCAGTCAGGCTCAAATA
The DNA here is from genome assembly GCA_030264115.1 of Lygus lineolaris. Classification (NCBI taxonomy): domain Eukaryota; kingdom Metazoa; phylum Arthropoda; class Insecta; order Hemiptera; family Miridae; genus Lygus; species Lygus lineolaris. The sequence goes on along the minus strand of JAEMON010000001.1, from coordinate 15,152,189 downwards.
CCAGCTCCCAGCCCCGACTCAAACAATGCTGAACCTAATACAGTACGGACAATTCAATTCAAAATACAACCAATATGTAGATGTAGGTGGATACGTAATTACGTACTGAGAAATACTGTTTATGCGATTATGGACCTATTTTGAACATCCCCAGGATATCAATGGTGGGAATCAAAAATGACTGGGTTGGTATATAGGAGCGACGGCTTGAGGATCTCTCATTTGTGATGGTTGGTTCGATTTAAAAATATATATTTAAAAATATATATTTTTTTATCGCACGTTGAGATCAATAGTGGGACAACTCAAAATGGAGCATGTCGAGCTTGTGGCCAGTTCAATTGTCAAAATACATTACTTCACCCTTCAACTGTGAATATAGCTTCATATTGAGGTACAACGATTCCAAATTATTGTTGTATAACCATATTATCGCACGTTGAGATCAACATTGGGACAACCCAAAATTCAAAAATAACTGACAACAAGCGCGACAGGCTTAATTTTGAGTTGTCCTATAGGTATTGATCTCAACGTGCGTTACGTATAGCGCTCATAAACCCAATCCTACTGGGCGACACCAAAATTCAATACTAGTACACTTCCGTCCTTGTTTCACTTGCGATGCAGATTCTTGGTTTAGTCACAATTCACTCTTCCACAGTCGCATGTCGTATTGCTTGATCTGCTGCAGTGTTGGGCATAATCGTAATCATAATTACGATTACGATTATAATCACAGTTTCATGAAGTGTAATTACGATTATAATCACAAAGGCTGAAATTGTGAATACGATTACACTCGTAATCACAACTTTTTCCTGTGATTACGCTCTTAATCACAGCTTTTTCCTGTGATTACGCTCTTAATCACAGCTTTTTCCTGTGATTACACTCGTAATCACAAATTATCTCTGTGATTACACCCATAATCACAACTTTCCCTTATAATCACACTTCAAATAACAGATTTTTCGTATGATTACACTCGTAATCATAGTTTTTTCGAGTGATTACAAGTGTAATCCTAGGTTTTTCGTATGATTACAACTGTAATCATAAATTTTTCTTTCATTACAAAATTTTAATCAAAAATTTTTCTGTATTACGGATTTGACTATAAAGTATGATATGAGTTTAATGTGGTTTCACGCTGAATAACGTGGTGATGTCAATTGTTCGATTCAAGCCTCAAAATTTAAAATTTTCATGAAAACCAAAAACAAAATTCTGGGTTGCTCGATTTTTCTGACTAATCAAAAAAATAATATCACACCGTAATAAGCGTGAAATAATACACGAAAATCATGTATCATACTTGATGAAGGTTTGTGTCATTTGCGCATTTGCTCCAGCAAGCCATCTGAATCACTTCGAACTGAACTTTCCACATGGAAATCGGTTTCAGACCTTCCTAAAACGATTCCCGAGGTTCAACGCTTCTTCAGATATTGTGTGTGATTCCAAACGATATCTGCCATTAGATTGGATTTTAAAAATCAAAAAAAATTTCAAAGTTTCAATAATATCAAAACAAAGGATGAGTCCGATGACCAGAATTTTTGTGTACGGGGTCAGCTTTCGAAAATTATGGATCATAAATCACTAAAAAGTTCTGGTCGTGTAGCATGAGTTAATGAGCGAATTTTCAACGAATCAATATACCATAATATGTTCCTATGTTTAAGGATGATGTTTGGCCTCTTGGAGTGGTACTCCAAGAATTCTGGCCAACGAACTTATCCATTCTTTTGATATTTTGTATTACATTTTGTAATTTTTTTGGAATTTGCTGGAGTAGCCTATTTCATAACTAAATATATTATACAGGGTGTCTAAAATTTAAGGAACCAGCCATTTATTTCCGTTATTTTCGCTCCTAGGAAAAAAATCATAACGGTAACTCCCATTAATTTTTCACGAGGAATTCAAATATCACATTTTCGCACGCCATACTGGCACGCTACGGAGCGTTCGGCGCACTAACTTTGTGTTGTCAATTGAAAACGACCATTTTTTATTGCAGATTCAAATTTTACAAAACATTTCATGAAGAAATGGCCCCTCACTCGACAATTTGAGTGCACAAGAACGTGCGCAATTGCGCTACAAATGTGCTCTTAAAGCAAGAAATCGAGGTTTTTGGATGTTGTAAACCTTAAAGTATGATACATGATTTCGATGTATTATTTCACGCTTAATAACCTGGTGGTATTATTTTTTTGATTAGTCAGAAAATTCGAGCAACCCAGAATTTTGTTTTTGTTTTTCATGCAAATTTTTGATGTTGAGGCTTGAACCAAAAAATCAACTTCACCACGTTATTCAGCGTGACAGAACGCATTAAAATCATGTATCATACCTAACAGTCACATCCATAATCACAGCAAAAGTATGATTACGAGTGTAATCGTAATCAAAATTGTATCCTTCTAATTTTACATTAATGTGTTTGTGACTACGTATCTGTATGTTATGTAATAATTGTATTGACCATTGTTATACGATGTATCATTGGTTAGCTTATAAAAAATTACTACTACTACTACTTTAGGGTTCTTTAGGATACGATCGGTTGTAATTCTTGATAATTCTCTGTCAAAACTAGTTTCACCATTTTCCGAAGAGAAAATTTACATATTATGTAGAAAGGTAAGAAACTGAAAATGGAAAAATTGAGATAGGTCATGATAACCCACAAGCGGCGATTTGATAACATCATAAAAGCAACATGAAACAAAAATTCTAATTGAAATAAGAAACTGTTTATTTCGATAGGACATAATTCTTCAATTATACGTTCTATACGTATTTAATGAAAATTGCCTTTTAAAATCTAACATGTAATATTATTATAATTTATTTTCAAAATGAGAAGCCCGTAAACCCAACTGTTGTGGCGGGGCTTGGCAAACCGGCAGTTCAGAACGTTGATCCACGAACACAACCCGGGCGTACGAAGGGGCTGCTCTCGTGAGACAAATCGAATCCCATCAAATCAAATCTCGAACTGAGGAAAGTTATTTTTATTTATTTATTTTTTTATTTTTTTTTATTTTTTTATTTATTTTTTTTTTTTTTAGTTAGAAGGCGTGGTTTCAAATACAAACGGAAAATACTGTTTGAATCCCTTTCTATCGAAGTTTCAAGGCCGTCCTCGTCACTTTTCTCCGAACCCATAGTATGAAAATAGATGAAATTTTGACCGAAATTCTTCAAAATTGATCTACTACAACCCTACGTCAAGTCCTGTCAATTTACCAGTATATGAACTTCTCGATTTGAAAAACACAAGAAATTCGTGTGGCAGTAACTCGCTATCATACCTAAAAAATACTCCCAAGGGTAATTAATGAAGGGAAGTGATGGTCAGCGTGTTTCGCCACTGAGGAGCTGTTTGTGTCATCGGATTGATTACTGAGTCAATGGCAAACGAAGAAGAAAAACACTGCAATGCGGAGTATTGTTCCTGAGCCGATAAGGTCGTGTGAAGTTCCCAATGAGTTACTCAACCGCTTGCTAAATATGTTTTATTCGCCGCCTCTCCCGAACTCAAGTACAGATCTTTCCAAGGACCCACGCTAATGTGCTTTGCTATTGGCGAGTGGCGATGCATACCAAACCATGGATAGTTTGTATCGACGGGGAGTGCATATCTCGTTAGATGCTGCCCGCACATTTCCATTTCCATAAAATATATTTTATTATGTATTTAGGATAGGAAGTACATAGGGTGCGGCGGGGCAAGTGCGTTCCCGTTTTCTATACATCTGACTTTGTGATGCTACGATTTCCCTCCAACTTCGACTTCAGACTACGGTTTTGTTGAGTTCTCCAGACGCCTCTGAATCGAAAAAGGTGGAAATGTATTGAATTCATGTTCGTAATTCCTTGCAAATTGAAAAATACCTGAAGGTTTTCAAACGACGAACTTGCCTCCGTGTTGTGGGGAAAGCGCGTAGGTGTACGAGTAATGGGGAAGTGAGTTTTCAACTTTATACCCCAAATACCAGAAGATGTACCTTAAATAAAAAAAGTTCCATTATCGCAGCATGAGTTCTTGAGCGAATTTTCAAAGAATAATTTTAATGATTTGGTGGGTGATTCTTATAGGAAATTTCAAGCTGATTCCGAATATACCTACAATATGATCCTATGTTTAAGATGGTAGTTCACACCAAAAACTTCAAAAAACACGTTTTTTAGAGATTTTTGACTCTAAATTTTCAAAATTTGACCCCTTGGAGTACTACAAAAATTCTGGGCAACGAACTCAACCTTTATTTGGATAATATTGACATTTTAAATTTTTTTTGGATTTTTTATCTCGAAAATTTTCAAATTTACATTACAAAAATTTTGAAGCCATTGCAATAGCTTAATTTTCTTCTAAAATTCGCTAAAACTCGGATGGAAAAAAGTAAGTATAGAGGTACAAAGGTATACTATGCATTTGAAAATAGAGAAGAAACTTCATAGAATAGATCATTTCTCAAGAGGAAAGTCCTGAGTTGACCAAATAAACTCTTACTTTATTATTTGAAAACACTCTTCAAATCGGAGTCACTGATTTATTTTCCTTTTGATTATTTTGGAACGTTTCTTCGCGACATTGGCGACTTCCTCAGCCTGCATGAATGTTCAACTTTGCTCATCAGCTTACATTTTTACTTAACTTAAGGTTAAGTCGTTTTTGCCTGTTTATTTAACTTTTAAATTTTGGATAATGACGAACTTCACGCAAGTGCATCATCAATACAAGGTACCAAGAGGACATATCCAATGGAGAGGGACCCCTGGTTCAAAAATGTAAGCTGATGAGCAAAGTTGAACATTAATACAGGCTGAGGAAGTCGCCAATGTAGCGACGAAACGTTCCAAAATAATGAAAAGGAAAATAGATCAGTGACTCCAATTTGATGAGTGTTTCCAAACGAAAAATGGTCCATCCATACCCCCACATCATACACTACTTTATTAGTACACTGTTAATCACCTTCTAAAGCCCTAGGTCGCACGGATGGGGATTCAGGTTTTGGTAAGGATGAATTAGGACTGGGGTTCAAGAGAAAAGTTCCATTCATGCAGCACGAGTTGATCAGCGAATTTTCACAGAAGCATTTTAACCGATTTGACGGGTGATTTGCATATTAATTTTCACGCTGATTCCGGATATACCATATGTCCCTATGTTTAAGATATGGGTAGTGTGGTCGGCCGTATGATTTTCGTTCATCGTCGTTAGTCAGGATGCTGCCCAGGAGATAGGAAGTACAGAACTACTGCATCATGTTAATGCCGTGAATGATGTATTTTTTTACATTTCGTACGACACTGCGTACTTTCTCAAACTTACACAATCAAAAGCACCAGGTCAATCACAAACCGATAAAAAAAAAGTTGGGTATGGCACATAGCTTCCTCGTATCCATAACATAATTTTATATAATAACATATATATTTTAAAAAATCATCGAAGGGATTACAACCGGCACAATCCCTGAAAATTCCATCGAAATTGGATGAAAATTGTCGAAGTTACGAGAGCTTCACGTTTGCGCATGCGCAGTGGGTACCACTGATCCGATGTTGATTAAACTTCATAGGGCATTATCGAATCTCCTATCCTCAACTTTCCTCCAAATTTGAGCGACATCGGACCATTAGGCCTTAGGTAGGTACTTAGGATTTTATAACTAAAGGTTTTCATATTTTCAAATATATGTAGGTAGGTACAACTAATCCGTATCTGGATAAAAGCGGAAGATGAATACCTATAGGTAATATAATTAGGTAAGTACCTACCTTCATTACATTTTGAGTGGGTAATGAATTATCTCATCCTCCAACGTTCATGATCGTTTGTAGATACTTGACAAATACATACATAATTTCCAATAACTTGACTGGTGCTGACCTTCATTTTCCTGACACTGCTGAACTCCGTCGGCAAAATTATTCATAGATATAGTTACCTAACATGTTTGGAGCGATTTATTACGGATATTATTAATTATTCCCTTATTGAAGGGTCATTTCGGGAGAACTCCAGGTGCACCTTCCAAGAAACGCGTACCTACCTGCATTTCATTGTCTGAGAAATCCGAATCCCTATCTCCAGTAAATACGTAAATCAGAATCTATTTCACAATAATGTAGGTATTATTTGAATGAAAGATTCGCGAAACTGGCACAGAAATGGGAATGGAAATAATACAGAATGCGAAAATGCAATATAGCTGCCAGCAAATCACCGACATACATACTCCTGACCTACCGACAACCGCCTCTTAAATTTTAAGACTGATTTCATACTTTGAACGGCTTACTATTACATGGATCAACTTATTCGGTTAGGAGGCACGTCCTGAGATCGAAGGTGCAGGGTATAGTGGGATGATGAAAGCTGGCAGTGATTGGCGTTCATTTTTGTTGAAAGGATCTCAATTGGAGTTGAGTGAATGGTGACTGTCCCCCATCCGACAAGAACTGTGACCCGATATCTGGATGATGGATTCCGTTCTTTTCACGGCGATGATGCAAGTATTGCGATCCGGCAAATGTAGCTTTCATATTAATTGACGTTCCGCACTTCCTGTCGTGACGAAGTTGCGTCAGATGTCTCTTTTAGTCCTATCTAGCTGGAAGTAGCTGCAGATTAATTCACTTTCCTTTGTTTTTGCCATTAAGAGCGGAATCTATAAAAATCAGAGGCACTTAATTCGGACTATCTGCAGGTATCCACATAAATTAATCAGAATAATGGGCGTTGCGTACCTATAATTGCGCGTTGCTTCCAAGGCTACCAAGGTAAGTGGTACATATCGGAAGTATTGAGTTCACTCTTGGGAAGTGACAAAAACCTAAGTTGTGTCTGTTACTCTGCGGTTATAAACCAGACGCGGATCTAGAATTTTTTTAAGGGGAGGGGGGGCTAGAACATCAATGACCTAAATAGAAAGGAATGTT
>JAEMON010000001.1:15133944-15145132 GCA_030264115.1 Lygus lineolaris | reverse complement strand
CCCCCGCCACTAACTCGTTCAGTGTTGCACAGTTTTCCCCATTTTTTCTAGAGAATTTTCAACGGATTTTGATGGGGATTATGACATTCTTCCTATTTTATCATTCTCTAGGGGGGTGGCTTTATGGCAATTTGAATTTCAAAAAAGGACGTGAAAAATTCAAAATTACGAAATTAAAATTATACATAGCTGATCCCCGATAAAACTGAAACTGAAAAATGAATTACATCACTCCCTTGAACCCCGAAGTAAAATGCTCCAGTTATTTAACAAGAAATATTATTGAGTATTGACCATGTGACTTAAATATATTTGAACGTGTTTTTTTTCTTCATAAACTACCTACTCATTTGTCCGTATTTTTATGTACAACTATACACATAACAACGTGCAGCTTTAATGTACATTTTGTTAAAAAATGAATAAATAAACATTCGTTCCATTTCATCGGTGGCAACCCCAAGTGAAAGAAGAATTTGCGTGATCTTTGTGTGAGGGGAAAAAACTGAACTCAAAGATGAATAGAGTGTGCGCATAGGTTGGAAATTCTCATGTTTGACCTCAAACTCGGGCTCAGCGTTCTCAAAAACCCCCGTGAGCCACTTTCTGAAAATTCCGTCTGGCTGAGCCAGAAATGAGCTGGAAAGAGGCGTGTGACGTCAGAATTTATTTGCCCCCCCCCCCCAGGCGGGAGGAGGGGTCGGTGACGTCATTATTAATAACTTAAAGACCCTTGTATGAAGTACTTTGGTAGTTAGGGATATTTCTGAAATCATTATTATACAAATTCCTATCTAAAGAATTCCCTGAGGTCCACCGAGGGATTGGGAGAGAAGAGTTTGACGACATATTTATACATTCATCAATATTTATCATATCCATTTCCGAGTAAGAATAAATAAAACATATGAAACTATATCAGAATATTATTACCTTGAGTTTTGGTTAACTTTTCATACAAAGAGACTTAAAAGACTCTTCTGCTGGCTCTCTTCTGGTCTTAGAGACTTAAAGATTTCAAAGAAAGATATTGAATTGAAAGGGACAAGAAGGTTTTTTAAAAAATACTGGAGAGACTCAATAATGGAATGGGACTTGCGCATTAGACGGTAGACGCCTTCGTTGCCATGCGACGTGCTCCTCCGTGATTGGCTGCGGGTCTGGAACCACTGGACACTTGACTTGAATTTTCAAATGAAAATTCCACGCAGGGGACTTCTCACCAATATTTTCAGCGGTGAATCATTTGGAGAACAATTCCAACTAAGAGAGTTAAAATCTCCTAGATTTATTGGAAAGAATAATGAGGAAATCGAAGTAATTTTGTTTATACTCGTAGAAAATCCTGCCCCAAGAACCTCTCTTCAAAAGATGATTTTACGAGGATTTAATGAATTCTTCTTGAATGATGAGGGAAAGTCTTACTGCTCGTTCAGCTCATCCACTGTGATATTCAATCGCTTTCTGACAATTTTATCTCCAGATCCTCCTGTATAGGAGAATTTAAGAGCAAAAATAGACTGGGGAGGTCATCAATTGTATGACTCACTATCTTGAGTACGACACCCAGTGCAACTTCCATGGAGAAGAATTCCCTTTTCTTCCCTGTGTCCTTACCCTGAATCAAGTAAGTGCTCTTAGTGCTTTTACTGCTCACTTCCTTATGGTGAGTGTTTATGGAGTGAACCCTATGCACTGTCAGCGCTCCCTAGATTTGGTGGTGGTTACCTGCTGGGATTTAACTGGAAGGGAGGCAATCCTATTGCAGATAATGTATAGGTACTACAACTATGCCGATAGGATACCCTTCATGTTGAACCATTTCGGAAAGCTCTCGCTAAGATCTATCAGTAGGAAAAGGAAAAAAAAACTATGCGTACACCCCATTGGAGCTGACGTTTATGTTTCACAATGAAATATGCTAGAAGGTACATCACTATGGTTGACATGGTAATCATTATTAATCTGAACCAGTGCCAAACCATTCAGCCTTTCCTCTCCCATACTGGTACTCAGTTATGTTTTTATCCTCCTTAAGGCTGAAAAATTCCGCTGGTGCTGAGGTGATTGGCGCAACAGACAGAATGCGCAGCAATTCATGAGGCGTCGCTTTATCTGTGGATTGATGGTTGAAATTTCGAACAGTAGATAGCTACAAAGCACAATTTCTAGGATGGCTCTGAGCCAAGGCTTTAGGCCCCCTCCCCCTTCCTAAATCCGCCACTGGTTGTAACGCTTCCAGCAAAGAGAGGGTTACACATGGGATAGCTCTGTAGCGTATAATAAATAATAAACCCAGTTCCAACTGCCAGGGAAAGTTGCACTCAACTTGGATATTCTCACCCCTGCGGAGGATGAATAGTGAGTTGAATGCAGGGAAACCCCCTCAGATTTGTTCCAACTAAAATGTTCACTTCAAATTTATTCAGAAATATCAAGCTGAACATTGAGCATGAGAAACGACCTTGAGATTAATCGAATTGTACCTACATCCCCAAAATGAATATCCCCCCCCCCACTGCTCAGTACTTTGATGGTAAGGTCCGTAGTATTAGTGTTAATATCAACATTACAGTGGCAGGCTGGTAGATAGGAAATAAGGTAGTAAAAACAAAGGGAAAAGGAAAAGTGGGCATTATTTTTAGTACAAACAGTCAGATCGTATATTTACCAATGTAACTGAGTTTAACATAAATAGTCTTTTTCGTTGAAACAAATTATAATAATATCACAGACATTTGTATGAGCAGTATAGTGGTTACTCATAAACTATATACGGTGCTTCATTTCGTGGTATCCTTCCCCGTACCTCAACAGGAATGTTAACAAATAGTTCGGCTAAATGACAATGGTTCCAATTAAAAATATTGATTCACGATTGCATCTATTAGCATTCATCTACAGAATGTGAAATCATATCCGTTATTGTCAAGCCCATTATAGAATTCTACAGATATTAGTTAGATATGTCTAACATATTATCTTATTGGCAATCACTGCACTTAAACCCCAAAATTAGAAACCCCTACCAGGTTTGTCAGTCTTGAGAAGACTCATAAAGAAGTCACATTATGCCTTAGGTATGATAAAATAGGGCCTTAGGTATGAAAATTCTAATAAATTGATAACAACCACAATTAGGTAGGTATTACATACAAATAACAACAACGACTAACTCCTTACCAAGTTAATAATGATATTTCCTATGTGATTTTAAAAGTAGTAGGTACCTATACATTTATATGAGTTGATTGCTCACTGTTGCCTTCTACTCTGGCAATAGATAATGCATTCGTTCAAAACTGACAGTGTTGTGGACGGGAAATTGTTAAAAAATTATGGTACTTCGAAGGAATTCGAACCTTATTGACACAGCGAAATCTGTAGGATTCCACCGCGTGTCACTGTTAAACCACCACGGCCATCGAAGACCGATTGTTTGTCTCTTCTTTCTGCAGAGGGATGAGCTTCTGTTCACAACAACAGTACCTAGTACCTATAAATCTAATGCCTCCAATTCTGGAATGAAATTTTACAACAAACAATTGAAGAAAGGAACAATAATAATTGTACACCATATAGTCCAGGAGCCAGCCCTGAAAAAGCGACCTGATTCCAGGAGAAGGTTTGAATATAAATATCAAAAATAAACACCTCTCTGAGATACATGAGCCTTGTCTGCCATCTTGAAACCGCTGGAATCAAATTTGGCATGGCTTCAAATACGGCCATCTTACTGGTCAAAAGACCTGATTCCAGGATGGTGGGAAACTTCAGCAATCTGAAATTCTATCCACGAGAATGAGATACCACACAGTCTGCCGTTCAAAAAACCGCTGAGAACACCTGGCAGAATGGAATCAAAATATTGCAATTTTGTGGGTAAAATTGCATCAACTTCAGGACGGCTGAGGTTTGGGGACATCATTCTACCAAATAAGTAGGTAACATAATGCCTTGTCTGCCATTCAGAAACCGCTGGAAAGTACTGGCCGACATCTGTTGAAAATTTGCAATTTAATTAGCAAAATTTCATCAATTTCAGGATGGTTCAAATTTTGGCATATGATTCAGTTAGGTAAATGGAAGACATAACACCTTGTCTGCCATTCAGAAACCGCTGGAAAGTTCTGGCAGACAGTAGGGACTTTTGTAGGATCTTATAAAACGGCGTTCCAAAATCATATTTATAGGTATCTTTTGGCCCACCACGGTCTATCTGCGGTTTTATCATTGCGGCAGATAATTCTATTGGAATGATATCTCATTAATTCTGAGATAGTCTGATTGAAACTTCGTGTAATTTAACCATCTCAACCGAATGTCGTCTTAAAATTGATAAAATTCTTGAAGTTGGGGTGTAATTTAACCGGAAGAACGTAGTCGGCAGATTCGGCTTATTCAAACACTTGTTTCATGTTGAATCCAAATATGTGCGTCTGCTTAGCTGGCGCTGGTGGGGAAGCGAAATAAAATTCATGAAATTCGATAAAATGTGGAATAAAGTGTGGATAAAGTGTGGAATGCGACGTTATTATTACGATGACGAGTTCAAATTTGGACACGAGGAGGCGGATACAAGGATGGTATTCCATATTTCGAGAATTGCAGAGCCTCGGAACATCGTGGTTAGGTGCAATGACACTGATGTTCTCATCATTTTATTGGAAATGTGAGCAAAATTGAGGAGCATAACATCTGGATGGAGGTAGGGTTTTATACCCAGAACACCTTACGCTTTATTGACGAGAAAAAACTTTACAGTACCCTTACACCGGAGATTTGTAAGGGGCTTCCCGCTCTCCATGCATTTACTGGTCCCGATTTTACGGCTTCCTTTTTCAAAAAAGGAAAAATTAAGCCTTTCAATATAATGAAGAAAAACAAACAATATATATAAATCTCTTCAAGTCATTCCACGAGACTGGAGGTCGGGAAAAACTTAAAGTTACGGCACGGTTTGTTTGTGAAATATACGGACTGAAGAATTGTGAATCTGTGAACGGAGCCCGTCAGTTGTATTTCGAGAGAGCAAACTGCCCTGAGAAAATGGATGAGCCCCTGGTGAAACAATTTACCAAATTTGAACCAAGGCTCATTCCGCTGACGCAAGATGCTTTACTCCAGAAGGTTCAACGATCCACGTACATCTCAATGATCTGGATGAACGCAACATGCGATCTGGAATTACTGAATCCCACTACGTATGGATGAGAATTGACAGAGAGTGAATAACGTCCGGTGTGGATTGAGATGGACAAACCCCAAAAAGCTTGATGGATATTGTCATTCCCGATGAATGTGGTAAGTGAATATTATATCGAGCAAAGAATCTGTACTAATCACTATGAACCTCACATTCATTTCCAGAAAGTATGTAAATATAATTTGCTCATTTCAGACGACGAGTTCAACGAATATATCAAATGATGCAGAGTCGGATGAAAATTGAAATTGACCAAAATTAAATGAAATGACGTACCACCCACTATGGATCGAAATTGACTAGGAGCCTTCGATAGACTAATTATCACAAAAATGAAAGTCGTAAGTGCCTCCATGAATAAATAATTTCATTTGAATAAGTATCTGTATCTGATCACTACCAAAATATCCTCTATCAAACTCAGATTTGTTTCCTGCAAAGTTTTCAATAATTTTTTTCATTCCAGAAGACGATTTCCAAGACTAAACCTCGAATATTAGTGGATAAGACGGAGACAAGAATCAAGACGAGATTCACAAATTACAGACTTATTTAAAAACGTTTCCTCATCTCAATAAATCGTTGTAAATCTTCTTCGTGTTTCTTACAATTTCAAAGAATTTGATGACTTTCAATTCGGTAACCCACCACTGGCGGCCAGGTCGACGCACATATTTGGATTCAGCATGAAACAAACTTTCGAATAAGCCGAGTCTGTCGACTATGTTCTTCCAGTTAATAAATCACACCCCAATTTTCAAGATTTTGATCAATTTTAATACGATACTCCACTACTGGCGGCCAAGCAGACGCACATGTTTGGATTCGGCATAGGACAAGCTGTCCAATAAGCCGAATATGCCGACTATGTTCTTCCCGTTAAATCACACCCAAATTTTCAAGAATTTTATCAATTTTAAGACGATATTCGGTTGAGTCGGGTAAATTACACGAAGTTTCAATCAGACTATCTCAGAATTAATGAGATATCATTCCATATAGAATTATCTGCCGCAATGATAAAACCGCAGATGGGCCGTGGTGGGCCAAAAGATACCTATAAATATGATTTTGGAACGCCATTTTATAAGATCCTACAAAAGTCCCTACTGTCTGCCAGAACTTTCCAGCGGTTTCTGAATGGCAGGTGTTATGTCTTCCATTTACCTAACTGAATCATATGCAAAAATTTGAACCATCCTGAAATTGATGAAATTTCGCTAATTAAATTGCAAATTTTCAACAGATGTCAGCCAGTACTTTTCAGCAGTTTCTGAATGGCAAACAAGGTGTCATGTCTTCCATTTACCTAACTGAATCATATGCCAAAATTTGAACCATCCTGAAATTGATGAAATTTTGCTGATTAAATTGCAAATTTTCAACTGATGTCCGCCAGTACTTTCCAGAGGTTTCTGAATGGCAGACTGTGTGGTGGTTTCCACCATCCTGGAATCAGGGGCCTATTCCTAAAGACTTTCACTCTTCAAATCCACAATCTGCACTTTGCGCAAGAAATTCTGTTACTAAAGAACGGTTTTGTTTCGAAGAGGAAGACTGAAATGCAAAGTGTAGAATCGCAGAGTTCTACGCTTTTTTCGACGTTTCTGTTAATAAAGTTTATCCTTCACAAAGTGCAAAGTGAATTGTCTGCGTTTCAAACGAAGAGTTACCAACATTTTTGCAGACTCCCAAATGACTCTACGGCAGAATGCCGACTTTTCAAATAGGTTTTTAGGTTTTATTACTTCACTAAATTCAACGTTTGGTAGGACCAATAAAAAAAAGAAGAGAATTTAATCTTTCTATTGGCTATAAGGGTGGTCCAATTTAGTGAGAAGGCAAGCGCATAAAATAGCTTCGAAGTTAGCTCCTATGAGGCTATAAAAATGCTCAAATTGTGTAGTAGGAAGGAGAGTGAGGTTATGAAGACTCAGGGTTTGTTTTGGTTTTGCGTGCATCGAGAGTTGCGAATTTCATTTCTAGTACCTAATTATCATTCTACTTATTTTTTTCATTTCTTGTAGTTATTATTCTACTTCTACAATTATTCTACTTTGCAATTATTCCTATTCCCACACAAAAAATAAGAAAAAATACTACTCATACCAACACAAAAAGATAGGTAGGTAATTAGTGAAGCCACGTACCTATCCCGTACAAAGTAGGTAGATAGTACTACAAGAACTAAATTTGTTCACGTACCTACCTTATTGGAGAGCTCTCTAACTACTACTAGAATCGAAAACTTGCGTATTGAATACTACATAACGTTTACTTTAGTTACGAGGGATTCTCTTGTGAGGTAGGTACGTAAACAATTGTATTCTTATCACTAGCGGAAATCCCTATTGAAAACGGGACAGTCCTAGTTTTAGTCCGTCCCATGAAAAGTACCCAACTACATAACGCAGAACCAAAGCCCATCTTTGCTTCACGTTTGTATTCTATCCCTAATATATTACAAAGTTATTAATTTGTGGTATCAAACTACCGACTTAGATTCGGTAAATTCAGATAGAAGTCAGCTATTTGTGGTGGAAACACAGAATCGGAACCGACGCGAAGACAAAACTACTTGTCAAACGGTATCATTCCAAACACGGTAGTAGTCGAAGTTCGACGGCCCCGTCTTTTGATCAGTAAGATGGCCGTACTTGAAGCCATGCCAGATTTGATTCCAGCAGTTTCAAGATGGCAGACAAGGTTCATGTTTCTCAGAGAGGTGTTTATTTTTTATATATATATTCAAACCTCCTGGAATCAGGTCGCTTTTTCAGGGCTGGCTCCTGGACTATACGTTCAAAATTGAAAGTACCCTTGATACAGTCAACTCTTTAACAGATACCTATTCGTTAATAAGTTATTTACTCAAGTTGTAAATCACTAGGTACCTACTCAAGTTGTAAATCACTAGGTACCTACTCAAGTTGTAAATCGATAGGAGTTTCTTATAATCATACTGTGAACTTGATGTACAGAAACTATGAGTCGGGAAGGAAATATAGTTATGTGATCAACTCAACGAAATCAAAGGTGGGTACTGTTTTAAACGTTTCCCCAACCGTATAGATTTCCTCTCTGAGATCGAACAAATTATAGGATTTGTTACTTAGTAGTAATAATAAGGGCAATCAATTAATTCATCGAAGTGTTAAGTACTCAATATCCTTATTGTGTAAAACATTATAGAATTATTATCTTCTATGTAAGTAACAGAACAAATCACATCGTTCCAAGTAATCTTCGTGCACGTGGTTCCAACGTTTCTTGGATTAGATAAATAAGTATGGCAATAGGAACCTATAGTAATCATGTTGGGCTGATAATTCACACATGGTTTTGGAACATAAGCAAGATATTACTGTGTGAACTAGAAAATGTAATTCGTACAAGCCCAACAGCTAGTAGGAGAGTAAAAAAAGAGGAAGGACTGTCCGTGTAATGCGAAGCCCAGTCAGCAGTTGGTATAACAGGAATGAGTCTCTCGCAATATTATACCCCAAAGAAAACTTCACTTCTAGTATTACACCAATTTTAGTGATGAATCGTCTGAGACTGGCACTGTCCAGACTAGAAATTGCGAATCGATCCCACTTCATGCAGCGTTAATAAAAGTGATCAGCGCTGCTGAACCGAGGCCAACAATCAAGAACAAATTCAGACGGTTGCCCTCCAAGATGAGCTTGTGAGCCAGTGTCTGGGATCACCATTTGTAAGAAAGAATCTTTGTTCTCTAAGTCTTTGCTCTCTAGGTATCTTACCTGGAAGACAGATTCACTTACTTCATTATTTGATTTGCATGCCTATCGGAAAATGCCTTCTGGCGACTAAGGCATTAGGTGAGGCATAGAAGAAAAGGAAGGAGTCGGTACACGTTACTAGGTACTTATTAACATTAAAGTTCTGTAAAGTAGGTACTAAACTTCTCTCTTTCCTACCTACGCTCTCCAGAGCATATAGGTATGCACTCCTGACGTGAATAAGTCCGAAGTAGGCTGGTTCGGGCGATGATAGTAAAATTTATAGTTTTTATTACTTTGAGTTCCAAGGCAGCATACCGCCGCTCATCAGAAGGTCCACTAGTTTCTCCGCGCAATGTGACTTGGCAGGACATGGGGGTCAGTCACTTCTTCCATGGACGGCAGCATTCTCTATCAGTTGATGTTCCTTGATGGCTGTTGGTCCAGAAGCAGGATATTGGCTCAGAAGCTCATCTAGGAGGACATCCATCTGGTCAAACGCTGGCTGCGGTTCAGCAGCGCTGATAACTTTTATTAACTCTGCATGAAGTGGGATGTACTCGCAATTTCTTGTCTGGACAGTGCTGGCCTCAGACGATTCATCACTGAACTAGGTGTAATATTAAAAGTGAAGTTTTTTTGGGGTATAATATTGCGAGAGACTCATTCCTGTTAAGTATACAAACTGCTAACAGAAATCCGCATTACATAGGCGGTCCTTCCTCTTTTTTACTCGCCTTCTAGCTGTTGGGTATGTGCGCATTACATTTTCTAGTTCGCTCAATTAGGTACGTACTTACCAGGATTTCAATCAGGTAGGTTACTTGGATTGAATGTTACCTAGTAGATATTTTGCTGCTGAAATCGACTGAGACACTGAATTATCGTATTTGAAGGAACGTACAGACTGGCCCAAAGACCGCCTCAGGTAAACTCATTCGGTATCCACCTACTAAATAAATCGACGAGTACCTCCTACCAGGAAGAATAAGTACTAGAAGGATCCACCAGGGAATGGTTGCTACAGTAATTAACTGAAATAATCTCTATCACCAACGTATTCTTGAATCTGTTTCAGAAACATTTCGTACATCTTCCCGCAGTTGGTTGTTGACGTACTCTTCAAATAGGACTCCATGGGCAGGAGAAGGTATTGGTACACATCAGACCCGATTTGGTACTGGGAACGCAAATTGAAGATTAGCAACGAATTTATTCAACAATAAATATATAATAGGTCTAACTAACTAACTTTATCACCCTTATCACAATCAACAAACACTCTATATGCGTATTTTTGTATATTTTGACAAATGTCACGCAGTATCGTGTTACTAGAAACTCTATAGTAGGTCTGAGAAAAGGACGTAAACTATTTTTCATACAAAAAGTTATTTAATTTTCTGAACAAAATTTTTTATTTCAATTTTTTTATGTTTCAGCATTAAAAAATACGCATAACCCTAAATTTTCACCCTTCCACCAACAACCCCTATTTTTAAGTATTTTGTTAATATTATAACCCAACATATCCTTTAGCTCTTATCAAAATGGAAGACCTAAGGGCTCATTTGATTGAAAATGATACCCAAACGTTATCCACGCACTCCATTGCACTAAAAGACTGATAATTTTTTTTTAATTGTCATAATTTGTGATAGAGATGTAATTTGAAACTTATTAGTTAAGATAATAGTAAAATTAATTCAAAAAATGAACGTTTGGTATTTTATATTTTTATAGCCCGGCATTGTTCACAGCGCTCAATTCCTATTTCAATCATACACCTACCACATCCCCACACACTTACAATAAGTTAGTTATTTTTCATAAATATTGAAACATTTATAAATAAATATTAACAAACCTTCCCTCCCGCCCCCGTTACCAAGGCGACGAGTAAATCAGCTAAGGGTTTGCCAATGCCTACTGCGGCATCCAAGGTGATGGGGGGGGGGGGGGGGGGGGGGGGGGGGGGGGGGGGGGCTGTATAAAAGCCCCCAACCACAGCCTCAGACTCTACGTTCGGTACCACACTCGGACACCCCAACGACCATCTCAAATTTCCCTCTGAACAATCATGGCGCCTATTTGCAAAATCAGCTGTGAGCTTTCTTCTCGATGCTTCGACGGCCGGGGGCTACTAATCAAAAACTGGGGTTCCGTCAATGCTAATTCATTCCCATCTTCCCAGTTAGACGTGGAAATTATAGAAAACAGGTTGAAATCTTACCCAGGT
>JAEMON010000001.1:14942838-14957087 GCA_030264115.1 Lygus lineolaris | reverse complement strand
AAAAAAAAAAAAACTGGAAAGGACAGGATTCGAACCAGGTTCAAACACAGGGACAGGGCCGGGTTCATTACTAGGGTCCAAACGCTCTGGCCAACTGCCCTACAACACCTCCCCTAAAGAGATAGATCTACAGCAATGATCAGATATCTCTGGGCCCAACCTTCGTCACCATTGCATATATAGGTAAGGCAAATTAATAGAAGATGAAAGTAGTCACCAAGAACATATTTTGACCTACCTTGCATCTTTCTTCCGACGGCTGTTTTGAATTCATAGCTCGCTTTAGTTCATCGTCCTTACTCTTCAACTCAACCTCAAGGGTTTCTACCCTCAATCTCAAAGTAGCTAATTCCTTGCGCAGCTCAACAGCAGCTTCAGTTCCTCCTAAGGGCAGAGTTAGTCCATATTTATTAAGCTAGTTAGATAATTTTTCAGGCCAGATGTAAAATATGTACTGTGTACTAATTATTTATACACACAGATCCAACAGCCATCACACTAATTACTCTAACCCGGAATTTTCATATTTTACATAGATTTCGAGTTTCACAAGAGAAACTTCGTACATGGAGGTTTTGAAGGTGGTAGTCAGCGAACATATCATTCACATATTTTTGAATTTGTCATGTAGGTTCCTTCTTACTTCAATAAACAAGTTAAAAAAGAAAATAATCGACCATTATAGTTCTGTTCAGAGTTTACATTGACCTGTCACAACCCTAGGTAGATGAACCATAAGTATGTATAGGTATTATTCACTAGGAGAGTCTGGGGTGAGGTAGAAGTGTTGCAACCTTCACTTCTGCCTATCGAGCAATATCTCAACTCTCAAGCTCAATCAAAATGCTACTTGTGGAAGTGACAGCTAATCTGCTTATTAGTTATCCTGGTGGCTCTCCCCCTGCCCTATGATGGAAATAATTTTATTTAGGGCTAATATGGACGGCTCTAGTGAGAGTCTGTGATGGGAGATGAAACTGCAATAACCTCAAAATTAAATGCATTTCCAAGTTTTCAAAAGTTTGGGGTATTTCCTTCTATCAGCCTGGAGGCTCAACCCTGGACACTTAAATTTGGCAACTTTCAACAACTCGGAGTTCACAATATCAGTGAACTCCCAAATGAAACTGTGGCCACCTCTGTCAATCTTTAAATATTTGGAAATTGTTACCATAATATTAGGTTTTTCGTCCCACGAGCACTCAGATACGTTCCTTGATCAAAGGCATTGTTCATTGTTTTTTTTAAATTAAATTAGTGCTTGATAAAAAGGCAGCACCTACCAAATTTTGACTTCTAATTTGAACTCCCATTCATTCCTACCTACCTCGTAGATTTTTGACTTTCGAGATACATTCTGAATTTTGAGCAGTGCAAGGCAGATTCCCCCACCCAGAGGAAGCGGACTCTACATAAATTTGATTTCAACATAACCATGAAATTTAACGAAATCCAAATTTAATCCCACGCATCTACAAACCTTCCTATATACTAATCTAATTAATTGCTAAACCCCTCCTACCATAATATATTATACCTACTAAAGCCATTGAGGTATGAGAAATTACTCTAATTTTTCCCGTTTTTTCAATCATTTGCGTGAAAGCATCTTCATCATCAGCATCATCATCGTCTCATTGGTTTTCATCTTGGCTCTTCAACGGACTTACACATTTTGGTTTCTAGTTTCATATTCGACCATAACGATCAATTGGGAATACTCATAGAGAAGGTAGGAGTAAGTGCATACTGTAAGTGTATTTTGATTCAGCAGGTACCTACACATTGGTATGTGAGAGTGGAATACAAGTCAAAAAATATCTACCTATAACTTACAACTCATAAGCCATAAACTTTTCAAAGCTTCAACAACTTTTGTAACTTCATCTCAGTTACTTATATTGAAACAGGTAGTGTTGTACAACAGTTAGCTGATTTGTACGAACCTTTGGCTGCTTCCAACTCAATGTATTTGGATTTAAGTCTTTGGTTTTCTTCCTTATAGGAATGTAATTGTCTTTTCCACTCATCAACGTTTGCAGTGCTTTCTTGTAGTGCGCTGGTAAGTCTAAGATTATTATTCTTTAATGTAGATAATTCCACTTCCCATTTTTTTGCATTTGCAGAACTGAAATATATCCAGAATGTAGAATAAGATTGAAAGGAACACTTATAGGGATGAATTTACAAATTATACAAACCCATTAATAAAACAATCAATCGACATGAAACATGACTCACGACTTACCTACTAGCTAAAGCTATTTTCAACCTCTCGTTGTCATGCCTCAGTTGTTGCTCAGAGGTTGAGGTTGGCCCAGGGGCTGGTGATTTGGCATCTAGTTTTATTTGACCAAACGGTTCATGTTTGGGACTCTCACTGGGCTGTTGAAAAAGATTTATACAGATAGGAAAATACTCCTGCAAACTTATAACAAGATAAACTGAGGAAAAACCATGTAATTACCATGAAGTACAAGACCTTTCCTCGAAGGCATAAAGGTTTCACAGAGAACAACTTGACATTGTACATAAGGTACTTACTTAACATAATATTTTGGCGCAACAGTGAAAACCCCTTGCGGTCTCAGGGTAACATTTATACACGGTCCTCGAGTTTAAAGGAGGCCTTGAGATGGTCTTTGAGGATTCCTTAAGCCGAATCCGTACTCAGAAATTTCGAGGAGACCATCTCAAGGTCTCCTTGAAACTCGAGAACCGTCTAAAAATCCCACCCTCAAACTTCTATATTTTGTTTTAATTATTTTCAATTAAGAACCTTTGAAATCGAGCGAGGAAAACCATTTCCAATGAGAGTCTAAACACGAGTTTAAAAACCCGTCTCCACTTTTCTTAGTTCCCATGAACAAAATTTAGTGAAACTTGGGTTATATTTGTGCGCAAACCCAGCACATATAGATATATCCATGTATATCTGATTTGGAAATGTCAACCTCTATTTTACATTATATAAATATATATATACAATATATATATATTGTAAAATAGAGGTTGATATTTCCAAACCAGAACCTCTGTTTAACCAAATTTTATGCAAATTTTGTCAACAATCATAAATTGCAGTCAACTCTTGCAGTCATCTCTGAAGATTTTTTATACAAAAGGAGAATAATGGAAATTACAGTACTTCTTTAAATAGTGTCCCAATTATTGGCGCAACAGCAATTAGTTGTAGAAAGTATGGTTAATGACATGTTTGAAGAGTAACAACAGGATTTCCGTGCACTAATTTTCAGAGGCAAGTGAGCAGAATGCATCTCCCTTTCCATCCTCAAACACATGGTATCTTGAACAAACTTTCAACTGTCTGTTGTCTGTCCGTCCGTGGTCAAATCCTTGTCCCAGGCAAAACTACACTTACGAAATTGTGGTCTGATTTTAGATGACATTTTCAGGGATATCCCCCAGAGGGTCCACTATGAATTCCATCGCCATTGGACCAATGGTAGCGTGTGCGCATGCTCATATGTGAATTTCCTGAAACCACCGTTTCAATGGAAACGGCGGATGACGCAGAGACCTTTGAATTTCATGGGAGGCAATTTTTGGGAGGCTCTCACTGAAATCTTTCAGTTAAACGAATAAAATGGAATAGCCAAAATTGCGTATTGGATGAGTAATAGCTACTGCACCTGTGAAAACTCAAAATGTTGTCATAGGCATAACTCCCGATCTAGTCGACCAGTGGATTTTTTAGGAATTGACTGGGTTAGCCACTAAATGGCCCCTTATGAATTGTATCGGACTAATCGTAACGTGTGCGCATGGGCAAAAGTGAATTTCCTTTAAAAAAAGTTTCTCTGTTCCTAATCGTCCAACTTTGCTCAAATTCGGAGAGTATTTGGGGGATGACTCCAAGGCGACAGCCTATGAATTTCGCCAGAATTGAATAAGTAATAGCTACTGCGCAAGCGCAATCTTGGAATGTGTTGTCATAGGCGTACCTCCGGAACAATGTTCTGAATGAACTAACTCTATACGTCCATGTTATGAAAGTGAGGAACCTATACTGGTCACCCAACTTGGCAGACTTTTGTTTGTATTTTCTTCTATTTGTTTTATCCCTTCCTAAACAACACGGTTGGTTTCCATTATATTATTGTATGCACTAAGTAAAGCATGTGTAGTGATTCACCTTATTGGGCCAGGAGGAAGATTCCCGAAGAATACCTACTGGATTGTATGGGTACATCCATGCTATTGATTAATTTTATTGTTGATTGGTTGATCAATTTAAAAACCACGTTTGTGCAAACGAATTCACTTTTCGTTTCAACAAAATGTGATTCCCAACTATTTTTGATCATTTTTATTGTGTACCTACTTACTTTTTACTTATTTTCAGTTAGAACTGAACATTTTTGATCATAATATTATGGATAAAACCATAAACTTGAGGGTCAAACTTTTGTTTAGATTTGTGGTCAGGGTTAATTACCCTTGTGAACTGAGTAGCCATAGTTTCAGGAACTACTAGCGGTTCGACAGCGATGAAATCAACAGGGGACCATCTAGTCTAGTAGCTACCCCGACAAATCCCTGCATAGTTCATCAAAATCGGACCATAAATTATATAGTTCATCGGAATCAATGAGCTAGGCTGTTGTTGAATACACGACATTAACGCTTAGAGTCTGAATTTTTTATGGCAATGGAATAGCCCACCAAGTATATAAAAAATTCCATATAGGTATTTCAAAAGTAGCTCAACAATATAAGCTCTGTTAAAATGGATATTAGAAATTCACTCATCTCTTACTGCATGACTGGAACTTTTACGAGTAACTTCCTTCAATCATCAATGATAATAAAAACCAGAACACAACAAAATAGGTGAGTAGGTATCTATTACATATTTGAAATATTTTTATGACAATTTTTTGATTTAAGCAGGTAGCTATTTAGATAAGTACAAAATAATCTTGCTGGAAATTTGAACTCAATGGTTGGCTGGATGTTCTTCGATCTCATTCTCTGTTCCTATAATGAAAAACTCTAAACAATATTTATTAAAAATAAGTATTTCATCTGAACAAATTATTAGACAAGATCAGTTTTGTGAGCTGCTTCTGAATATAATGAATTGTACCTATATCTCTGTTTGTTAACTTATCAAGGGGGAGTCAACAGAATCACCTATAATATTAATTTATTATAGGTACTGTAACGTACATAATAAAGAAATCTTACCTAATATTTCGTTAGAGTTAGATAATCACGCTTAAATAATTTCGCTCCGACGTCTCCAAGAACAAAATTGTTTGCCAAGAATTCAAAATGGTTGACAACAAATCGGATAAACCTGCTCTTGCCAGACATTTACAGAAGACGGGAAACACATTGGAACCTCAGAGAGTGGATGTGGTTCTCATTGATGGATTTCTCTGTGTTCATCAGATGAAAGATATTCCCAGAACATTTAAATATATGGCAAGAAAAGTGTTGAGCAGCGTGCTTCATCACTAAGTGAACGAGATACGATTTCACAAAGTGCTTTTTAGAACCAAAGAATTCTACTATTCCTCAATTTTGCCACTGATCAATGAAGAATTCGATCAGTTCGTCTTCGAATGGGGTCTGCACATGAGAAATAAAAATTGGAAAAAACCCATTAATTATGTTATTTGAGTTGCCATGACTAGTAAACACTATTTATCAGGACAAAAAACTCCATGTGGGAGCAGAAATCGTAATGTCAACATGGAATGTTTCGAATTTCGCGGGAGGTGTGACGTACGTACCTCCAGAGGTACGTATGTCACTGTCCCCTGATGTCCCTTTAAAAACCGTTCGTGGATATTATACGTAGTCAGCATGGATGTGCTTCGACCAATCAGCGCGCTCCATTTCCGCGCGCATTTCTTCAAACGTTCACACTTCTCTTCGTCGATAAAAAAAAAAAAAATAGGGAGACCATATAATTATGAAATAACAAGACTGTGGCCATTTTGAATCGATTCCCTTTCAATAAAAATTGTAAAAAAAAGAAAAAAAATCATGTGCAGACCCCATTTATTTAGTCTTAGGTGCTGGAAGAAATATTTTGGAACAAGCTAATTTGCACTGTGTACAGAAATAAGACTACTGTCCTCGCTTCGCCTTCGAGCTCTTTCCAGATCTTTTATGGAGGAAGAGATTTGTTTGTTGAAGACCAAATGTATCTCGTTCACTTTGT
This sequence comes from Lygus lineolaris, assembly GCA_030264115.1. Classification (NCBI taxonomy): domain Eukaryota; kingdom Metazoa; phylum Arthropoda; class Insecta; order Hemiptera; family Miridae; genus Lygus; species Lygus lineolaris. The sequence goes on along the minus strand of JAEMON010000001.1, from coordinate 14,950,891 downwards.
AGTGAAGCACACTGCACAACACTTTTCTTGATTAACACTTTGAGCGTGATTATTTGACTCCAACGAAATGATAGGTAAGATTTCTTTATTATGTAGAAGTATTTCTTTAGTACAGTAGGGTAAAGGCACCAGGTATCGTTAGTCTTAAGGCCTCATCAAATTATTATCATTTATTTCGCTCGTTTTTTCCTTATTCTACCACCAATCTTTCAACTTTGGGACTTTTTCGAATCGCCAGCAATTCAAGCTTCGATTAGGTATAACATCAATTAACCAGAAAAAACTATCAATTGTGCTTTTAATGCTATAAAACTCATTACGGGTTTTCCTTCAGTTACTGTCATGGGGAATCCAGTGTTCATCAACGAAATTTACCAGTTATCGTCATCCTCAAGTATAACGCAATTTCTGTTTCTAAACTCGGTAGGTACTCATTGAACGATCTTAGTTCCATCCTTAAGTCCAAGCAGCTGGTCACAGCTCTGGCTGGATCCCTCCAATTCTGTTCTATGTGTACTCGGACGATGAGCGCGGTTCCATCCTTCCCAATCCAAGTGTTAAATCACAGCTCTAGGATTCCCGCTTCAGCTGGTACCATGGAACCATGTGTACCTACTCAAACTCGGACCACAAGCGCGGTTCCATGATTCCATCCTTCCTGGTCCGTGGAACTGTGCTGGTAAGGTCTGATTTGTTGTCACTGTGTGGAACCGTCCCAATGCGAGACTAGGTTCCACAGTACTGGTACGGGTGTACCGACACACCCCTATAATAAATGAATATTTATTGATATTTATTGATTGTTGATTCTGTTGACTCCCTCTTGATTCGTTAACAAACAGAGAGATAGGTACAACTCATTATATTCCATAATACATTTGATCTTCGATTAAAAAATCTCTCCCTCCATAAAAGATTATGAAAGAGTTCGAAGGGGAACTGGGGGCAGTAGTCTTATTTCTGTACATGGTGCAAGTCAGCTTGTTCCAAAAGATTTCTTCCATCATCTAAGACTGAATAAATTCAGAGACGAACTGATTGAATTCTTCATTGATCAGTGGCTAAATCGAGAAATTTCAGAATTCTTTGGTTCTAAAAAGCCCTTTGTAAACTCAGAAGATTCGTGTTGGGGAAATTTGTTTGTCGAAGATCAAACGTATCTCGTTCAATTAGTGATGAAGCAGACTGCTCAACACATCGCTTGCCATATATTTAAATGTTCCGGGAATTTCTTTCATCTGATGAACACAGAAAAATCCATCAATGAGAACCTCATCCACTCTCTGAGGTTCCAATGTGTTTTCCATCTTCTCCAAATGCCGGGCAAGAGCAGATTTAACCGATTTATTGTCAACCATTTTTGAATTCTTGCCAAACAATTTAGTTCTTGAAGACCTCGGAGCGAAATTATTTGAGCGTGATTATTCAACTCCAACGAAATGGTAGGTAAGATTTCTTTATTATGTACATTACAGTAGGTACCTATAATAAAGGAATATATCTGTTGACTCCCCCTTGATACGTTAACAGAGAGATCGGTACAATTCATTATATTCCGAAGCAGCTCACAAAACTGATCTTGTCTAATAATTTGTTCAGATGTAATACTAATTTTTAATAAATATTGTTGAGAGTTTTTCTTTATAGGAACAGGCCGGTGAGAATGAGATCGAAGAATATTCAGCCACCCATTGAGTTCAAATTTCCAGCAAGATTTATTTTGTACTTATCTAAATACCTACCTGTTTAAATCTAAAAATTGTCATAAAAACATTTCAAATATGTAATAGATACCTACTCACCTATTATGTTGTGTTCTGGTTTTTATTATCATTGATGATTGAAGGATGTTACTCGTAAAAGTTCCAGTCATGTAGTAAGAGATGAGTGAATTTCTGATAACCATTTTAAAAGAAACACATTTTATTTGTTTCTGTTTTATCTGTTTCCTCTACAAATTTTATTTATACACTTTTTCCATATTCCGTACCGTTTCCGAGATATAAGCGCTGCAAATGTAATAATTTGCAAAAAAGCGATTTTCGCCTCAAGTTTTCTGTTAAGCTACCCTCTGTATCTTCAATCATTCATCCTACGACAAAAGTCTACACAATCAATGTTTTAGAGCATTAAACTTGCTTCGAGAATGTATAATGTATGCCAGTTCTTCAACCTGTCACAAGTAAAATGTTATTTGCCAAACGCTATGTGAGGCCTCTGGGATGTGTCAGCCTGCATTTTTTTGTGTGTGCATTCCGCGATAGAGGACGTAATTTTGGAGCAATTGGCTTGAAATTTGGAGGGTATATTCCTTAGACACCCAGAATTTGCTGTATAGTTTTTGGCGCCTCGTCGTCGCATCTAATCGGCGCTAAAACATTTCCCCTGGCAGTGTAGGCATGCAGCTGAACGATTAAGCATTGCCTTCCGGCACCCACACCTGCCACTACATTCAAGGGTGCATTGCCAAAATAGCGTTTTCATGATTTCCTCTGGTGCGGGTGGCTCCTTCCTTTTTCTTTCCTCTGGATCTGCAGCCTTCAGGAAGAGTAAGGTGGCCTTCTCAAAGCTCTATGAGAAGTCTGAAGCCGTCAGGAAAGCTGCATCAGTTTTTTACAGCCCTTTCGCCACTCATCAACAGATAGAAGAGGCAGGGAAGTCCTGCTTTTTACAACGGTATGGGGCTCCAAAAAACCAAACCTCTCATAACAAATACCGCTTCCACTCGTTCGTCTAAGCAGTTGCTGAAATTCAGTCTGGCATCTCCTGCCTGCCACTTACTGAGGGGGCAGCGAAGCAACACTCCTTCAGAACCTACCATCAGGTTCAGCAATGGCTGGGTAACGACCTTCCTCCTCAGGAGTGGGGGTGGAAGCAAGAGAGAGATGTCCTGGTGCCAATACCAATTGAGGGCCCACCCGCGCCAAAGTAAATCCTGGAAACGCTGTTTTCCGATGCACCCTTGAGTGTAGTGGCAGGCGTGGGTGCCAGAAGGCAATGCTTAATTGTTCAGCTGCATGCCTACACTGCCAGAGGAAATGTTTGAATAGCGTTGCCCCCCTAGAAGATGAGGACGAGGACCAGTTGGACGGCCTTCCAGACCTGCCACTGGAAGAACAACATTCTCCCAGAACCCCACTGAACCAGATTCGACAAAAACCGAAATGCCAGGGCCGTCACGACCAAAGCAGAAACGAACGACGTCGTAAAAACAGTGAGTAGAAAGCTTCCAAAACTTTCTAAATAGTAGGTTGTACGTACACACCTGTTTTTTTGGTGAGTTGCTCATCTTTTGGTTCTTTAAATGTTTTCAACAGATGTTTATCCTTGTTACAGAAGAGCAACTGAATCGCCATAGAAACCACAGTTCCAACCACCGCCAGTTTCAAGATTGGAGCATTTTGCCATTCTGTTTATGGACATAATTTCCGTCAGAACCTACATCTGTTAATTAATAAATAACTTTCGCATCTTTTCGAATAAAGTTATGTCATTTCATCTTACAACTCGCCTATCGATGACTATCTTAACTGACCGCACACATCGTATTAAAATTTGTACTCAGGAATGAAGAGAAGTCACTTAATTGCATTTGGCGTCGCACAATCATATTTTTGGCTCCTCGGTGTCGCATCCAATCGGCGCCAAAAACTATACAGCAAATTCTGGGTGTCTAAGGAGTATACCCTGCAATTTTCAAGCGAATGGGGTCTGCGCGTGATTTTGTTTTACAATTTTTATTGAAAGGGGATCGATTAAAAATGGCCAAAGTGGGGTTATTTCATAATTATGTGGTCTCCCTATTTTTTTATCGACGAAGAGAAATGTGAACGTTTGAAGGAATGCGCGCGTGAATGGAGCGCGCTGATTGGTCGAAGCGCATCCATGCTGACTACGTATAATATCGACGAACGGTTTTTGATAGGGACAGCAGGGGGTGTGACCTACGTACCTCTGGAGGTACCTACGTCACACCCCCCGCGAAATTCAAAACATTCCATTTTAACATGACGATTTATGCTCCCATATGGAGGTTTTTGTCCTAATAAATAGTGTTTACTAGTCATGGCAACTCAAATAACATAATTAACCCTCTGCCCGGAACATCTTCTTGGACCTCATTACAAGGAAAACTGGTCATAATGACTGCGATAACGGGAAAATTAGTTTTTTGGTAGTTTTCATACTAGTCAATCGATTTTTTCTCTCCAGAAACTGCATGGGGTGATTAACAACACATTAGTGAGTTGAAAAAACAACGGAATTACAATTTTTTCAAATTCAAACATTAATGGAACTTGAAGAGATGAGAGACCAGTACAATGCATGGATGTGGAGGTTAATGTACCCGTACCTTAATAAAAATGACAGAATGTTAGGAATGGTACATAAATATGGTAGAATAAGATGATTTCTTGAAGAATCATGCTGCAAACACATCACCCGTCATTTTGACTGGTATAAGAATCACGCTCTATACGGGATTCCCGTTATTGTTCCACCGGGAACATCGGTCATAATGACTGGCAAGGTTACAAGAAAATGCAACTTATCGCCGAGTGACGAGCGCCAACAGCCTGCCAATATTCCCTCCATACTTGCACTGGTTCAACTGAAGTGATGTCACGGAGTGTCAGCCCCCAGATGGTACCGTACCCGCCCCTGGCTAAGAAAATCTGAGCGGTACCCGTCATAATGACGGATGTTCCGGGCAGAGGGTTAATGGGTTTTTTCCAATTTTTATTTCTCATGTGCAGACCCCATTGCTCCAAAATTACGTCCTCTATCGTGGAACGCACACAGAAAAATGCAGGCCAACTCATCCCAGAGGCCTCACTTAGAGTTTGAGAAATAACATTTAAATTGGTGTAACTTGTGACAGGTTGAAGATAAACTGGCATATATTATATATTCTCGAAGGAAATTTAATTCTCTAAAACATCTCTGAGACATTATGAAGACTTTTGTCGTAGGATGAATGTTATAGAAGATACGGACGGTAGTTTAACAGAAAACGTGAGGCGAAAATCGCTTTTTTGCAAATTATTACATTTGCAGCGCTTATATCTCGGAAATGGTACGGAATATGGAAAAAGTGTATAGGTAAAAATTTGTAGAGAATTTTTTTAACTTCATTTTTGCGTACGACGCACCGTTCTCGAGATAAGAGCAAAAAACCAAAAAATGGGACCTTCCACCCCCTGCCCCACCTATTCCCAGGCCCGGGAAACCCGGGGACTTTTAGTATGTTTACGTTCTAACTACCCTGAACATGTTTCCGAAGAAAAACCTTGGATTACAACTAACGCACTCTATAATCCTTTATTGACTGGACTAAAGTAAGAAATAACCATACACACATCCCATTGTAGTAGATGTGCAATATTGTAAGATAGGTAGTAGGAAGAGGTACTTATTGGAAAATTTAGATGCCACTTACTGCAGCTGAGCTTCCTCCCCTGAGATGAGACGAAACATCGTCAGCTGCAGATGAAGCAGGTGCAGGAGAGGTGCACGATGGTTGCATAGACGGTGGATCCAATAATGGCCCGGCATCACTGAGAGCACCACCACTTGCTCGAGATGTGATAGGACTAGCATTGGCACTTGTCACAGGAGTAGTTGAGGCGTTACCATTAGGAGCTTTATTATTTGTGGCTCTAGTTGCTTCCTTAACTTCTTGAAACTTCTCTATGAACTGAAATAGGTACCACAAACGACTGAGATTAACAAACCACTATAAATAATGATGATTATCAATAGAAATGTGTCGTCAAATAATAAGGAGATGATCATAATGCTACACGCACACCTAAATCAGTATTCGTTATCCATAAATTGAAATTATGTACTAGAATAATCTATTATTGGACAGAACATGAGTTAACATACTTTGTTTAATTCGCTTTCTGATGAGAACCCTAAACCATAAACTGTATTGGCTCGAATATCTGACCATTGACCAAATTTTTGAGACGTCTTGGTGAACGTCATACTAGGGGTAATCGTACTATTGATGACAGCCTGGAAAAAAGAAACACTGAATATAATATATATACATTTATGTTACTGACATAATAATATAATACAATAATTACATCTGTCTGTGAATTAAAAAGAGATGCTCTTCTTAATTTGATGGTCAATAATCGATCAGAGTAATGAAAATTCGCATTAATTCATTTTCTTTTTTTCATGATGGGAACATGAAGTGAAACCATTCTTTCAAGTATTCTGTGGCAGTGTATTCTGTTTGAACTCATTTCATGCACGAACAAGTGGGAAATAAGACCTTCTAAAATCCACTACCAATTAGAAGATTGATAAATTCCTATCATTAACCATTTAAGGAGTAAGGATTTGTTAAATTTTTAACCAATAGAGGATTGGAACGAGAATGAGAAAAGTTAATAGCTAGGCTGGAGGAGGGGGTGTTGCACAAGGAGTTCGAGGCTTTCCTGAAAAGAGTTGCAGGCAAGCTGAAGGATAAGTGGGAAACCCCTCTGTCGCAAACCACAAGCTTTGTTAAGGTGATTGCTCCCGGCAGTTTCTCTGCGATTGAGAGGGACGAGGAAGCGACTCCGAAGTCTGGGGACGGAGAGACTCAAAATCGTACATTCGAAGAATGATTAATGAAAAAAAAAAAAACTATAAAAATACTACAGACTGTTCGTATCAAGGAATCAACTAAGCAAAATGAAAGAAACCAGAGTCAGTGAAAAATGTTGTCTACTTCCACGAAAATAATGAGTTACAACGTTAAATCAATTTCAACGGTTAGTTAACAAGCTAGAACTCTCAAAAAGTTAGTTCTTGTTAGTTACTGATGATGAACTAACCGTCAAGATCGATTTAACTTCATAACTCATTATTTTTGTGGAAATAGACAACGATTTTCATCCACACCGGTTCCTTTTAGCCAATTTTCGAGGAAAATGAAGCTATTGCAATGGCTTCAATATTTAAAATATGCAAATTTTTGAACTTTTTCTTCACGGAAATCCGTTTCAGACCATTCTAAAACGATTTCTGAAATTTAACACTTTTTAATATGTATATACAGGGTGTTTGCCACATAGTGTAAAAGAAGAAATTGGGTAAAACTAGAGTGAAAATGGAGTAGAACGCTGCCAACCGCACCTTTCTATCTCAATCCGTTCTCAAGATATGATTTTTTAGAGTTTTTATTTATAGAAAACCACGTTTTTTGCCATAAAAACCCACGTTTCTTCACTTTGAAATAATTGTTTTCTACTTTTGACCACATTTTCGGATACAGCGTTAAATTTCCTATACGCCTAATGCACATTCATATTCGAAAACAAACTCCTGAGGACCGTAATTGCAGTTCAAGCATTGCAAATTTAAAAAAAATTAAGTTTCTGGAATTACTTGTACGCTAACTGCATTTCCAAAAAAACGTGATGGAAGCTGTCAAATATCAGGAAAACTTGCAAATTTGATCAGTTTTCTATTTGCATGGTCAACTTTGCGATTCCTTATCGATTTCATGGAGCAATTCAATTTTGGATGCGGAAAAACTGTAGGCACCTACAAAATACGAGTGCCTACCAGGAAATTAACGAACAGATTCTCAATGTTTTTGTGTTTCGTTGTAGTGATATGATTCAGGTTGATAATTTCAAGGATATCAGAGCAAAATGAAATCCTCGTTGTAAGTCTGATTTCGTTTTATTGCATTTCAGAACAAATAATAAGGAGGTTAAAATAAAGCAAGGTCTCGCATACTACAATGTTATGGTTAGATCCATGAGAAAGTGAGCCAGGGCTTGTGCACGAAACCATGGTTGCCACAAGCCCTGGCTCTCTTTCTCATGGATCTAACCGTAACATTGTATGTGAGACATTGCTTTATTTTATTTAGCTTATTTTAGCGAATTTTCGAAGAAAATTAAAAAACTGAATGTAGCTAAAAAGCTAAATGTAGCTATTGCTATTGAAATTTTTGTAATGCAAATTTTTGAAAATTTTTTTCATGGAAATCCGTCTCAGGTGTGTGTCACTCCAGACGATATCTGCCCGAGGGATCGAG
>JAEMON010000001.1:14928999-14941838 GCA_030264115.1 Lygus lineolaris | reverse complement strand
TCATCAACTCATGCTGCATGAATGGAACTTTTTTTCTTCTAAAATTCAATTTTCAATGGGTTTCCACAACTTCGTTATCAGTGGTTTAGTCCGTAACTAAGCAAAGTTACTCTGGATCGTGAATGGAGGGACCATTTTCTTGTTAATAAGGTGTCTAGTTATTTTCTCAAATTTTCATTTACTGCGAAATCCCTGAGAATGTCATCAAAATTTCAACATAATTTCATATAGAACATGTTGAAATATACAGCAGAAACCCCACCCCTCACCACCACACTCTTGATGAATACTGTCAATAATTCACTGATGACGTTGTTTAGAAGCGACCAGTGATGCATTTCCGTGTGATAAGAGATTCAAGAAATACATATATCTAGTTTTCACCTAGTTGGTTTAAACTTTTCGTGACTAATTTATTCTTTGAAATTGTTACTCGAATTAGCTTGCTATTCTACCATCAATGTCAAACATCAATGTCATTTTTTCTAACATTGATGTTCATCGATGATATTGAAACTATCGAGTCCGATAGTGTCATAACTTAACATCCATTTTAAATACATTGAGACCAAAATATCTGAGTTTCAATAACATTGATGTTCCATCCCCAAAGTATGTTCTACGTTGATTGATTTCAAGAAACATCTAACCCAACTATTCTCCCTCACTCATGTTATTTCCAGTTCCATCTGCCTCTTCTCCAACTTATTCATCAAATGAGCAATCACGGTTATTCCATTTTATTTGTTAAGGCGGTACAGGACGTTGGGCTTGAGAAGCGCCCCAACGCAGCTCAAAATCCTATGTATCATTTTTGAAGTTCGGGATTTTGAAGATTTACCAATGTACGTATGTTATACAATCATAATTACATCCTTGACTGTGTGAATCATAATTTTCAAGTTTAATACATCCAGAGAAAACTGGAAGAAACTGAGGAAAACCCAGGTTTCCATTGGTTTCTTCCAGTCTTCCTCTGGATTTATTGAATATTGATTAGTTTTGAATAGCTGGCGTGAATATCAGATAATCAGCCATATTCCACTCGAATTCGAATATTTTAACAATTATTTGACTGCACTTATGGGCCCCCATCAGCATTGGTAGAAGTCAGAATTGAAATGAGTTTTATAATAGTGTTGGAGGTTCATCCTCATCCGCCATGACTCTAGGCTCCAACTTATAGGGATTACTTGCCCATTGGCTTATGGTGATTTGCCATCTCTATCCTTCTTTCTAAACTCTTTGGCTGTTTCTGAGTCACCAAATTCCCAAAACTTAAGGGGTAAAGGGGTATAAATATACTTTTCAATAAAATGATTATACCAAGAGTATTGGTGAACGATTATCATCATTACAACATCAGTAGAAATGAAACGAATTTTTCCAAATCAGTTTGCATGTCTACTTACACACGTCACCGCTAGATTGCCGCAGCAGTAGGGGGTATCATTTCCCTGCACACTATTTTACAGTGAGTGAAAATTCCTTTTCCTTCTTCCATGGGAATTGATACCAATGGCAAAAACAACGATAGTAGCCATTGATTTTCTCACTGGGATCATTTTTTGAAACATCGATATTTTACAACTTAAAAGTACTCGTACTTGAAAGACCATAACCACGGTGTCCTTCATCCAAGACCATGAATAGACGAAACCACTAGGAAGTAGGGATGAGTTATAACAGCAAGGACATGAACCACTCTCTTCTAACCACCACTTAAGGGAGAATTTTAATGGTTTTATTATTTTCCTGGTTACCTACTACAAGGTTGATGAAATTGGAAACCCAACGCATAATTTTCAATGCAGGGATGAAATGCATCGATGTCTACGTGAAATCAACGAGAGGAAATCACCGATGGAAAACCATCGATGTTTCCACATGCCCATAGTAAGCTAACTACGTAACTAGTTACATATATTATTTCAGCGTTCATTTAGCATAGCAAAATAGTGCGAAGTAATGTATGAATAATCACTTTGGAGCCTTCAACGCTGATGATGCGGTAGAGGCTACGCGAGCAGTCATAAAAGAATGATACGTTTACAGCCGACGTAGAAGCAGGAATCCATGATCTTTTAGTTTTCGGGTCGATGTGAAAAACGTGAGCTCTGCAAGTAAATATCGGCTGTTCCCTGAAAACAGTGAAATTGGAACCGTGAAGGGAGGGACGACTGAGGACCGATTATATTGGATTTGGATAAGATCATAAACTGCTACAACTTACGATCGTGAACATCTAGAATACTTACAAAAGCACGAAAACTCAAGAATAGAGTAAAGTATCAAAATTATGATGAATTCGATTCTACCAAAGTCATGATAACACAATCGTGAGTTACGTTGCCTATCAATGACAACTAAGTTGGTATACTCAATTACCTACCCCATTGCATCTTTTCCAGAAGTCATCATGGGAAACCAACTGCTGCTTTCCACTATTCGAGCTTGTTGAACGAGGAATTACTTCAAGAAAACAATTTTATATTTGAAAAACAAATCCATGAAGTTCATAATACCCGAAAACCCAGAAGACCGGCCATTAACTTGTCAACCAGAGTAGATATCGAAGCCTCGGAGTAGAGCACCACTGTCCAGTGATATATAATGTTGTGACTACAACACAGAGTAACGGAGACACCTAGCTAGACAACGCTACTTCCATCATGGATATTTTACCAGTCAAATATCCAAGCTCCAAGTCTCCGGTCTCCGTCTACTTTGTGTCTAGGGATGGCAATTCGGAAGGGATACATCGATATATCGATCAATTCATATATCGTCAAAGGTATATCGATATGTCCGATTTATCGGGAAAAATTTATCGATATATCGGAAGAATTTTTTTTTTTTTAATATTTCTAGTTTTGTATATTGCCTACTATTTTTTAAATTGGAAGATTGGAAGGAACAGATTTTTTAATATCAGGAAAATGTATTGTTCAATCAAGTTTTTTGCTTAGGTTAAAAATTCATTCAAACAGATAGACAAGAAGTATAACTGGTACATACCTTTATTTTTTTTTTAAATTACAATGAAAAGATTGAATTTGGAAACTTTACAGAGTAACGAAAAAAATGCGATCGAGTCAATCGAGTGTATAAGTAGTTGTTTTTGTTCCTACTTTCAGGCACCTTCGTGGTGTTGGGGATGGTGATCAAGTTTCTGTTGCGTAATTTATTTTGAAAGGGTAGCTTTCCTTCCTTGTCCAACGTTTGACTATGTATACATAATGTGTATACAGTCAAAGTGTCCACCCCGTGTTTCATTATTCTTCTACGGATCTACGTTTAATTGTTTGTAAGTAAATTCATCCGATTTCCTAAAAACACTTAATGAAAAAAAAAGTTCCATTCATGAGCGAATTTTCAAAGAATAATTTTAACCGATTTGATGGGTGATTCTTATAGAAAATTGCACGCTGATTCCGAAAATACCATATGTTCCAATGTTCAAGACAGTAATTTACACCAAGAACCTCAAAAACACAGGTTTTTTAATGGGATTCTTGGCATTAAATTTTGAAAATTTGACCCCTTGGAGTAGATACCTACTCCGAACCACAAAGTTTCTTCTTTTTTCAATCTTCAATCTTTCAACATCTCCAGCTGTGGCACCGATGCTCCAATAATTATTGGATGAACAGAGCCACATGTCGAGTTGAGGCTTTTTTCGCTACAATATTTCCAAAATCTATTGGTGCATCAGGGACGATTATCTGTATAACTCAGTAACGGAAAAGAGTTAAAATTCCTGCCCGAGTGTACTTATAGAGACGACTGAGGGGAGTTCTGAGGCCAGATTTCCTAAAACGACCATAACTCAGAATATGACCCTGTTGCACTGAAGGTGCGATATATCGACAAATATATCGAATTAAGCCGATATATATCGTACCTCTATATCGATATAAATCTATCGATATACCGACAGCAATATATCGATATATCGTTGCCATCCCTATTTGTGTCAGGGAAGTTGGAATTAAATGGAAGCGCCCTCCCTTGTCGAAGTCGCCAGCTCAGCTGTGTCCAAAACTCGAGCGGCGCCGTGTGCTCCCCACAATAGGCAATCCCGTCGCAGACAGCCCAGTTAACAAGGGCAGGGAAAGGAAAAACGTTGTTTTTTTTTTGTCGATTTCTCCAAATTTTCGGACTTTTTTCAACATTAACCTACACTTTGATTATCCCCTCAAGACCCTCTACATAGTGGACAATCTCAATAAAATTGTCTATAGGTATTTCATTTTATTTTGAGAAGGTCGAAACTTTTCGATATACAGACTTATAACAATAAAAAGAAACCGGAGTTAATGAAAAAACGTTGTCTGTTTCCACAAAAACAATGAGTTACAAAGTAAAATCAATTTCGACGGTTAGGCCATCATCAGTAACAAACAAGAACTGAAGGTACATCAGAAAGAGCACAGCTTATACATTTAGTCCCACGAGAACAGTGAACTTTAATCCATTGGTCGAGAGAAGTGAAGGGGCTGAGAGGAATACCCAATCACGTTCAAGCAAAGTGAAAGGGTTGGAAGGGAACTTGAACCCTATTGGCTACGAGAAGTGAAAGGGGGCTGGGAGGAATAACCAATTCCAATCAAGGGCAGACATAGTGAAAGGGGGCTCAAACAGTGGTGAGGGTAACATTATGAAAAGGGAAAAACCAAGCTATTGCAGGAATAAACCTATTATTAATCTATTAATGGTGAAATATGATTTGGAATTACCTCATTCAATCATTTTACCAGACCTATCACTTTTAATTATTTTGATATTTTCAAGTACATTCGACATGCCTCCCTTTGGACAAAAAAGTTCCATCCATGCAGCATGAGTTGGTGAGCGAATTTTCAAAGAATAATTTTAACCGATTTGGTGGGAGATTCTTATTGGAAATTTCACGCTGATTCCGAATATACCATAATGTTCCTATGTTTAAGAGGGTGATTCACATCAAAAACCTCAAAAAACACGTTTTATAGCGATTTTCGACTCTAAATTTTCAAAATTTGACCCCAGCAGATTTTTTTCTGATTTTTGAGGAAAATTCACGCTGATTCCGAATATACCATATTTATGCTCCTATGTTTAACATAGTAATTTACACCAAAAAGCTCAAAAATACGTTTTTTAGCAATTTTTGACTCTAAATTTTCAAAATTTGAACCCTTGTTGTACTCTAAAAATTCCGGCCAACGAACTCAATAATATCGAGTACTCTAAGGGGTCAAATTTTGAAAATTTAGAGTCAAAAATCACTAAAAAAAACATATTTTTGAGGTTTTTGATGTAAATTACTATGTTAAACATAGGAACATAAATATGGTATATCCGGAATCAGCGTGAATTTTCCTCAAAAATCAGAAAAAAAATCTTCTGGGGTCAAATTTTGGAAATTTAGAGTAAAAAATCGCTATAAAACGTGTTTTTGAGGTTTTTGGTGTGAATTACCCTCTTAAACATAGGAACATAATATGGTATATTCGGAATCAGCGTGAAATTTCCTATAAGAATCACCCACCAAATCGGTTAAAATTATTCTTTGAAAATTCGCTCACCAACTCATGCTGCATGAATGGAACTTTTCTTTTGTTTATCAATGAGTTGAAGAGATCGAGAAAATGTATCTTATTTTCACCAAACTCAAGGGTGAATTTAATTAAGGGATCTATTCTATTGATTCTATTTTATTGAAAAGAATTCAATGGGGTCTGCGCATGATTTTTCTTACAATTTTATTGAAAGGGAATCGATTCAAAATGGCCAAAGTGGGGGTTATTTCATAATTATGTGGTCTTTTTTTTTTTATCGACGAAGAGAAATGTGAACGTTTGAAGAAAGCGCTGATTGGTCGAAGCACATCCATGCTGACTACGTATAATATCCACGAACGGTTTTTAAAGGGACAGCAGGGGGCGGTGACGTACGTACTTCTGGAGGTCCCTACGTCACACACCCCCCCCCCCCCCCCCCCCCCCCCCCCCCCCCCCCCCCCCCCCGCGAAATTCAAAACATTCCATTTTAACATTACGATTTCTGCTCCCACACGGAGTTTTTTGTCTTGATAAATAGTGTTTACTAGTCATGGCAACTCAAATAACACAATTAATGGGTTTTTTCAATTTTTATTTCCCATGCGCAGACCCCATTGTCTTTCTGTTCCTGTCCTTAGGATTATGATATCATCTACTTATCTATACCAATACAAAAGGTTGTTTGATTTACATTTTTCAAAAATGTGTTTTTCGCGATAATCTATATAAATATCCGCGAGGAAAGGAGACAATGGCGTACCCATGGCCACCCCTGGCTGAGTATAATATTTTTCCTCAAATAGAAAATAATTCTGATTCATACAAATAGACATCAAACTACACAATTCATCTTTTTCTCGAATTATTCCGAAAAAAAAAATTTGGTTGGGGAAGTTGTGTTAGAGTAAAAACAGTGGATAAGTGTACATTACTATGGTAAAGTTTCGGATAAAATTGGGAAAATTCTATCATCTAGAGGTTTTAAAGTGGGTTTCAAAAATAAAAATAATCTTAAAAATTCTTTGGATTCTGTTAAAGATAAAATTAAAGTTCAGGACAAAGGTGGGGTTTATAAATTGAAATGTTCATGTGGCCTTGAGTATTGTGGTCAAACTGAACCGAGCGTCGCTCAACTGGTCCAGCGCTATTTCAATCAATACTTAGTTGGAGGGGAGCATGTTATTCGTGGCATTTATTGACTTCCAGAGATGTTTTGATCGGGTTTCATATGAAATTCTTTGGCGTAAATTATACGAAATGAATTTAGTGCGAAATTGGTCAACATCCTAAAAAAAGCCTCGTTCTCTGTAAGGGTTGAAAATAGGGACTCCAGATATTTTGCTATCACCGAGGAAATCTTGCAGGGCGATGTTCTTTCGCCTTTGCTGTTTTATCTTTTTGTGGCAGACATTGACTCCTTCCTTACTACTTGAGGTGTAAGAGGTGTCAATATGCGGATGCGGCTGGAGTGGATATTTTTTCTTGGCAATATGCGGATGATTTGGCCCTATTCACCTATAGTTTATCTAATATGCAGCGAACGCTGGATATTTTTCATGAATATTGCCTGTTAAACCCCCTCTCAACAAACCAGGAAAAATTGAATGTATTAATTTTCAGCAAAAGAAGTAGCTCAAAAAAGTACTTTTCAAATGTGGCGAGAATAGTATTGAATCAGCACGGTCGTATAATTACTTAGGGGTTATTTTCGTCAATAACGGTTCTTTTGAACAGAATGCGAAGTCCCAGAGAAAAAATGGTGAAATAGCCATAAAATCTTTACTACCGATCATGTATAAAACTGAAGCGGGTGCTTTGGAGGCATGGCTTAGGGTCCTGAACTCAGAAGTCTATGCCACAACTCTTCACGCTTCGGAGGTTTGGGGTTTTCCCCACGTCGCGTTGAGGTGGTGGAGCGGGTGCAGGTCCGAGCTTTCAAATCTGCCTTCTTTCTAGCCAGCAAAGGAGGCAAATATATACCTTGCTTCACTTTCTGAGTACCTACGTGCCGGGGGATCGTGAGTGCGAGAAAGCATTGGTTCGGCTCAGATACCCTCCCAGTTGTAGAAATATTAGAAGGGTTGAAAATGGATGCAATAGAAGAGGCTATTCTATCGTACACTTTTTTGGCAGCAGCTATCAAGCGTCGATTTAGCTGTACATCATAATATGGGGACCCTCAGATTCACTAATATTCACTACATACCTATGTTCTTGACAAGTAAAGTTATGTATTTCGTATTTTTATTCCTTTATTTTTGTAACTAAATCGATATTCTTTTGCAATAACTGTATTCACAGTTACTTTTTCATTCTTCATGAATTTATCTAGGTACTTTTTAGCGAATTTTCGAAGAAAATGAAGCTATTGCAATGGCTTCAAAATTTAAATTATGCAAATTTTTGAACTTTTTCTTGATGGAAATCCGTTTCAGACCATTCTAAAACGATTCCAGAAATTTAACACTTTTTTATATGTATACATATATGTATTTATTTATTTATATATGTGTCACTCCAGACGATATCTGACCAAGGAATCGAGATAAAAAATCCGAAATTTTTTTAAAATGTCAATAATATAAAAAGAAAGGATGAGTTCGTTGGCCGGAATTTTTGGAGTACATACTCCAAGGGTTCAAATTTAGAAAATTTTGTTTCAAAAATCGCTAAAAAACGTGTTTTTGGGGGTTTTTGGTGTAAATTACTACCTATCTTAAACATAGGAACATATGGTATATTCGGAATCAGCGTGAAATTTCAGAGGACAAACAGCTGCTTCTGAACGCTTGGAGAAAGTCTACGTTAGCCACATACCATTCACTTGGGAGCAAAGGGAGAAATGGGCTCAGAATAGGGAAGTTCAGGTCGATGATCCATCTCCCCACCAGT
Organism: Lygus lineolaris; assembly: GCA_030264115.1. Classification (NCBI taxonomy): domain Eukaryota; kingdom Metazoa; phylum Arthropoda; class Insecta; order Hemiptera; family Miridae; genus Lygus; species Lygus lineolaris. The sequence goes on along the minus strand of JAEMON010000001.1, from coordinate 14,933,400 downwards.
TGGCCCAATACCTAGCTTACCTGCACAGGGTGAAAGGTTCAGCTTTTCGAACCATTTGTGTCCAGAAATCAGTCATACCTAGCCACCTTTGCAAATCCATCAAGTTCAACGGTGCTCTCCTCTCACCATTGGTGCAGCAAATGGTAACAGCAATAGGGGCAAAAGCTTTAGTGGTTCCAGGACATCATATTTGGGATGTGTCGATCCTGTTAGACTGGATGAAGGGTACCCCCCCACCCAGATGAGGGGAACCACTTTCAAGTTTCCCACCATTTAGCCTAGTTACTTTTGTTATCCTCGGGTCGGCGTGTAACTGATTTAACTCTTCTGTCTCAAGATGCAGCTGGCATCCAGAGACTCCCAGGGGTCGTAGTCTTCTGGCCTCGTTTTGGCTCCAAAATAGACTCAGCCCGACACCAGCAATCAGGATGGAGGCTAGAGGACAATGCTGAGACTTTATTTAACCCTTTGGCGGGCGCGCCATTTTCTATCACACAACCAGGCGCGCGCCGAACTCAGTTCGGCAACGATTTTCATGGGTTTTCTGCACACGATCTAACTAATTTTATAAAGGGAATACTCAGTGTACGCATTAAACCACATAGTGAACATATTTTTCTACATTTTTCAATCGTCACAGACTAAAAACGTAAGTTATTTACACATTTACAAATACCTCAGTACACGTGAGGAACATTCTTTTTTAGGAAAGAACCATGAGGGACATTATTTTTTACGAACAAAAGTAACTATTAGTTACTAAAATAATATCCCTCATGGTTCTTTCCTAAAAAACAATGTTCCTCACATTTACTCGTAAGTAAATGTGTAAATAACTTACGTTTTTTTTATTGTTACTACCTAACTATCACAAAATTAAAAGCAACCACCATGTAGGTAAGTTCTTCATCTGGTTTCATTAAATGAAAAGTAGATATCGTGCCTATTATTATATCTAGAGGACAAAAATATGAAACGTTAGACTGCGCATCATTGAAAATAAATTGTAGCTGTCTGATTAAACAGAAAATTGCAAAAAAATTACTACATACCTACATAAAATATAGGTAATTACTTACTCTCAAGAACAAACCACAATCGTATACCTAGCTACTTAGAACAAGAATGAATCAAAACACTGAAAGTATCAAGTAGGTATTATGAGTAGTGTTTTACAAATTGCAGCCGAGTGTGTCAACATTGTGTCTTACATAACAAAAAACGCAGTAATTTTCGCACACAAACTGTTTACCGTCTTAAATTTAAGGTTACAGTAGTGGGCGCGTGCTGGACAAAGTACGGCAAACGGATAACCATCAACTTTGAAGACTCACAGAACCCTGGGAAAGGCACAACAAATGCAAAGAAGCATAGCAATCGATTCTAGAACCGATAGAAGAAGAATACTTGTCACCCTCCACCCCTCAATTTTCTCTTGAACCGAATATGTAGTTCAAGTAATGCTGATTTTGCTGACTGCAGTTCGGCTGTGCGCCCGCCAAAGGGTTGATTCTGGGTGGGAAAACTCATTCTTTCCAATGGTTTGCGGCGTAACCTGTCATCTCTTTTCATCACAATATGGGGTAGGGTGGCTCCAGCCTCTCGCTCAGTGATAGCAGGTTGGATTAGGACAGCCCTAGTTGTGGCAGGCATCGATTCTTCTCTAGGGAGTTTACGGTCATCGGTGGGATCATACTGTTTTAGCCTGGACATTCCGATAGATACCATTCTGCGTCAGGGGAACTGGCTGAGTTCATCCACTTTCTTCAAGTACTATTACAAGACAATCTTTAGAGAGAAGGACAGTAAGCTAAGGTACACATTGAGCTGCATCACGCAGTCCACTCGCGCAGCGCAAGTGCGGATCCGCAGTGTTCGGATCGCATTTGGGGAGGTTTGTGAAGCAGTCTGACCTGCGAGGGGGTTTTGGCGAATTTCGCGGGAATGCAGAGAGTAGACTGATCGGGGAGCAGGGTCCCAGAAGGCGGGTCGGCGGGAAAAAGAGTGGGCTTATAATACCTATGAAGAAAAAATTGTTTATCGTTCAGGTGTGGAGAAAACTTGGAATGAAATCTTAGCTGTTTGGATAATGGCCGGCATTCCGAGGGCCCTTGAAAACCCCTTCTATACTAAAAGAACAACCGAAAAAGAATTGCATCGGGAGCAGTGAAAAAAAAAAAAATTAAATAATGGGTAATAATAATTATTCGATTCAATCAATTATTTAATTAGGTAAGTTAATTAGTTTCTCACTAATCAGGAGCTGGAACAGTGTTGTCTTTTTAGAGTTGTTGTTTTTCGTTTTGTTTGGTTGGCATCTTGGACTGGTTTGGCCAATGACAGTCGACACCCTTTTCAACGTCACTTGCCCGTCATAGGACAATAATGAAAATTGCAATAAATTTTATAAAATTACATACTTATACACGATTTCTGCCCTACGACTTCAATATTGTTTCTTTTAAGCCATTACCTTTCAGAAAAAAAAGGAAAAAAAATTGATGATAATGCGAACTTTTGCAGTAAACAAAAGATACAGCAACCAAAAAACAAGTAAAGACGTTATTTCTATGGGATGCTGTCATAGTGGCAGCATTCTGGCTTTCTTAACAGAATAATGGAGAACCGTCATATTGCATGGCTACTTCCATGCTTTTGGCCACCAAACCGCTGGGGTGAGCGCACTTCCATTTAATTCGAACTTCCTTGAATTCATCATTTGGGCCATGGAAGTAGAAATTGATACTATTCCTACTTCCATGATTAGGGCATAATTATCTTATATTTGGATTATCCATGTTTCTGTGTTTTGTTTTTCTGTAAGTCATGTACGGCTAGCCACCAAAGAAATGGCCGGTACAGTTTGAATTATGAAAGGAGAATATTATTCCACCAAGTTGAAGGGCGGTTTTGTGAATTCCAGTTGTTTTATTAGTATTTAGATAGCCAACTCGTTCGTATCTGCCTCTATCAATGACAGTGAACTCACTTTTCGGTGTACAATTCTTTGCTGATCATCATATTGACTTTGAAGTTGTTGTACATCAGCAAGGGTAAGGGCATTTAAATTTTCATTGTTATATGTATAAGGTTGGCCTTGCCTTGACATTCTTCCGTCACTGAACTGTCTTGTTGACAGTTAACAACGAATATGTTTGTAGCTTAAGTATTTCGGCCGTAATTTGGTTCTGAAGTTAACCAAAACTTAAAAATTGACTTTTTTTTTTTTTTGGAAAAATCGCCTATTTTCTAATGGCTGTATCTTGACAACCATTAGTCGTACAGAGCTCGTGTTGTGCTCATTCTTGCAAATTTTATCTACTTAAAAATAGGTAGGTATAAAAAATTCGTTCCATCGAATTTAACAATCCTTGGATATCAATCGACACAAATTTGATTAGGTAGGTACCTCCAATTTTCCTGTGGGACAAATTTGCTCTAAGGAGTTAAATTAGGTATTGAACATATGGTATATTCGGAATTTCCTATTTAGATAGATCATAAAACAATTTTGTTCTGTGTGTCGCTAGTTGGAACAAGCCTTACCTAATTCGAACTGATTTTAGTTGGTTGTTGGAAAAGGTTGGAAATAAACCTGAATTAGAAGTAGATCTCCCTTTATTGACCTCAAACCTCCTCCTCTCCAGGGGTGAGAGTATTCAAGTTGAGTGCAAATTGCCCTGATGTCAGTTGGAACAGGATTCCAGTACTTATCAGCAGGCAAGGTTGCCCACAAACCAGTTGGAACAGATATCAAATATTCGAGTTTAGTATTTCCACAAGTGTGCACAGAAAGTTTTGCGCACCTTAAATTTCTATCTCAACTTGTATTACCCTAGTTGGAACAAACCTTGAGGTTATTAGGTCTGTTTTTTTACAACTTACAACTATTCCAACTTTTCTTGTTTTATCTGTGCCAAACCTTGTTTCAGAAGAAAATTCAGCTAATGCAATGGCTTCAAAAATTTAGTCATGCAAAATTTTAAAAATTGTTTCCATTGACTCCAGACGAAATCTGACCCTGGGATCGATCTAAAAAATTCAAAAAAATTGCAAAATGTCAATAATAACAAAAGAAAGGATAAGTACGTAGGCCAGCATTTTGGGGTACTCCAAGGGGTCAAATTTTGAAAAAAAAGAAGTTTTTTGGTATAAGTTACCATCTTAAACTAAGGAACGTATGGTACATTCGGAATCAGCGTAAAATTTCCTGTTATGTAACTTTGGGTTTATCACAACTCTTGAAAACTACTGTTGGAATGTCAAAACAACTGTTGCAACAAGAGTTGTGAGAAACTTAGTTCAAAGCACTACCAACCAACGGATAGCTCTTGGTACTTGGTGTATCTATTGTAATTGTCTAGGAGAAAGAAAGAAAAAACGTCTGCCAAGTTGGGTGGG
>JAEMON010000001.1:14913889-14927779 GCA_030264115.1 Lygus lineolaris | reverse complement strand
ACATAGCTTCCTACCTTCGGTAGTGAGGAAGCAAAACGATAATTTATGGTTCAAATTACTAAAAACTACCACATGTACCTAATCACTCGATAAAACGTTAAATATATCACCAGTAAATTATAATTACCTACCCAAGAAGACTTGATTAAGTCACCTAACCAACTTGACATATTTTCTCATCACCTCCCAAGGTGGTCAAAAGTTTGTCAACTGTAGAGAGCTTTCGTCGAGGATTGTGTTATTACAGAACAAGTCGCGCTGACGTTATAGATCACCAAGTTGAAAACACAACCGTTGTTATCAACATTTGTGTAGGTTACTGACTCCCCCCCCCCCCCCCCCCCCCCCCCCCCCCCCCCCCTCCTGCCCCGTCAGCTTGAAAATGCTCCTAGAATCGTGTTTGGCCCCACAGTGCGGCATTTTCGGCTTATTTGCTCCTATTATTAGTATTCAGTGATGCTATTCTAAGGGTTGGTTTACCAATTATATGAGTATGACCAAAGACTGACTAGTACATGAAAGCTATTGATGAATTAGCACTTGAGCCATTATTGAATGCCCTTCTGAACCAAGAAATTCCTCTATTTTCAGATGATCAACATCAGGCGTCGTAGAAGAAGTGAGGGGCTCCTCTCTCATCTTGGGCCGCTCCCAAATGAAGCGGACAAAGACCCAATGACGCCAAGGATGATTTCACATAGCACGTTCATCACTTTTCTGTTGTTGGTTATATTGTTGTATGGACTAGTTCAACTATCAGATTTCTATTTGCCAGACCCACTTACAGTAGTGGATGAGAAGTCCAACCCTGGGAGATTCATTGCTGAGAGAGCAAAATATCATGTAACTCAACTATCAAACCTTGGTCCCAGACCTGTTGGCAGCCTTGCTAATGAAGTCCTTGCCATCAAGTATCTCTCTAAGACCTTGTCATCCATCCAAGCTCAAGCTCACAAACAGTTCAAAGTAGAAATCGATCATCATGTCGTTAGTGGTGAATTTCCTCTTCAATTCTTGGATGGGCTCACCAGTGTATATCGCAACATACAGAATATAGTAGTGAAAGTTGGCGGAAAACAATCTTCAGGCTCAGCTATTCTTCTGAATTGCCACTACGATTCTGTGGTTGATAGCCCAGGTATGTCAATTTCATTGTTTATTGAGCTGCATCCTGAGGTGCTTGCCAAACCAATCTATACTGTATGCAAATGTTTGTCTAGACCACGAAACACATTAAGGAGTAGAAGTGTTATCCAAGTCCGAGGCAGGTGTCAATACAATAAATAGGCCCAGTGGTGCCAATGCCAATATTCCCACCGTGTTATGGTATCCACGAACCCAAATTATCTATCAGTCAATACCTTTGCATTTTCGATTAAGTAAATGTCTCAATGTTTGGCCTTCTGAAACATCAATCTTCAACTGTCAATAGGCAATTCCGGCTTTTTATTCCATTTGATTCGTTTAACTGAGAGATTTCAGTGAGAGCTTTCCAAAAAGGTGCTATATGTAGGGTATATGATGATTGGAAATGAGCGAAAACGAGTGGCATAGAAAAGATACTGATGGCGTCACCCACCCCGCGCCCACCTGGGGGACACCCCTAAGTTCTAATTTTCGGCTCAAAATGTTCATTAGGTTGGCTGTAAAACTGGCGAAAAGATCATGCGTGACGTCATCTGTTCTGAGGAGCGGAGGGCTTTGATTAATTTGTAATTATTTCAGGCCATGTGCATCAAATCAAGTTTTTATCACAGTTTTCTCCTTAAAACTAAGCATTTTTTCCAACTATATGCATAAGCCCTTCTTTTCAATAAGTACCTGGCTTCATCTGAATCTAAAAATTCAACACTCTTCACACTTTGATAATACAAATGAAGAAAATAAAGCTTAAAATGAGAGACTTACCTGAAGAAGCGAAAGGAAGGAGAAGAAATTAAAACTATTCACAACATAGAATGGAGTGAAATCATGATGCACATGAACAATTTTGATGAGAATGGAATGCGCCCCATTTTAATGAAAATTGACAGGCTGAAGAAAGTGCCGGATGAATGAAGACTTAGACAATTTTCAAGTTAGGAAACAAACCGGGTTGTAATATTGCTTGTCACGTAGTAACTTCTAGGCGACGTAGCAACTTCTAAATACAAGACCCGTTTTGCTCATCAGATACCCCTCATGTTGCACCTTTTTGGAAAGCTCTCACTGAGACCATGAAATTGGAAAATTTAATAATAGCCATGAGGAGAGCACATTAAGTTTGCATTTGTTTAAATTTATACGTTGTCTAGTTACTTTACAGATACATTTGTTCGATAATGCTTGGTTATTGGCAAAACTATCCAGAATTTGACGCTGAAAAATTCACATAGTTTTTTCATTCAATGGAACATAGCGCACAAATATAGCTCACTCCAGTGAGTACGCCCTGTTAGAAACCACTGTTTTAGATTTAGATGTGAAGTATCACACCTTCCAATCAAACCTCACCCCTTGCAACACTAATTACTTGTACATACTTCTTACGTACAAATTTATAGATGAATCGTTATGGACATTCTGACCGAAATGGCCTTCTTTTCAGGAGCGACTGATGATCTAGCAGCTTGTGGAGTTTTGTTGGAAGTATTGCGGGTTATCACTCAAACAAATGTGTCCTTACATAACGATCTCGTCTTTCTGTTCAATGGGGCTGAAGAAAATTTATTGCAAGCTTCCCACGGTTTTATTACGCAGCACAAATGGGCCCATAATCTACTAGCAGTTATAAATATGGATGCATGTGGTGCTGGTGGACGAGAGTTGTTGTTTCAGGTTGGCCCACAGAACCCTTGGTTACTTGAGGTACGTATAATCTTTAGTTTTGCAAAAAAATTATAATATCTATTGAAATAGTAGTAAAGGGTGTCTACAAAAGAATACCAGAGTTTTAAAATTCTATATTTAGAAAATTAATCAACTTATAAAATTGAAAAAATATGGAAATGAAAGGTTAGGTTCCATAGTTGTTTTTTTTTTTGGTGATCACAGATGTTCGATGTGTCTACCACTGGAAAGATTAATCTCATCGACACGATAAACTTAGACGTTACACATCACTGTTGATAACACTTACTTAACCAAAGTATGCACACGATAGAAACGTGGTAGGCGCTTCTATTTTTCAGCAATAAAAACATTTTTTGAATAGTTAATGACAAACTTGAAAGTTTTGGATGTACAGGGCGATTTACTAAGGGCTTACACCCCCCTAATTTCTCCTAGGATCAATGTAAAATATTCGTTCCAACATAACAGCAGCATGCGAAGCATTCTACATAATTTTTGCCGTAGATTTCAGGAAAAATACTTTCACTCTTGCCACAGTGCGCCGTAGTGGCGCAAATGACACAAACTTTGTTTTCTTCAATGGAAACACCGCTTTTTTATTTCAGATTCGGATTCTACTTAAAATTTCGTGAAAATTGTCTCCTCACTCGAACATTTGTGTGCCCAAAAACCCTCGAATTGTGCCCTAATAACAAGAAATCGAGTTTTTGTTTGTCATGAAAATTTGAAATTTCAAAGCTTGAATCGATAAATCGACATCACGTTATTCTGCGTGAAAAAACACATTAAAATCATGTATCATACTTGGCAGTTTACTACACCCAAAAAACTCAATTTCTTGTTTTTATGGCACATTTGGAGCAAAATTGCGCACGATTTTGATCAACCAAATGTTCGAGTGAGGGGTCATTTTTAGAGAGGGGTTTCTATTGAAGAAACTGTTAGCCCTTTGTGAATCACCCTGTATTCCTATAATAAAAAGCATGGTTTTTGTCAGGGAAATCTCTGGAAACGTGAGGGAATTGTGGAACGTTGATTTGGTGGCCACCCTTTAGTTCATAATATTTACAACAGTTCTGGCGTATCTACAATATGCGTATCTTCCTATTAACAACCAAAGAAGTTATGTATAAATAGTGCATTTTTTCAGGCATATGCACAAGCTGTGAAATATCCCACTGCGTCCATTGCTGCTCAGGAAATATTTCAGAGTGGACTGATCCCTGGTGACACAGATTATAGAATTTTTCGGGACTTTGGGAGGATACCTGGTAAGTTCTGCAGATTCATTATCTCTTTCGAATTCTCCAAGTTGGTCCATAACTTATGGATGTTGAATTGATTTCAATGGCCACGGCAGATAATTATAATATTGTTCTGTAATGTTCTAGAGTTTGGCTGTGCAATAAAAAGTATAGTCGTCCAAGTGGATGTGGCTCAAGCTTTCTTGTATCCATAACATTATTGCATAGATATTTGGAAATTGTGGAAGTTAGGCGTGTTGCAAGGATTTCACTTTTGCAAATGTGCTATGGCTGAAGGTGGTTAGGTACTAGAACATACCCGATAGAGCGTGGCAATGTAGGCTAGTCAGCTGGGGGCTATTGCAAATCAGCACGACGGAATACAGGGATTTCCCTCAACATTGATGTTTTTTCATGCCATAGCATGGAAGAAAAACTTCTGTCGCAGAGTTTATTGCAATGTATTTTTGGTCTTCAATTATATAGTTAGGTAAATTTAGTTTCTAGTCTTTGGTCAAAATATTTCTAAAACTCCGAACATTATAATATGATCTTACCAAGATGGAGAACAAACCAGACTTTGGATAGTGAACTTGAAAATGAAAACTGATGATTGAGAATGTAACTAACTTTGAATATAGCTAACTTGTATGAACTTATACTACTTCCACTTTATTAACTTATACATTGAGGAAAGATAACCTCGATAACTTCCCGCTTGACATCATTGTGGCACTTCAGGTAACTTTGAAATAACCCATTAGGTAAATAGCTGATAATCCCGTGAACTAATTTGATTTTTCCCATCTGTTAACAACATCAGAAGATTTTCTTTGGGGGGGGGGGGGGGGGGGGGGGGGGGGGGGGGGGGGGGGGGGGGGATCAGCCAATTCAAGGCCCATGGGTTTTTGTGATTTGAGCAAAATCAGTCCCGTGAGAAATGACGCCATCAGTCAAACATCTATGTACCTCACTCTCCCGCACGTTGGGGTTGGGTAAGGTAGGTTTACACTGCCTGTGGAGTTACTGGAGTGCACTTTTCCATACTAGCTACCATTTGAGCGTTTCTAGTACCCATTTACTTTGTTTTTCCATTCAAAAAGTTTTTAAATTTTGTTTTAATTGAACTTTATATTTTGTCAGCTGCGTTGGGGTTTCAATGTTGCACAAGCATCTTTTTTTCGTTTCCAGGCCTTGATTTTGCTTGGGCCATGGGTGGATACATGTACCACACAAAACTTGACAGTGCTGACTATGTGCCATTGTCTTCTCTCCAACATACTGGTGACAACATCCTACCGCTCACTCTGCACTTAGCCAATGTCCGGTGCCCTCACGACTGTGAACCAGAGGGAACTATGGTCTTTTTCGATTTGCTTCATCTTTACCTGTTCAGGATCACAAGTGGTCACGCCTATTTAATCAATGGCTTAATAGTATTTCTGTCCCTTTTTATAATTTACTGGAAATCCTCAAGAAGTCCCTTCAGTGGTATGTATGACATTCAATCCTATGCCTAAAAAGTACATAAATTGGTAGCATATCGGTATCTTTTTATGTTTACCTAAAAGACCTTTATTGTCGTCAATTGAACTCAGTTGATTTTAATATTTCGGTCATCAAAATTAGGTAGGTACCTACCCTGTGTATTGACAATTAGTCACGTGGATTTTTGGATTTTAAATTTCGCCTACATCATGTGCTGGTATATTTTTCTTTACTGTTACAAATACATTCACTTTTCTGGTCATCATTGCTGCGTTCTGCTTGAAAACCAGCTTGGAAACCTAAATGAAAATAATCTTGGAAGTTCATAAATTGCGTGAGAATTTTTTTGGAGGATGTGAGAGAGCCAAACGAAGGCAAAACAGAAGCAGGGACAGGAAAGAACTTGAAGCCTGGAAACTCTGGGACAAGTAATAGTATATTCAGTAGGTAAATAGCCTACGCTTCACTTCATGAATGAGGAATTCTGGTGCGTCGATTTTGTTTTTTCGACTTCAAATTCGTATTCAGCACCCTTTAAAACCCATAAGTTCTAATATTCAGCTCAAAATGTTTATTAGGTAAAATGATTCTTTGAAAATTCGCTCATCAGATCATGCTGCATGACTGAACTTTTTTTCAATGTGAATATAGAATAGAATTTTGAGATGAAACCCTTTTTATGTGGACCTTACGTCGTCGGCCGTTCCACCCGCTCATGTAGGTCTCCTTGTTAGCAGAAAAAAATGCCTACTAATTTATCATCTTATAATGTTGAAAATTTACATTCCACCAATTATAATGTACATTCATTGATATTTTAGGGGTCAAGAAAAGGATGTATATGTACCGCGTTGTGGAAGCCTCACTGTATTTGTTCGTCACCTGGATCATAACAGTATTGATAGACGTTGCACTGGCAGTGGGACTTTACATTTTAAATCGCTCTCTTAGTTGGTTTACTCGACCGTTATGGATTTATTTCCTCTATGGCATCCCGGCTATGGTGATTCCTCTGCAGTTAGCAGTGGTTTCTTCATCACATTTCAAGAAAGCTTTGGTAAGAGTTATTCATACTTTCATCTTTGCGTGTTGGGATTCATGTTTTCCAAGTTTTTGCAAAAGCTACAAGAACAATTTAATGAAAAACTATGACAAATCTTCACAAATTAACAGCTTTACCAAAGAACTCACTTGTATTTATAGTGGGCTTTGACGGGTCACATCCCCAACAAAAAGTCTCTTTTGAAGTTTCTTAAAAAACCCTTGTTTCGTGAGTTTTTTGATTTTAGGAGTTTGTTTTCTTTTTTGATGTAACGCCCTTAAAACGATCATAACTCCCTTTATTTGCAGTGTGAAATTGAAAATTACTACACCATTGGAAAGAGCATTAAATTTCCTATCCCTTTGTTGTCTGTTCAAAATGTTTTGGAAGGAATCGGAGGGTGAAGATTGTGCCTGAAGGGTAAACTTTGTCAAAACCAGGAAATCTCCTATTTTTGCAACCCTGATAATTATGCATGTTAAGGGGGCAAGCATGGAAGAAGGAAATTTTCCTTCTTCCATGGAGGGGGGCAAGGGACTTAGCCCAAAATGTCCTCAAAAACGCCTAAATCTCGGGTACTGACGATTTTATAGGAACTCTTACTATAACATTATTACTGCTTAAGACCAATAAGTTTAAAAAAAACGGAAAACTTTCCCTCACCCCCTTTCTTAACCATTTTAGCGTTGCACAGTTTTTCTCATTTTTCTCAGCCAATTTTCAACTGATTTTCATCAGGTAGGCGGCATTTTTCCTATTTTATCATTATCTGGGGTGCCTTTATGCCAATTTGAATTTAACACGTTCAGTGCGTATGACGCATACGCTGTGTCATGGTGGTACTTCGCACCAGGCGTATGACGCATACGCTGCGTCAAGGGTCTCGTTCCACAAGAGTCGTTCCCATATTGCCACGCCTCGTTGAATGCGGGTGTTTCTTGTACTAAACTGTTGCTAGTTAGTCGGCTGAACTACAGATAGCGTTGGAGACACTTTCAACCTGTTGATCACTCATTTTTTGCAGTAGCAAGTGGGGTCCAGGTGCTAAGTGCGAGCGTAGAAAAAAACGTTCAGTATGGCGGGTTCATCTCCACTTTGGAATACGCACTGAACGTGTTGAAAAGACCTAGATAGTTTCTGAAAGTTTAGCTGCTCACATTCTATCCATCCGGATAGATCGTTGAAACTTTGTAGGTATTTAATTGTTGGTATCAAAATTGCCACAGTAGTTATTATTACGGTAATATTAAACCAAAATAATATGACGTTTTCAATATCAAGTTCCAATGATCAATCCTGGTGTATTGAATGTGAGCTGCTGAACTCTCAGAAAACTATCTGGTTAGTAGTGTAGGACAACAAACAGACAGACAAACTTTGAATTTTATAAATGAGCAGTTTAGGTTTATAATTTTCAATAATGAACTTCTTTTTTTACATGGTTAGGTAGGTACATGGTGATCGATGAGGTTTTGACAACCAACCGAGAGCAAAGTGAGTATATCTACATGTGTGACCGTCCAAACAAACAGACAAACTTTGAGTTTTATATTTATGTAAGTACTCTGAGGTCGAATTAGTTCTAATATTTCATTAAACGGATACAAAATTGAATAATAGTTATATTTTTACAGGAAACCTTTATTATTAAAGTGATGGCCAACTGCTAAATTATGGGAGGATGGATGAAGTAAAAATGACCAAGTGCACGTGATACTAACCTATGGTGAGGGACCCTGATATAATTCCATTTCTTTTGAGATTGAGAAGTCTCCCGACATTTATTTAACTTTCTCTGTTTCTAAAACCTTCTAAAATTGATTACATCTATGAAAAATGAAAAATAAGTTACTCTTTCAAGTAAATTCTCTGTTTTTATAAAAATGACCAACTGATAAAACGTGGGAGAGTCAAAAAGGTAAAACTAATGAAGTGCTATGGAGCAACCTGGACGTTAGCAAATGGCCCATTTTTATGACGAATAACCTACAACAACCTATTACAATATCAACCTTGACTACTTTTCTTTGGATGGGATTAACAAAATGATGGCAACAAATACTTTGAGTAAGAAATTTTTCAGTCTGAAAAATCAGAAAAAAAACAAAACAAAATGATGGCAATAAGTACTTTGAGTTGGAAATTTTATCTGCTGAACCTATTCCATTATTCTTTAGGTAAGACTGACCAACTGTTATTTGTAGAGGAAATCGTGCTCTTTCAACGGAAAACCAGCAATTTGATTATTGATACGATGAAAATAGAGTGCCGTTTACCCACAACAACCAAAAAGTCGAATCCTAAGTGGAAAATAGGCACACGGGAATCATTTTAAAGGAAATGAACTAACCCAAAAACGTTGGGGGGCCATACTGAAAAATCAGCAAAATGTTGATGGTCACTTTTACCTTTAAACCGACGATTCACTGGTTTTGAGAAAGTTCAATCATCAGGCCCAATTTTCACCCTCCTATTCCTTCCAAAATATTTTGATCAGACATATAAGAGATAGGAAATTTAACGCTATTCCCGACAGTATGGTTATTTATAATTGTACACTGCAAATTTAGGGCTTTATGACAGTTTTAAGGGCGATACGTCGAAAAAGGAAACAAAATCTGAAAATAAAAAAACTGACGAAACAAGGGTTTTTTTTTAAACTTCATGAATCGATTCCTGAAGTTTTGACTGTCATCTTGATACACCCTCTGTAGTTCCTAAAAGTAGTTGCATTTCCTATTAAAATGAAGTTTTTTCCCAAACAAATTTTATTTTTCCCATATTAATCTAGTCGTCTCTACTTTCCTCAGCCCACCTGAAAGGTGAAAGAAAAGTATTGCGATCAACAGAAAACCCAATTTCTGAAACACCACTTTAGACCAGTCCTAATCTACATTTGATCAATTTTCTCCACATTTTGGAAAAGTGTATGTAAGACCGTATGTATTTTGTATGTGAATGGGTAGAATTGCCACCCCTACAAGAATCATGAAAAAATTCCGATTTTGGGGATTGGTTTCTACATTATTGAGGATGACACTAAGAATTTCAGCACTCTAGGTTGAATATAAGGGGGCGAAAATATTCAAAAAAGGTGAAAAAACGTCGTTTTTAGTACATTTTAGCGAATTTTCGAAGAAAATGAAGCTATTGCAATGGCTTCAAAATTTAAATAATGCAAATTTTTGAAAATTTTCTTCATGGAAATCCGTTCTAACCATATACCATAATCCGCTCCGACCATTCTAAAACGATTCCTGAAATGTAGCACTTTTTTATATGTATATATATATATTTATATATTTATTTATTTATATATGTGTCACTCCAGACGATATCTGCCCGAGGGATCGAGATAAAAAATCCAAAAATTTTTTAGAATGTCAATAATATAAAAAGAAAGGATGAGTTCGTTGGCCGGATTTTAATAAATAATCATTTCAATAAATAGCCATTTTTGTGGATTTTAACGCTGAATTCGGCCCTCACGATATTTTTGTGTGACGAGGGGTATTGGAGCTTGTTTTTACTTGAAAGAAGAGTAAGTCCTGTGGATTTCATCAAAATCGTTAGAGCAGTTTGCGAGAAAAGCTAAAAACGACGTTTTTCAGGTGTCTGAACGGTGAGGAAAGTAGTGTGAGGACTCACACCAGATTTTTTTAGATCACATTACATTTTTCCAAATTGTAGTTGTTTCCATTCAAATTTAGTTTTTTCAAACATTATTGAAATAGGTACCTACTGAAATTCTTCAAGCTTTTTATTTTATATGTTTATTATTGCATGTTTATATTATTACCATATGTTTTATTTTGTATTAAGTAGTGTGTTAAGTAGAACACTGCTCTGGCGTATACTGCTGCACTGAAGTGCACTTATAGGTCGAGAGCTGGTGACAGTTGATTTCAACTGGAAGGGTATAGTTTTTTCAGATATATAAAATGAAGCTACCTGGCCCCCAGAATCCATAATTGGACGTCTGCCTGCACGTATCCGGGGCAGATGAATTTTACAGGCATTCAAATTTGCTAAATTGGGACATCAAAATAATCGGACGGTTATAGTGATGAAATATCAAAAAATCAAATTGTAGGAATTTTAATGCTGAATCCGAATATGTACGTCTGCCAACGTCTACCTAGGACAATCAAGTCAAATTTCTATAAAAACCCAAGAAGAGCGTACCTACAAACAGCGCTGGGAGACCCAACATTTTGACGCACGGTGCGCAGGATCATTGAGCTAGGCTGTTGTTTAATATACAATATTAACGCTTAGAGTCTGAATTTTCGATGGCAATGGAATAGCCCACCAAGTATATAAAAATTACGTATAGGTATTTAAAAATAGGACAACAAAATAAGCTCTGTTAAAATGGTTATTAGAAATTCACTCATTATCTCTTACCTACTTCATGACTGGAACTTTTACGAGTAACTTCCTTATGAACTCATCAATGATAATGAAAACCACAACACAACATAATGTGTAAGTAGGTATCTATTATGTATTTGAATTTTTTATGACAATTTTTAGATTTAAGCAGGTAGGTATTTAGATAAGTACAAAATAATCTTGCTGAAATCCGAACTCAATGGTTGGCTGGATGTTCTTAGATCTCAGAAGAGACAATATTTATCAGAAGTAAGTATTTCATCTGAACAAAATATTAGACGAGATCATTTTTGTGAGTTGCTTCGGAATATAGTCAATTGTACCTATCTCTCTGTTTGTTATCGAATCAAGGGAGAGTCAACAGAATCACCTATAATATTAATTTATTATTGGTACTGTAATGTAATCTTACATACCATTTTGTTGGAGTTAAATAATCACGCTCAAATAATTTCGCTCCGACTTCTCCATGAACTAAATTGTTTGGCAAGAATTCAAAATGGTTGACAACAAATCGGATAAATCTGCTCTCACCGGTTATTTGGAGAAGATGGTAAACACATCGGAACCTCAGAGAGTGGATGTGGTTCTCATTCATGGATTTTTCTATATTCATCAAATGAAAGAAATTCGCAGAATATTTAAATATATGGCAAGAAAAGTGTTGAGCAGTGTGCTTCATCACCAAGTGAACAAGATACATTTGATCTTCGACAAACAAATCTCCCCAACACGAATCTCCTGAGTTCACTAAGGGCTTTTTAGACCCAAAGAATTTTGCCATTTCTAGATTTCGCCACTGATCAATGTAGAATTCGATCAGTTCGTTTTTTAATTTATTTAGTCTTAGATGCTGGAAGAAATCTTTTGGAACAAGCTGACGTGCACCATGTACAGAAATAAGACTACTGTCCCCAGATCGCCTTCGAGCTCTTTCCAAATCTCTCCCTCCATAAAAGATTTGGAAAGATTTTGATGTCCCACTTTTCCAAATTTGAATGCCTGTAAAATTCATATTCCCCGGATACGAGCAGGCAGACGTCCAATTATGGATTCTGGAATTCGATTAGCTTCATTTTATATATCTACCAACACTATACCCTTCCAGTTGAAATCGACTGTCGATCTATTAGTATTCTGTGATCTCAGCACTCTCATACACTCAGTTGTCTGATCCAACCTCATGTGATGCGCCAAGCTATGTGATGCTATCTATATCCTGCACCTCTAACCCCCCCCACCCTCATCATACTTGCGACTCGATATTTGGCATATTGATATTTTGGCAATGGATTAAACTAGGATCCTCCATGTACCTACTTCAGGAACTTGAGATAGGAAAAATCCCAATTTGATTGTGAAAAAATTGAATTTTATCGAGAAAGAAACTAAATTTATTTGAGGAAAAAATTAATTCAAAACAGAAAGTTTTATAACATGCTTGATTGGCCGGCCATACGTTGTAGAGTACTGTTGGGCCACCCACTGAGTGGAATCAATCGGGATCACGTCTGATTGTTCTGTACATATGACGGATCATTCACTGTATGCATGCTATGCTGTATTATTAACGTCCTCATAGAATTAGGTACATTTATACATGAATGGTCTGCTTTCGTATTTCATTGTTGTGTTTGTGGTAAAAGTAGATTGCGCAAAATTAGCTGTCCACATTATCCCCTGACTAATGTCTGATGCACCTCCTTATGTTCTTCTGTACATATCCAAAACTTTTTAATCAACAGTGTTTGGTTTCTATTTTTCAGGAGGCTAAATCAAACTGGGCAGTCCTAAATCTCTTTGTGGATGGGAATCAATTATTATTCACAATTCCTATTGTGTTTGGCCTAGTCACCAATGTTCAATCGATGTTTTTGTTTTCTGTTGCTGTTGGATTTCACTGCATTGCTAATCTGGCTAAAAACATCATTTTTCATAAAAACTTAGGTAAGAATTATCCAGAGGAATATTGTCATATTTTCTGTTCTTGTGAATCGAAAGTCTCATATCAACAGATGATTAGGGGACCTATATTCCAAAAAAGTTACTGGAGCGCTCTAGCAGAGGGTTCTTCACAGGTTTTATGTAACACTGAATGTGAATAAGTTACAAGTCGTTTGCTCCACCATATATTTATAGATTGACAGCAATTCAGAACTTATTTTCATTTTGAACGATTTTTGCAAATTCCGTGATGTAACACCAGGGCTGGGCGAAAAGTAATCAATTGATGAATCGATTACTTTTTATTCAAAGGCAAAGTGTTTTGCGACGAAATCGAATACATTGTAATTTATTCAATTACGTCGCGAATAGAATGGGTCTGCATTCAATGTTGTAACCCACATTTTTTTCAAAAATCTAGTTATTGGCAGGAATGATGCACAGTGTATTTCACAGTTTGTGGAAGAAGGGCACAAAAATCGATAAGAAGTATCAGACCCCCCCTCAAAAAAAAAAACTTTATTATCGAACTAAGTATCGATAGTTTCTTACTTTCATCAGCCCACCTGAAAGGTGAAAGGAAAGTATTGCATTCAGCAGAAAACCCAATTTCTGAAACACTAGGTACCTTACAATGGTTCTGACATCTTTCTCCACGTTTTAGATAAATCTATCTAATCCCGTTTGTATGTATGTATGGATTTAAGGATCAATTATGGATAATGAAAATAACATGCCTCATCCTATGCCCCAGTTGGGCAGTGGACCTTGTTAGGGGAGATGCCCTGAGGCACCCTGGGCAGGAATGGCACTTTGTGAAGCAAATTTTCAAAGAATAATTTCAACCGATTTGGTGGGTGATTCATATATGAAATTTCACGCTGATTCCGTATGTTCCTATGTGTAAGATGGTAACTTACACCAAAAACCTCAAAAAACACGTTT
>JAEMON010000001.1:14889270-14904026 GCA_030264115.1 Lygus lineolaris | reverse complement strand
TAAAAATGTACGTAAATACATTATTTTAATATGGAAACATGTTTATAGCCGTTGATATATTGTTATTTTTTCGTTAACGAGGAGGTATCCATCCTTCCAATCCGCCCCCTGGGCCTGACTGTATGGATTGTTAAGGTCAGAAGAGAAATTATACCACTTGGAAGGAGACCAAATAAACCGCTACTCGTAAAATTCTGTAATTCAAATTATGTGATTTCGATTCTCAAGAGCACAGGTTGGTTGAGAAATACCAATTATGGAGTGAGCCGTGAACACATGTGTTACCGAGCCAGTTTGAAAGGTTTGATAAATTTTTCGTGGGCTACAACCTTAAGTGGGTCGCTGCAACTAAGACTTATGGTAGACCATCTATAGGCTATTCGGTATCAAATCCAGCAGGAATTTCAGCATTTTCGTTTCGTCTCTTTTGGTGCTATAAATGTGGTGGTGGCGGCTGAGTTTCCTGTCTTGAAGGTTTTCCTTGTGCCGATCTATTTAAACTGTAACCAATGGGAACGTGATTTCAACGAGTTGATTACTTTCTTCAGGGATAATTATGATGAAGCATGAGAATACTTGGTTGTGGGTGATGCAAATGCGGGTATAGGCGAAAAACAGTTGATTCATTCAGAGGTGGAGTTCGACTATTCAAAATACGGGGCAATAAGGAACTCAAAGGATAAGAAGGTAGAGGGATACCTTTCTAGGTTTCTGTGAGAACTTCCAGCTATTCATCTAGAACGCAGAAGCCTTGATGATAGGGATGGGGAATTCACCTTCGTTGGTGGCCCGGGCTCATCTATGGCGGATTTTTGCTGCGCCACGCCAGGAACTATGGACGTTATCAGTAATTTCAATTTACTGTCTGTCTGTCCGGGAATCCTTGCCACACTCATAACTTCCACAATTTCCATCCGATTTAATTCCATCCGAAATTTTCAGGGATTACGCGGGTTAGATGGTCCCCTATGAAATTCATTACCAGCCGACCAAAGGTAGCCTCTGCGCATGCGTAAACGTAAAATCTTCAAAACATCAATTTCTCACGACCTAATGGTCCAATTTCACTCCAATTTGGAGGGTAGTTGGAGATCGAAGGTTTGATGGCACCCTACGAGTTTCATCTAAATCGGATCAGCGGTATCTACTGCGCATGCGCAAAACTTAAAATCCTTGCAACACGTATAACTTTAACACTTTTCATCCGATTTTGATGAAATTTTCAGGGATTACGCGGGTTAGCCCTCATGTGGTCTCTTATGAAATTCATTACTAGCCGACCAACGGTAGCATCTGCGCATGCGTAAACATTAAATCCTTGAAACCACAATTTCTCGCGACCTAATGGTCAAATTTCGCTCTAATTTGGAGGAAAGTTGAGGATCGGAGATTCGATAATGCCCTATGAGTTTCATCAAGATCGGATCAGTGGTACCCACTGCGCATGCGCAAACGTGAAGCTCTCATAACTTCGACAATTTTCATCCGATTTCGATGGAAGTTTCAGGGATTGTGCAGGTAGTAATCCCTTTGATGATTTTTTAAATATATGTATATGTTATATATATAAAATCATCCTATGGATATGAGGAAGCTATGTGCCACACGCAACTTGGCAGAAGAGGCTTGGGCTTGGAGGCTTTGGACTTGGCTTGTTGAGTAGTATTCCTTTCATACTGAGGACAGCTTCCTTGAGGTTGTTGTGTGTCCTCTTCGCCGAATAAATTGCGTTTTTTTTTTCACAATTGAAAAGGAAATGAACAACGAACAAGCAAACAAACACAACAATCCTAGGCTAATCTTTATATACCTACTGTTATCCAGAAGTGTTGCCAATCTCGAAAATAATCGGTAGAATTTGATGCAAACATGGATTTTGAGGAGGCCTCAAAACTTCGAGAAATGCCTCAACCTGAGGAAAAAAGTTGAATTTTGGAAAATTCTTGAAATTTGAACTTTGAGCTGAATTTTGAGCCTTAGGAATCTACTGATGAAGATGGTCAGTAGGCCTTTCTTATAGGAAATTAACCGCTTTTTCCAATGGTATATTTATTTTTTATTTTACACTGTTAATTAAGGGACCTCTGGCTGTTTGCTGAAAAAACAAACTCTAAGAGACACTTTTTGATACCTGTAGAACCGATTCCTGGAGTTCGTCGCAACTTGTAGACACCCTGTATAATAAGGGTCTTTCCTTTCTCTAACTCTTACATTTGGACGAATAATTTATTTTTGAAGTGGTTTTGTCACTTTTCGTTTGGTTTCGTCAGGATTGCGACAATCTATCAAACTTTCCCCCGCAACAGGCTTATCTTAGCAGGTGAACAGGACACTGAAAAATAGGAGGTTCGTGGTCATTCTCACCTCTGCCGCCTGCATGCTTCCGTAAAAAGAAACTCACACATTTCCGATAGAATGTAGCAACTCCCGAATTCCTCGCCCTCTTAAGGGTGTTCCGGCCAGAGTGTGAACCGTCATCAAAAATTCGCAAATCTCGGGAATTATAGAGTTCATACTAACTCTCACTAAAAATCTTATTACTACTTCATGTCAGTATGTTTAAAAAAAGGTAACCGCCCCTTCCCCTCCTCCCGTTACCATTTTACTGTTAAAACATTTCTCCAACTTTTCTCAGCCAATAATAGATCAATTTCAAATCTGTTTTCGGCATTCTTTCTATTTTGTAATTCTTCAGGGCAACGCACTATCAAAATTTCAAATTCTAAATTTTAAATTGATAACAAAATGTGAAATTTTTGAAATTTAAATTTTCGATAGTGTGTTGCCCTGCAGAATTAAAAAATTGAAAGAATGCCGAAAACAGATTTGAAATTGATCGATTATTGGCTGAGAAAAGTTGGAGAATAGTTTCACACTACTGGCGGAACCCCCTTAACGAGATCGTCTTAATAGTCGGGAGGAGTGTCCCATGAACCACATAAATAGTTACCTACCTGTAGGATATGGTTATTTGGTTGACGTCTCAAGCCAGAACACCTTGAGTAGCCTTGAGGTGCACTGTATTTGTTTGTTCAATTTATTTTATTGTTTCAGATTATTGATCCCGCCATGGTCCAATCGCCATTCATTGTGGATATTGCTGTAAGTGGCCACTTCCTACATGGTCCTCATCAGAAATCAGTGAAATTAACCAAGTTGTTAGCGCAATTCCCCCCATGGACAGTTACAAGTGGATGGGTAGCTACTTATACATCCTACAAATTTTGAATTTATATCTAACAAGTTTATTCGTTAGGTACCTATTTGCCACTTTATTTTTATTTCATGTTTTTCCATTACAGAGTGGGGCTGAGAACCTCCCACGTTACAAATAGGCCGAAAAATTAGATTAAAAAAAGGGGCCTATATCGAAATAGTTCCAAACAAGCTGGAAACCGATTAAATACCTTTAAATCGTCTTAAATAAGAGTAATCTGAGGCAGCCATTGAACACTATGGTTGTTTTTTTTTTATAATGGAAGCATTGTGCAATTGACGGACTTGGAAAGGATTCCTGCAAGGGGTTATTTCGACAGCCACACCACTCTATGTAGAAGGAACCCTCCTTCGATTACAAAAACATTGCCCACCACATTAAGATCACTGGTTGTGGACAAATAGAAGAAAATGGATTTCTTCGTTTCTCCCATCAATCATGGACAAGGGGTTTTGGCTAACTCGTACTCAAAGTAATCCATGAGGGCTTGATACGATAGTGTGCAATAGGTTGCAGTCATCTTTTGCTCACTATAAAAAAAACAATTTGTGAAAAAAAAAGGCTCAATTTTCAAGTGACTAATTTGCCCCCCTTATACCATCTGAACCTTTACCTGAACCTGTAGAAAAAATTCCTTCGGCTGGGGGGACCCTCGAGCCTCAAAGGTTGGTCGGCCTCTGATACCCACGATTGCGCAAGTATTCAGTAACGAAAGGGTTAAAAATCATTGATCCTGATTTTTTAAACTTTTCAATAGGTGTTGTTTTGGTTTTAATTTCCCCTTTCTTATCAAGGTACCTTGTTTAGGCAAAAATGTTTAAAAGTTCCTTATGAATAAATTATTTTCTAATAAATAACATGCTCTTGACTTATTTGGAGTGCTCTTGTCTGGAACTGGAGTTCTGGATGAAGAAAGTGCCCCTGTCGTTCTCAATGGAATATGCTGGAGTTCTGGGTGTTGAAGAAGTTCCAACTGGCTGAAATTTAGATTTGAAAGCAGTGACCCTGAAGTTCTGAGTAACAACAGTTCCTGAAGTTCTGGGTGAAATAGGCTCCTGAAGTTCCGAATGAGGAAGTCCCTGAAGTTCCAACTGAGTGAAATTTTAATCCGAGAGAAGTACCCCTCAAGTTCTGAGGGCAAGAAGTCCCTCAAGTTCAAAATTGAATTCCCCAGATATGTTAGAATGATGAGATGAGTGCCCAGAAAAAGTTAATATTTTACGATAAATTGAGAGTAGGTAGTTCAAGTTTCAATTCATTTTTATCTGAATTTAGTGCAAACAACTTAACGCTGTCTTTATCTAACCCAGAGGGCCTGATTTCCAACAGGTAGTATTTGTCATAACCCGGGACACTGAAGAGTGACACTTTTCAGTATCCAACTGTCTTGATCAAATTCTCAATTTTAAATGGATCTTAAGGTTCTATCTATCTTGGTTTTCATCATGTATTGCCCTCCTTATTGGTGATGGCATTCTGTGGGTCTCTGACTCTCTATATCTGGCCCTACACTCTAGTGGAGAGTGGGAGAAGTTGTGTTGCAGTGAATCCCCTGCAGATAGAGTGGGGTTTCTCCTTCCAGCCACCAAAGAGTTTCTTGGTCTCCTGGTCCTTCTGCCTCTTTCCCCATCATAAATTCTAATTAAAAGCCCCCACATTATAATTAGCAACCCCTAATTGTTTTATTTCTACCCTTGTTCATTTCCCCATGCTGTTAAATTAAAATAGAAATTGATTTGACAAATTGCTAAATTAGATACCTATTAAATTTGTTGTGACCATTAAAATGAATTCTGAATTATAAGCCCTAATTAAATTCGTTAGTTGGAATAGTTCACCCTTAACCATCTTATAGGAAAAAAACTGCTGCTAATCTCGTGCGCTATCACCAATGGTAACTGTTCAAATTCCTAGGTTCATCCCCAGGATTCAACAAGGTATTACCTATATATACATATTTAAAAATTCCAAGGTTTAGAGGTTTCGTCTTTTCTTCATACCTGGCAAACCAATGGGATCTGCGCATGATTTTTTTACAGTTTATATTGCAAGAGAATGGCTTCAAAATGATTAAAACGGGGTTAGTTCATGATTTTCGCCCTCCTTGTTTTTTAATCGATGATGAGAAATCGTAACATTCGCGTGACCTGACCAAAACTTTATTGTTGCATATGAAACAAACGCGATTAGAAAGGATCGCTGATTGGTTGAACTCAAAAACGAAGGCCGCCCTTTGTGGAACAGCTTAAGAAACGGGGACGACAGGGTGTAATTCTTATGGTGTGACATGCGTACATCATCTCCAAAATATTCAAAATCATCTAATTTTCACCTGACGATTTCTGCTCTCACATGGGGTTTTTTGTCCTGATAAATAGTTTTTACTAGTCACGGGAACTGAAATAACAAATAAGTTTTCTCAATTTTTTTTATTTCTCATGCGCAGACCCCTACTTGGTCATTATGCTAGTACCTACGTACCTAATAATATTATTACATATCCTTTCATTCAACATAAAGTTGAAGTTGAATCCTTCCATTCAACATGGAGTTGAAGTTGAGTCCTTCCATTCAACAAAAAGTTGAAACAATCAAGAATAATGTATAATATGCATCAAGAATAGAGGAAGAAACAGTGAATTATAATTACCTATGAATCATAATGAAATTTAAAGTACCTACCTACGAAACATTCTTATTTTTATATAACTACATGTAAATAAAAGAACCATCGGATCAAAAGTTCGACAATTTCATGGTTTTTTCTGCCAAAATGTTAGCTCACTATCTGTGAGGGTGCAAAATCAGATTACTCTTATTTTGGACCATTACAAGGTATTTAATAGTTTCCTAACAATTCATTTTACTGGCCCAAAAGGGCGTACACAAATTTGGGGTTTGAGCAGGAGGCAAAAAAAAAAAAACATAATGTTCATGGTATTTCCGCCATTTTCATGGCGTTTTTTAAACGCTCATGATAAACCCTTCACGTTTGAAATAGGGGAATGATGAGAGAAAAGAGTCTGTAATGCTGTGGTCGTTCAAGTTACCTACATATTCATCCCAACATTCTTATAATTTACATATACTTTTTTCTTTTCTAGTTACCTATTCGCCTTGTTTTATTTTGCTTATATGTACGCTTGGTGGGACCTAGTCCTTTTGTACATTAAATTAATAAAGTTTAAACTCTCTTCAACTTATAATCAATCATTTAAGGATTTGTGATTATCAGCATTGTTCAATGGTTGTGAGTAAAGCAATAGTTGTGGGTTTTATACAGATTTTGTGTCCAGTTTTGCCTGTTTTTTTTTCTTACCCAACCAGAAGAATGAACTAAAAGTAGGTAATGCAGCCTGAAAGTTTGGAACTCAGCCAGGAAGTGTAACGTAGTCCTTACGTTTCAGATAAATTACAAAGGTTCATTATTGAAAATAATAAACCAAAATGCGTGTTGGTTTGTGTATGTGTAACTAGTGTTTAGGTCGACAATTCAATCGTGAGCCTTCTGGGGGGGGGGGGGTTAAAATGTGAAAACATTCCCTCCCTAGGCGTGTTTGTATGTATCTCGACTGAAAGTAAGGAACTTGTGGACGGAAGGTGGAGGGACACCTAGAAGAGGCAGCTGATGAGGTCACTCACTGCTCTAACTCTGCCCAGAAGGCTCATGACGTCATGGCTACCTTGTCGTCCTGTACCTACCAGATTTTAGCCTCTGAAAACAAGGTTTCTGTGCATTCGCGAGGAAGCTTCTGTGTGAAATTATCTCCTAAGAGTCCAGTGGTGGGAAGAAAGTAACAAAACAGGCAAAAATGTAAGAATGATGTAAATAATATATTGTTTATATAAATAGTTGGCATGTATTTTCTCCTTTATTTTTATAAATCCTCCCAAATTTGTTTCCATGGCTGTTGGTCTGCATTTCTTTGTACAGCCATAACTTCCTGAGTTTTCATCCAATTTTGTTCAAATGTTCAGGGATTTTGCGCGTGGGGCCCTTCAAGATCCCATATGACTTTCATCATGATTGAATCAACGGTTTGTGGCTCTACACATCCGCTAACGTGAAATCCGTCAAACAGGCATAACTCACACAGTTTTGCTCAAATCATGTTGAATCAACGGCGGACTCTGCAACGAATTAGCTAAATCAGCAGCGAATGAGTTCATAGCAAAATACTTGAGCAGTAATACTCTATCAATAACGTTGAAGTTTTTTCTCTACACTCCTTGGATATATCAGTAATTTCTCAATTAATTTCTCTTTAGTAACCTTGAAATCAGATGGCATTTCTTGCAACCATTCTTTCAACTTAGAAAAAAATAAGTTTGGTAAGAAGCAGTAGCAGGGATTTAGGTGCCAGATGTAGCTTATAGAATCGTACAGGTTTGCCATTTCTTTTTCATCTACGCCCAAACTGGACAACAATTCTGTAATAACAACATCGCTCGTATTGGGAGTCAAAATGAAGGTAAGGATCGTTCGAATAGCATCTTCCTTTGTGAAATTCGCTTTATGAACAAGTTTCTCAATCAATTTAATTCCAAGGGGTCTTCAGAAATTCTGTGTAACTTGCATTAACGCTGGAGAAAAGCAAAGAATCGTAATTAGTAGGTCATCACGAAAGTCGCATTACAAGAAAAAATACATCAAGTGCAGCAGAAGTTTTAAAATTTGGCTGTACAGAATGAATGAAATCCCATCTGGAAAACGTGTTGAAAGCTGTTTTCAGATCATGTTTTGGGATATCAAAATTGAGCTCAACGTTATGGGACAGCGAGCACAGCTCTGTTGCACACATGTTATCAAGTATAAACTGTTTGCAAACACAATTGCCGATAATCTGGTTTACGAACTCCAAGGCAACAGATCCAATGGGAATAGATTGGAACATTGCAGACTGTTTGATCTTAGAACCTACCCATATTTGATAGTTTCACACTTTTCATGTTATCGTTTTAGCACTATTTTCATCTCATTTATCAAAGGGTAACACGCATTTTGTTGGCTATGTTGGTGACTCAGAAATTATTTCTGTCTCAGGTGGATTCTGGATAACAGACTCTGTTAAGTCAATTCCAGCGTTGTATTTGTTTGGTTGGGTGACAGACAAATGTTTAGGAAGTAAAGTGCATTTAATGCTCTGTAACTCATTAGCTCTGCTCACTCCTTGTATACGATGGCCACATTCGAGTGATGAAACACACTTACCTCGATTTAAAGATTCAAAATTGAATCTCACTGTTTGACCAGGATTTGTAGGTGTTTTCAACTCCCCTTCTGAACAAACCAGTTGGTTAGATAACTGTTTCACAACAGGTCCAGAGTTAGGTGCATGAATCCCTGTGTTAATGAAAGCAAACTTTTCCACATTGCAATCTTCAACAGCACTGATGGTAGACTTGGGGTCAACGAGTAAATCTGTATTGGCCACCTGATTGGTCAGAGTTTTTGTAATTGGGACTGATGTGGTAGACGGAGTAGAACACATTTCTCCCAAATTCCTTCCAACATAATTGTTGGGTGCAGGTCTGGCAGATAGTGTGCTGTCAGTTGCTCTACCTCCATTCGAAATACCCTCAATAAGAGTTGTTTCATGAAGCTGTTTGTGTTGACCGGGTATCCCCCTGCAGGGGAACACCGGTTCCACCTATAGTTTGAGCCAGAGTGGGAGGTCTTCCCCCACTCCTGGCCAAACAGTATATAAGCCGCTGCAGTGACTCAATAAGGTATGTTCTACATCACCTCGACCTTGTTATTTCATTATTCCTTATAATTTCCCTTCTTAATATTTCTCTGTTCCATGTGCTCACGATACTGTTCAACATTCGATGATGAGACACAGTTATCTGGTGAGTGAGTCAGGTTGCCGGGTACTGTTTCCTGTTGATGGTGGAGTTTCTTCAGAGATTTCAATGCGGTACTTCCATCTCTCCGGACACACATTTTCTTCATGGAATTCGCTTGCACAGAAGTTACAGCCTGGTGGAGCCTGGTGGTTTGCTAGGGCAAGCAGAAGAGTAATGGCTCCGAGAATGGCAGAAGTAGCAGGCTCGAGGTGGTGCATCTCCGCTTAGTCTGGGTGGAATTCTTCGAGGTGTTGAACGTCGTGCCTGAGGACATTGAGTGACAAAGTGTCATTCCTCACTGCACATGTAACACTGGATGTCGGCCATGGCTGCTATGGCCAGTGTTCACCACCTACTTCTTCAGTGGTGGTGAACACTGTTTGAAGAAGTTCCGCCTTACGAAGGGCCTCACTAAGAGTTTTTGGCAGGCTGCTTATCATCAGGGGTTTTAATGTCCCTGGCAGTCCATAGGCAAAGGCCTTTACTGCCTTTTCTTCTACCTCTCTAAGGTTGGCTGTTTGTTCTGGGTGTTCGAGGGCTCGTTGAGCCAGTCTGCGTACTCGTTCTGCAAATTTTCTGTAGTCCTCTCCATCCTCCTTCTTAGCAGCCCAGAGCAGTCGCATTAGGTCATAGGGTTCCTGTCTCTCAAACCACCTGAGCATTGATTGTTTCAAAGCATGGTATGGGTCTCGTGCACTCCTGTAATCAGAGTTATCATGCACGAATTTCCTGGCTTCACCATTCAGCTTTGCTTGGAGTAATTTAATCTTTGCTGAGGGGTCGAGGTTCTCAATGAACTCTTCGAACATACTGGAGAAGTGATGCAATGCAAATTTTGAACTCATCGACGGTTCTCATGACTAGATGGCGTCACATATGTCTTTAGGGGTTCCGGGTCTCATTGTTAGCCTGTCCCTTACATACAGATTGCACGGTTAAGTGAAAAATAGTATTGGTCTGGGCAACTGACCTTCCTTAGTCGTTCAGGGACTCCAGGTACTCTGCATGGTGAAGTGGGGAGTCTTCTCCTGTCCGCACGATGAAGTGAAGGCAGGTGTCAAAATCGTGGGGAGGCCGCACAGTGAAGTGAAGTCCGATAAATGGTCCAATTGGTGATGCTGAACTTCGTATTATGTCTGTTGAACAGCAGACGCGTCTTTCTCACGGTATAAGTTGCACAATGAAGTGAGAAATAATACTGTTTGAAGCAACTGAATAAACGAATAAAAAGTGAGTTTTTAGTTTTACCTTCAACAAGTTGTTTCTCTAAAATATATTTTGTAAGTACCAAAAGTAGTGAAGCCAAAGGTACCTAATTACCTACCTATCTATTTTATTGTGATGAATTTTCAAAAAATCCTTCTGAACATCCTGAGAGTTAGTTACCTTTCTAGATTACTCAGATTAAGTTATGAGTGGATAGTTTAGGTATGTAATAGATATGATAGGTAGCAGATACGAGGTAGATAGGAAGGTAGGTAGGTACCTACCAAAAAAGAGGTCATTAGATTGACAAATAACTCGAAATTCAAAGTATTATAAAGGTTAAGCCATTAAGAAAAAAAACTTTCGATAGTCATTATGTCTCAGAATATCCTGAGAATGACCCCAAATGGTTTAACCCTAGAACGGTACACTTCACAACTGGTCTGTTGTTGATACACTACGTAAAAATGACGTTTTGGAGCTACACTTCGAAGAAATTGGTTTACATAGAAACAAATAGTATATTCGGATTCAACGTGAAATTTCCTATAAGAATCACCCACCAAATCGGTTAAAATTATTCTTTGAAAATTCGCTCATCAACTCATGCTGCATGAATGGAACTTTTCACCACCTTGTAGGCATGGCAAAGTTACAAAAAATTTACTTTTATTAATACAATACGTAAAAATGACGTGGTAGGCTTATCAATCAACTGCTGTCACGTGGTCTAATTAATCCCAGGACACCTTTCACAGTTTCGCACCACTTCACTACTTGTTTCCCAAGGCACTGCTGAGAGTAGGGTGCGCTCAGGCAATAAGGAAGGTTAGGGGAGGCAGAACTTCCCACACGTAAAACTTACGTAGTGTACCGTTCTAGGGTTAAATGACGATAGGATTGAGCAATGTATTACTACAATAACGAAAAGAAGTTTGAAATTCGTGGGCACTTAGCATTGAGCAATTGTTTATTACAATAGAGAGTTCCTAGGTGCTTTTCGAGGTACAAATTTTTGCATTGTGCACTGTTGTATCGCATCGCAGCAGCATCTGAACATGAGCAACCAAATACGAAATTTCGTATTGAGATACGGCGTCGTATCTCTTACAGAAACTTTGTAAAGATGCGACACTTCGGATACTACGGAAAGTTCGTATCAGTGGCGTTGTAACGCGGAATTACCTTCCACAGCTATAACAAGGCACATTTCTTTCAAGATGATGCTCAGCATACACTTGAAAAAAGTTCCATTCATGCAGCATGTGTTGGTGAGCGAATTTTCAAAGAATAATTTTACCCGATTTTGTGGGTGATTCTTATAGGAAATTTCACGCTGATTCCGAATATACCATATGTTTCCTATGTTTAAGATGGTATTCACACCAAAAACTTCAAAAAACAAGTTTTTTTTTTTTTTTAGCGATTTTTGAATCTAAATTTTAAAAATTTGACCCCTTGGAGTACCTACTCCAAAAATTCTGGCCAACGAACTCATCCTTACATTTGATATTATTGACATTTCAAATTTTTTTTGGATTTTTTATCTCGATCCCTTGGGCAGATATCGTCTGGAGTGACACACACACAATCGTCACTTTACGATACAACACTAATTTCACGATACGGAAAAATATTGGGATAAGAACTTTGACAAGGTTAGCTTCCACTCTGCTCGTCCAAGCCAATACAATACGGAAATTAGATGCGAATCTTCGTATGGCTCGTTGGACTCTCTAATAGAGAGTTCCTACGAGATCCCACAAGTGATACGACTCGGACGAGCAAAGCTGAAGCTAACCTTGTCAAATTTCGTATCCCCACATTTTTCCTTATCGTGAAATTAGTGTCGTATCCCAAAGTGACAGTTTTACCATACAAGAATAGTTGACTTCATTCAATCTCGGTTTATTGTCTAAGGAGACCTCAACGTTATTTTTCAAGTGTACGCTGAGCACCAGTGAAGGAGAAATGTGCCTGGTTATCCCTGTAGAAGGTAATTTTGCGTTACGACGTCTGTGATACAAACTTTCCGTATTATCCAAAGTGTCGTATCTTTACGAACATTACGAAGTTTCTGTAAGAGATACAAAATTTCCAAACTCGTGCATGCGCAGATGCTGCTGCAATACGTTACGACAGTCCACAATGTGAAACTTCGTAGCTCGAAAAGTGCTTCTAGGAACTCTCTAATAACCAAATGAGAAGTTCTTAACTCAAAAGTTCCGACAATGATTATGAAAAGAAGTTCGGAATTCGCGGGCACGAACAAAAGAATTAGCCTCCTAGCGCTCCATGCAACCTCTGGCGGATTAGTTCCAACAGGTTGCTCTTTTGTGCCAAGCCGCTGTGAATCATGGAAGTGGATATCACCATGGCATGGGATTTATAGAGGGTTCTCGAGTTCAAGGAGACCTTGATATGGTCTCCTCGAAATTTGGAATATGATTTTTTTGCGATCGATTTTTGAAGCCAAAACAATCGATTTCGGGCTAAAAATCGGAACAATCAATTGTTTCGAAAATCGGAGGTGAAAAATCGATTTTTCGATTCAATCGAAAATCAATTCGCATTCCTAGGGTACTTGACAACCACTGAGTCATAGTTTAGTCGAGGGGGTACATTGCTGGGAGTACAATGACGACGGGATACATTGAAAGCACCCCCTTCCATGGCTTGAAGGCAACCACATGGATATTAGTAAAGTATCCATGCTCATGGATGGTACTACGAAATCCATGGTGGCATTCCGGGATTTATAACCTTCACGTTTTGAATGTTTATAACCAACCACGTCAACGTAATCGTTGACACGCGTTGTGGCGTTGGCAAGTAGTAGCAACTTTCTTCGTACCCATAGCTCTCATTCTCCGGTACCCGAATCGGCGATCATAAACGATCGAATCAGTGACTCTAGAACTTTGACGATACTTTCAATTTTCATCTGTAATCATGTCCAACAAGAGTAAATCCGTGTTCACAAAGGAGGAGGAACTACTGCTTCAGGATTTCAGTAGAAATGTCTCTACTAAATCGTCTGCTCTCTTCTACGGGAATGCCTTCATTGTGTCTGCTATTCCAATATGTGAGTGTTTGAATAACATCGATCAAGTGAAGATATAGGCTACATAGCTTAGACCATTCGTATGTTAATGTGAGTGTGTTCATTCGTCATGCTTGACAGATACATTAGTGCTCAGAAAAATTGTGAAGTAAGTGGCACATCACTCTTGTTATGCTTGACACAATACATAGGTACTCAAAAATAGAGTAAGTACCTACGCCAATAATTCACTTGAAAATAGCGTTGCGTCACAGACATACCTCATTTTGCCTGCTATTTACTCGTACCTACATACTGTAACTTGTGCACCTGACAATGTAGGGTCTGACAATGAGTTCCCACATCTTGAGTTTAGTAGTTATTTTTTTTCCTTCTCATTTTGAGTTTTCTTCTGGTGACCAATCTACGCTTGAAAGGAAGTTGGTAGAACTAGAATATTACTTCACGCCGTTCAAAATCGCTTATAGATTGAAAAAGAAAGGTGCGTTTACCAACATCTTCCTAGGTACCTTCATCTTTAGGTTCAATAGGTACCTATAAATACTGCTGTGCTTCAGTCCAACTGCCAACTTCAACTTTGTTATGTAGAAGAGAAAAAAATTAAAGTAGGTAGAAAAACAAAATTGTGAGAAAAAGGAAAAGCTATTTTGGGTGGTTCCATTAGTTTTTTTTAAATTGTTACTCAGCTAATTATTCTTATCTAGTTATTTTAGACATGGACCTAGAAGGTCCTAGGTCTATGATTTCAGGTACTATAAAAACACACAGTAGTATCCTCTAGCAGACAACGTCCATTTTTTCCCTCTGTGTGACGATTGACAGAAATCTGGAAGCGCTTCTTGACGCAGTTGCGAAAGTACCCTCTTCAGTAGGGACGGAACATCGATGTTTCAATGTTTCCCTTTTTAACAGCAAATAATACCTATTTCTGTAGCTGATATTCTACTTCGCTAAAATAGAACCTTGGTGACCTATAATTTTTGATGTGAAGAACGCTTTAAGGCATAATGGGGAATTATCGTGTGAATAACCATAAAATTTTCTATTATTGTATTATTGCAAGATGTTGTAATAGGCAGCCTTAGGTCCTGTCTTGCGTTATGTAGAGCTCACGATAGGCAGGTAGATACAACTGTAACAAAAATAAAATGATTTGAGTTTTTGGTTCCAGGGTGGGAGGATACCTTATTTTCTGGATTGGGAGGAACAGATTTTTTTGATATAAGGAAACTGTATTGTTCAACCAAGTTTTTTCCTTAGGTTACAAATGTATTCAAATATATAGACATGAAGTATTACTGGTACCTTTATTTTTTAAAACTGACAATGAAAAGATTGAATTTGGGAACTTTACAGAGCAACGAAAAAAATAATGCGATCGAGTGTGTGTAGTTGTTTTTGTTCCTACCTTGAGGCACC
>JAEMON010000001.1:14856912-14880777 GCA_030264115.1 Lygus lineolaris | reverse complement strand
CAAATGCACTTTTGCGCTCCCTGGTCACATTGTGCGTATAAAGTACCAGTTGCGCGCAATGAAAAAAATCGGTTTGGATATCATACACATACGTATATACATACATACTTACTTACGGACTTCCATACACTTTTCCAAAACGTGGAGAAAATTGATCAGATGTCGATTAGGACCAGTTAAAGGTGGTGTTCAGAAATTGGGTTTTCTGCTGATCGCAATACTTTCTATACACCTTCAGGTGGGCTGAGGAAAGTGAAGAGGGGTTCCCATTTGAAAAAATGAAGTTAGTGTCAATTGCGCACACTTGCGCACAAGTGGTTTGCGCGAAAGTATTTTTCCTGAATTTATCAGAAAAGTATGTAAAGAATGGTGTTGGTCCTATTTTTTACGCACTTAAATAAGGAAATGCCGGAGGGTGTGTTGAGAGCTGCTGGTTT
Organism: Lygus lineolaris; assembly: GCA_030264115.1. Taxonomy (NCBI): domain Eukaryota; kingdom Metazoa; phylum Arthropoda; class Insecta; order Hemiptera; family Miridae; genus Lygus; species Lygus lineolaris. Next base: position 14,880,340 of record JAEMON010000001.1, on the reverse strand, counting down.
CATTAAATAACTGAACACGTAATAGGCTTATAGAAAGTATATTAATTAATTCACAACTCACTGGCTAGGTTTGTACATCGAGATCCATCGCATTATGAGGTGACGCATGGGCGTTGTAGCCCCAGGTAGGTGCTTTCTAAATTAGACAGGATCGGTTTTTGATAGAAGGCAATCAACAGAGCGCAGTCTGTTGTTCCCTAATCGAACTAGACAACCTGTTACATCCTTCCTTTTTTCACCTCACTGAAACAATTATTGAGGCCGTGCGTAAACATGCGCAAAAGCGTTCATTCCACTATCAATTCATTAGTGATTGAGTATAAACAACTGTGAACCTTCAGCAATAACACAACAACAATAACAGTAATTATGCTATTGGAAATCTTATCCGGTGTTCGGTTTAGGACCTAGTATTCTTTGAAAAACATTGTGCAGTAAATTTTTAACTTTGCAGACAGTTAATCGTAAAGTTATTTATTTACTATAGTTAGGTAGTTGTAGTGTATCTCATCGGAAGACATCTACATAGATATATAATATATTGTGACGTGAAACCGGTACAAAACAGCGATTGGTTTTATGCAATTGGTGGAACACGGTGAGCAAATATTATGAGAATAGGCTGGTTATTGATTATTGTGCTCCCAAATGGTAGTTGCATGCAATTGAATGAACTCATCCTATCTTATGATATTATTGACATTTTGCAATTTTTTCGGATTTTTTTAGCTCAATTCCGATATTGTCTGGAGTCACACACACACTCACACTCATATATATCTATATATGAAAAAGTGTTAGATTCCAGGAATCGTTTTAGAATGGTCTGAAACGGATTTCCATGATGAAAATTTTCTAAAATTTGCATTACTACAATTTTGAAGCCATTGCAATAGCTTTATTTTCTTTGAAAATTCGCTAAGCCCGAAACTCAATCTAAACTCCTACTCACTCAAGCTAATAGCATTCTTGTAATATAATTATAGATAGTGTTTGTTATTTACCTGTTAGTAACCTAGTAGGTATAAAGTTCACATTTTCTTCAATGCAGTACCTAAACCTACTTGTGCACCGAATCCCAAAGAGATGGAGCTGGACGACTGACTTAAGGCCCATATACAAAAAACCTGGATTCCCTATCTTTGTATTATGCACCTCCTTTGTATATTGCACCTTTTAGCGAATTTTCGAAGAAAATGAAGCTATTGCAATGGCTCCAAAATTTTAGTAATGCAAATTTGTGAAAATTTTCTTCACGGAATTCTGTTTCAGACCATTCTAAAACAATTCTAGAAAGTTAACACTTGGGTGTGTGTGTGTGTGTGTGTGTGTGTGTGTCACTCCAGACAATACCTAACCCTAGAATCAAGATTAAAAAAAAAAAAAAAAAAAAAAAAAAAAAAAAAAAAAAAAAAAAAATCAAAATGTCAATACTATCAAAAGAAAGAATGAGTTCGTTGGCCAGAGTTTTTGGAGTACTCAAAGAGGTCTAATTTTGAATATTTAGAGTCAAAAATCGCTAGAAAAACGTGGTTTTTGAGGTTTTTCGTGAAAATTAGCATCTTTAACATAGAAACATGTGGTATATTCGGAATCAGCGTGAAATTTCCTATAAGAATCACCCACCAAATTGGTTAAAATTATTCTTTGAAAATTCGCTCATCAACTCATGCTGCAAGAATGGAACTTGAAACACATTCATAGAAAAACCACCTGAAATACTTATACTTGATACACTCTATCATTCTATCAGTATCTTCAATGAAATCTACTGTAGTTTTATATACTTATGACGTTTTCGGATTTTCGTTCCTACCAGTTCTAGTTTTTGCTACCTCCAGTTGCTATTTAGTCACCGGCATTAGTTTCCTACACCCAAAAATAAAAAAGTAAGAATGATTAGGTAGTGATAATAAATGTATTAATAGAAGACCATGATAGTATTCCCCCCCCCCCCCCCCCCCCCCCCCCCCCCCCCCCCCCTTCCCCTCCCCCACCAACCAGAACCAAATCCTGGCTACAGGCCTGTCTGGCAGAGATTTCTGTGCAGATTGTATCACTCCCCCAAGACCACTGTTCGAGTCGTTGCAGTTGAATCGTGGTCAGCTTGGCTGAGGGGACCCATGGTTGCCTTGTGGAAGGAGAATCCCCTACCTTGATGTGGTTCTCCCTATCATGAAATATGTGGGGTCACTGGATGGAGGTGCAACGACTCGATGGTGGTGTGGAGGGGTGATCCCATCCACTCAGAAAATTCTGCCAGTCAAGTAGGTATTTTAGTATTCATATATTAAATTTGAAGATAAAAATTAAAGAAGTGGGTACAACCATGGGGTGAGTATATGTGGGTGTAACTTTACTATGTAAGTAATTTTCTATACATTTCATTTTCCTCTGCCCACCTGAAAAGTGGAAGGAAGGTATTGCTATCAGTAGAAAACCCAATTTCTGAAACACCTCCTTAAAATGATTCTGATCAACTCTCTTCACGTTTTTTTTTTTGTACGCAATTACAATGTTCCGATGTATAATTTATCATTATTATCCTTAATTACCGAATCAACAGAAATTATGTTCTTTCCATTGGAATCGCTGGAAGCATCCTAGCTCTGTTGTCGACTGGAACGAAATGAGAAGATAAGATTATTTTATTGTGTAATTCCTTTTTTATAAAACAACCTAATAATTCTTCTGTAGGTAATTTCCTTTTGTTCTATTACATTTCAGTGGCTGTCAAATTTAATGCGATATCTACCTAGTGATATTTACTTGAGTTCAGGGTCGAAGTGTTCTTGTTCTTTCCCTATTATTACAAAAAAACTTCCATAATTGATACAATCATATTATAATTAGGTACTATAGACTGTGTTCATTTCAGTGTAAAAACCCTGATGAAATTTGTTTATTAACAGTTTATAAAGGACTTGGGAAAACAATTTTCAATGTGTAAATTCTCTAATGGTATTATTTTCTTACTACCAATGTGTTCGACATTTTGTTATGGCCATTGTGACTTTGGATTTAACTACATTGAGTTACTTGTACTCTACTCACATCATTTTTTTGTAGTGATCCAGACTCAATAAATTGAAAGTGCCGGTTGATTTCTACTAGAATCTACCTCATTCATTCACGCGTCACCAACTGAGGTCATAGTTTCTTGACTCTAGTGACCATTCTGTTTTAAGAATGATGATGCTACGTTTAAAAGTGTCTGTCATTAGGGTGTAAAACTGAATTTATGAAATCTAATTGATCAGCTGTAAATTGATGTATAATTCGTCCTTAAAAAAAAAAATAGTTCATCGTGTCGATCAGCTGGCCAACCCAGTGGGGCAGAGTGCCGTTTTAGGTGATCAAAATTATTCCCACCCTACAGAATGACTCCAGGGATATTCTTCCTTTTCAAAGTCTGTCAAAAATAACTATAAATAATAACCAACGAATAGTGTTTTTTTCTTAAACCAGCTTCTATAGTCCCCAGCAAGGCCTAAAAAATGAGGGGTTTACTATTTTGTGTTACCGTTAAATAGAGGCCTATTCTGACAATGTACAGAAATTTGAGTAGAGGGACGTTAGCTTGAAAATGGAAAACAATATCTTTAGTTTTTAATTTGTAAAGTAGAATAGGAGACAGGTGATGTAATGAAATAAAAATTAGACTTTACAACAAAACTTCAATTTTCAAATAGTAATCAAATAAACATATCCTTCCTCTAATACCTTTTACTTTTCAAAAAAAAAAAATATATATATTGCGTTGAAAACTGGTATTTGATATGATATGGATACCTGTATGATATGTCCGTAATACCACTTATACGAACACTTTTAACGGAGCTCACTCCCATCAATATAAATCAGACTGGAAAGAGATGTGAAAACCAAGATTAGCTATAGATAGGTAGGTTGTGTATGGATGAACATTGACTTACTCACCTGTGAACAGTCCTGATGAGAGAGTGCTTGTTTTCAATTTAGAGGACACCTGTACAAAATAGAAACGGTGCTCCGAATATTCTTTCAAGTTTTGAGCACCTAATTACGCGGTTTGCCCCAGTGTCGCGGCAGTCTGCTCAACATTGATACCACCAACCTTGTTTTCATACATGCAATTGAAGGTTATTTTGGATAATCTGACGAAGAAGACGTAGGTACCTACCTACCCAGTGCTACACGTTATTTTTTGTACCTACCTACATTGATCTTGTATTTTTTCTTAATAAACGGTTGTTGGTGCCTACGGTGTTTTGGTTAATTGTATAGATTTAAGAATTTCCTGTCAGATATCAACCACACTGACCTAATTCTAGAGCCTTTAGAACCTACCTTCACAAATGTTCACAATTTGTATTGAGGGCAATATAATAAGCACATCAAGAAATTATTTCTCCAATAAATAAAGGTTAAGAATAATTCTAGTGAAGTGCTATATTTTTCGATCCCCCCCCCCCTATTTTCCCCTCTCAAAACCCTTTTCCCCCGTGGGAGGCTGTTTTCCCCTATAAAGGGGAAATTCCCCCGTTATGGAAGAATTCTGGTAAGAATATTCTAATTGTGTGCAACTTGCTCTGGCAGTTGTAACAAGATTCCTTCTTATGAGTTCTTTGAGGGTAAGTTGCAGCCAAACCAGTTGGAACAGACAAAATTCCCGAATATTCAAAAGAGAGTGCTTAGAGGGTTCTGCGCATTTAAACTCTTCGAATATTTGTACTCTTGATACAGATCTTCGGATAATGATAAGATATTCTGGGAAATGGCTCAGTCATCCGGGAATTTCAACCTTTAATCCCCAGATGAAAAAACAACTCTGCATTCGAATAGTAAACAACAGCGGTGGCCTGTTCAAAAACAAAAATTTTGGAGAAACAAATTTTTCAACCTTACTGGGGGGGGCAAAGGAGGTACTACGGAAGAGACCAAAATTAGGTAAACAAGTTGTGTAATCTGACGGGAGCCCCCCCCCCCCCCCCCCCCCCCCCCGAATGTCGGAGGCCGTCAGGGAGAGCGTTTTCTTTTTCCGAATCGGTGGTACCTACTACTGCAGTAAGTCGGATTCAGAGCAATTATTTTTCAATAAAAAAAGACAAATTACGACGCTCATTAGACAACAAATAGGTAAACATATCAGATTTTATCAAGTTATAATTCATTATCTACCTACGTTTAAGTTTGATAATTATTTTTATAAATGATCAAGTTGTTACAATTTTTGTTGGTACAATTAATAGGTAAAACATCTACCAAGTACTAGCACAGAGCTTTTTCACGATAGGATGGTGGAACTGCAGTTATTTGACCTGCCGTCAGTTCCAAGCAGCAGTGGTTTTATTTGGGATTTGGTGGGTTATTTATTTGCAGAGCTGATCCGATAGGCAGAACAACCACGCGATATCCACACTCTTCCGGACTTGTGACACGGCTCCTTCTTGATTAACATAATGTGATACCTGTCATCAAGAAGGCCAAGTGTTACAACGCTGCACACTCAGTCCGGAAGAGTATGGATATCGCGTGGTTGTTCTGCCTATCGGGTCAGCTCTGCAAATAAATAACCCACCAAATCCCAAATAGATCTTTTTCGTATTCAATAACTGAGTTACATTTTCTTTGAGCTCCCTCTTGAATTCCTGAGATTCACATCCAATGATTTTGGTTGTTCAGATTCGTGGGTAACAAACAGAAATGGGGTAGATCAAATACGGGTTTATTGAACAATATTATCATTGTCGGTGGGCGCAAAACAACTCTCCAAAAAACCATACAACCGGTTTCCACGCTACAGTTATCATATTAGGTAGTAGGCACCTATACCTATTACCTCCACTCTCACAAATTTTCGGATGGATTCCTGGGATAGTGAAAAGCGAACCGGCAACAACAACTGGTTACCCAAAAACATGGATAACCTGGCAACCGTCTTATAACAGCATGTTGCATGTAAGTTTTGGACGGTTTTAATACCAATATAGTTTTTTGGAGTTTCTGCTTTTTGGTAGGTAGGTACCTACTTTCAAAACTTTGTTTCCGTAGAGGGGTGCCGCAGGGGGAGTCACGAAAAAGGTGTCGGGACTCAAAGAACATTACCGATCTCTGGTCTAGATTAAATAGACGGTACATACTCAGGGCCGGCATAAGGAGAAAATTGCAAGTGTGCAAGACTAACATTTCATGCCCCTACTGGGGGAGATGGAATACCCCCCAGGTTAAAGGGAGGGGGTCTGGGGAATGACTGCTACAATCAAATGTATCACTTAATCAATTGACTGAGACAGCTCGTTTTCAATAGATAAAATTGAAAGGCTGTTTTTGAAATTTAAGGTCTTAGAACACAGTTTTTGTGCACTTTTTCGCCTTTGAGAACATTAAATTTATGTATCTAAATTTGATTTATTATGGATTGACTTGATAGGTTCAATACTCTTTCGTGTACCTTAAACCACTATTACGTTAAATAAACTAATGAAAGCTTCTGGGTCACGTTACAATGATTTTTACACTCATATTGCAAGTACAGAATAAATAGCTAATGCGGAAATCACCGTCCGCCGGACCTTAGGTAAATTTCCATATCTAATGGGTAAAATTAAATAAAACAACAGAACATAGTAAACCAATAATTACAGAGTTCAATAATGGCGCACACACAACAAAAGTTTATGAGCTATCAAGATAGGTAAGTACATATTTTATTATGGTATTTATACAAGGGCTTTTCTTGCTATCATTTCGGAGAATGATTTAACTATGTCCGAATAATAAATTGACTGAGACAGCTCGTTTTCAATTGATAAAATTGAAAGGCTGTAATTGTGAGACAGTGTTGACCTGAGGTAAGTTTTATCAACTTCAGCATTGAGAAGCTTCGTTCAGCAGAGGTGACCGACATGGGCATTGAGGATACGATCCGTAACGCTATCGACAGGTTTACATGGGCATCCGTGCTTTAGGTCAATGACAAAAAGTTTAGGACATCCATTGGACACTTTTTATTTGCCAAATTTATTTTTATTTTTTTAAACCAAAATTGGCCAATTGTGTGCCCCTTTAAAAGGCTCGAGTGTCGCCGCACACCCCTCAGGCCGGCCCTGTACGTACATACTCTCAAAATTTCCAATCGTCATATCATCTCGGATATTGTTGATGGTTTTCTTTCGAGGTGACGTAAACTGGCGAGTTTTCGACAATGTTTCTTTAATACCTGAATGAGCTGAATTAGATGAAATTCACGCTTACCTATTCGTTTTCATCAAGATTATAGAACCTCATATTACTGAGCCAATGTGTTACCTACCTAATGCACAACAAAATAAATTTTCATTTCATGCTTAAAATACTGAAATGTTTTATACTCTGAAAAATAATTTGGAAACTCTTGATTTAGCTTCATTTTGGGACGAAGTACATCATCATAGACCAACTACACCAACACCACTAGATCAACTGTCCTCTTTTTGGGGAACAGAGGTTGTGAGACGTCAGCGAAGGATTATCAAATTTTACAACCTTAAATTATGACCCCCTTCAATAAACAAAATGCTATCAACTACGTCGACTACAATTTCTGTTGATAAATTTGGATCCTTCATACAATTTGTGACTGAAAGAGTCCAAACAACAGGAAATTTGCGAGAGTTTATAATACAAGTTATAATACAGTTTATAATACAACCAATTTTGCTTCCGAGTCTACCAAAGTAGCGGAAGCATGGTTTCACTTTTGTGAAGTGAAAAGTGTTTTGTCTCCAAAATCAAAATTTCAACTCGCGTTTTTCGTTTTAGACCTTCCTGAACAATTTTGGTTCCGTGACTGTCTGTCTGTGTGTCCGGGAATCCTTGCAATAACTATAACTTCCACAATTTACATCCGATTTAGATGAAATTTTCAGTGATTACGCGGGTTAGGCCCTAGATGGTCCCCTATGAAATTCATTACCAGCCGACCAACGGAAGCCTCTGCGCATACGTAAACATGAAATCCTCGAAACATCAATTTCTCGCAACCTAAGGGTCCGATTCCGCTCTAATTTGGAGGAAAGTTGAGGATCGGAGATTCGATAATGCCCTGAGTTTCATCAAGATCGGATCATTGGTGCCCATTGCGCATGCGCAAACGTGAAGCTCTCATAACTTCGACAATTTTCATCCGATTTCGATGGAATTTTCGGGGATTGTGCAGGTAGTAATCCCTTTGATGATTTTTGAAATATATAGGTATGTTATATAATTATATAAAATCATGCTATGGATACGAGGAAGCTATGTGCCACACCCAACTTGGCAGACGTTTTTTCTTTCCTTAATGTTGGCTTGAAAAAAATTAGTGTTTTTCAAGGAGATACCCTCGAAATTAATCAGTGAGAAATGCTTGTTAACCTTATACAAACATTAATTTCTTCGATACTCACCTACCTACTAAATAACCATCAAGTGCCCAATATTTAGGTATAATGATTTTGACTTGAATATAATAGGTTTTTGTGTTGGGTTGAGGGTGAAAGCAGTGAACGGCAACTCTCCCAGTTTATGGTTCGATATTTCGTCTCATCCCAACGAGCCTCAATAGGGATCTCCTATGCTTATGGGGGCAAGGGACGGAGCCCAAAATGTCCTCAAAAATGCCTAAATCTCAGCTACCGAAGGGTTTATAAGAACTCTTACTATAACATTATTACTACTTAGGACCAATAAGTTTAAAATACGGATAACATCCCCCCTACCCCATCCCCTTACCATTTTAGCGTTGCACAGTTTTTTCGATTTTTCTCGGCAAATGTCCAACGGATTTTGATGCGGTTGGCGGCATTCTTCCTATTTTTTTTATTTTCTACCGAGTCTATGTGCCTTTATGCCAATTTGACTTTTAAAAAGTTCCATTCATGCAGCATGAGTTGGTGAGCGAATTTTCAAAGAATAATTTTAACCGATTCTGTGGGTGATTCTTATAGAAAATTTCACGCTTATTCCGAATATACCATATGTCCCTATGTTTAGGATGGTATTTCACACCAAAAACCTCAAAAAACACGTTTTTTTTTTAGCGATTTTTGAAACTAAATTTTCAAAATTTGACCTCTTGGAGTACTCCAAAATTCTGGCCAACGGACTCATCCTTACTTTTGATATTATTGACATTTTAAAATTTTTTTGGATTTTTTATCTCCATCCCTCGGGCAGATATCGTCTGGAATGACACATATATAAACATGTATATATAACCAGTTTAATGCCCCCAATCGGTGAAAAACAAAACAATTTTGAAACCAACTACGGGCGTCATTAAAAAATGTTTATTTAGACTAAGTGTCTGGTTGCCTAAAAAAAAGTCATCCGCACTTCTACCAAGTACAGGGCCAACTACAACTGACTGGTAGGGAAACACGTTTTTTGTTTTTGTCTGGAGCCCTAAAGATATGTTATATAGAAGAAATTAATCGATTAAGAAAGTACCAAGAGTAAAGTCCCTATGCATTTCACTTATAAGCTTTTTGTCAACGTCAAACTTTTGAGTGCAGTGAGGTAGGTAGGTAGTTGATTTATATTGAATGTGTGGGCGCGCATTCCTTGCTTACGCCCATAATCGAGCCATGAGTCCGAGCCTGATAGGATAGGTAAGTGGGTAGGAATATGTTAGGTTTAATCAATATTATCGAATTAAACAAATTGTCAAATCTATATGTATTTTGCTGTATCACATGTCAAATCGAATTCTGATGTTAACGAGGGTAACTAATGTATAATGATGATAAAGTTAGTTTGAAGGGAGTGAATATATTTCGGTTCGCTTATATTTATAAATACGCGACTTAGATCACAGATGATACGCCCTCGCCACTCATCCTGTATCTACAAGCCTTGTACCTAGGTCGAAGAGAGTTGAAGATGTTGGAAACTCAAATGACTCGGAGTGCCCTCAACTTCAGGGTGAATTTCTACCTGAATCTCAGAATCTATTCGGGTCACCTCTCTCGGGATACCCACATACTGAACAATCAAGCCTTTGTACGATCTCTTGAACTCTATATTTCGTTTTTGATTATGTTAATTATATATTTTCGAAATTATCGTTTTCATTTTATGAATCTCAGAATGGTTCTACAGGGCGCTGTTTGGGCCTTTTTTTCAAAATTCTGCTTAGTTTGCGAAATAATTAGCTAGGCTACTATTCAGTAGCACTTTCTCTCAAGCAAGATAAGCATCTACTTGGGAAATCGCATTTGAGAGCAATCCAGAGACATAGTTCTTTAGAAAAAAGGTTAAATGGCAATCCAAATTATAACGAGTTCATGAGTGCCACATGGAAGCCTGTCCATCTCCTAATTCCGATGAGATTGGTTACTACATGCCTCACCATTGTGCACACCGAGCCGACGACTCTAAAAGCTTTTTTTTTCACTTTCAAAACGAAAAAAAAAATTTTTGTGCTCCAAAATCAAAATTTCCTCTCGAATTTTGCGTTTCAGGCGTCCTGAACAAATTTGGTTTCGTGTCTGTCTGTCCGTCCGTCTGTCTGTCCGTCCCTATGTCTGTCTGTCCACATTTCCTTTCCACAGCCATAACTTCCACAATTTTGATCCGATTTCGATCAAATTTTCAGGGATTGTGCGGGTTAGGCCTGAGATAGTCCCCTATGAATTTCATCGCCATCGGACTTTGGGTAGCGTGAGCGCATGCGCAAATGTGAATTTTCTGAGACCCCGGTATCTCAGTTTCTAATTGACCTATTTCGCTCAAATTTTGAAGATAGTTGATGGCTGACTCCAAGACAATCATCTATCAATTTCGTGACGATTGAATCAGTAATAGCTACCGCGCAAGTGCAAACTTGAAATTGGTTGTTATAGACGTAGCTGCGGAACAACCTAGACCAATTTCAGTGAAATTTTCAGAGATCGATCGAGTTAGACCCTTGAGAGTCCCCTATGAATTTCATCGCCATCAGACCACTTGCGCATGCGCAAACATGAATTTCCAGAAATTACGATTTCTCAGTCAGTAATCCACGGATTCAGCTCAAATTCGGGGTGTAGTTGAGCGATACCATTACCTTCTCATTTCGACACTATTGTATCAGTAATAAGTATTGCGCATGCGCAATTTTGAAATTTACTTCATGGCCATTACTCTGGAACTACTCTACTAATTGCGGTGAAATTTTCAGAGATTGTGCGGAGTAGCCCCAAGATAGTGCCCTATTAATTGGATAGCCAGCCGACCACTAGTAGCGTGTGCGCATGCGCAAACGTGAATTTCCTGAAACTACAATATCTCAGTTTGTAATGGATCGATTTTGCCCAAACTCAGAGGGTAGTTGGGGGCTGAACCAAGACCCATGAATTTCATCACGGATGGATCAGTAATATCTACTGCGCAAGCGCAAACGTAGAGAAACGCCGTTTTTCCGGCGAATTTCAGCCGTTGCGTGAGGTTAAATGACGGGTTTAAATCTTTTTTGCCCCCGTGCTTTGTATTGTCCAAAAATAAAGATAGGTATTTTAATTTTTGGTTGTCCTGCATTCTATCGTCATGAGCATGGCGAACCGGTCGTTTCTAGTTTTCTAAAAATTTATTGGTGACATACTGTTAAGGCCACGAGGAAGGTTCTGTGCCAGGTCCTTGGCAGTGTATTTTTTTTTTTTTTTTTTGTTGTTGTTCTACTGGGATGGGGGAGGCCCTTTAGTCACTAGACCATAGTTGATCTATTGTTACACCCTAAAAATCCGTGTTCAACATCCATTGTTTCCCAGAAGACAAACCCAAAATTTTCACTCAACGATATTTTTACTTCCTGGACCAAAGTTGCAATTAGGCTTGCAAAATGTTATAACAAGATTCCGATGCGACATATATGTATATTCAGCCAATTTTAGACAGATTTTTCGACGAATTGAACACCGACCTGAGGACCGCGATTTATTAAAAATAGTGTGGAGTTTTTCCCACAACGAACCCATTCAAGATTTTAGGATGAAAACCGTAACATACGGGACTGAAAGTGCGCCGTTCTTTGCGAGTCGTGTGATAAGAGACATCACAGACCGTAATGCTGTCTCTGAACCAGATGCTGCTGAAATTCTGTATAAGCGAATATGTGTCGGTGATGTCAATGGTGGGGGAAATACGATAAGTGAAGCTGTCGAAATACGTGATGGTATAATAAAAATCCTAGCGGAAGCAAAGTTAGAACTACGAAAATGGTCATGTAATGATCCCTGCATTGTCGAAGGAATTCCCAAAGAACATTGTTTGTCTTCAAGTAGTCATATAGATCTTGACAGTGACCCTGAGAAGACCACATTAAAAATCCTAGGCCTGTGCTGGAACCCCAGTCCTGATAATGTTCTATTATTCATTCCGAGAACTATTTGAAGCCAATAGAATAGACCAGAATATTTATTTGCTCTGAACAAATTATGATATAGCAAAGGGGTACCAATTTCTTCCTTTGTAATCATGCGTGTGGAATACATCAATCCAACATAACAAACATACCATATTGAACAAATTGGAAATAATTCTATACCGAAGCAAGGTAGAACACGGTGGATACATACCAGCAACAACCAAGTAGTAACACAAAAACAACAGAGCAATAACAGAGAATTCATCAAGGCAAACAGAATCAACAAGGAAGTAGGTACTGACTATAAATTCTCGAAAGTAAGTATGCAGTACACGTAAGTATGCCTAGTATAATGTAATATAATATGAAAAAATAATGTTATATTACCAACTAATATAACAACAATTTATAATTTTTTTTTCTTTTACCCTGGATTTTTACTTTTATATCCTGGGGGGCATTATTTTATTTTTTATTCAAGACTCAGATTTAGGACTCTAGTCCCCATTTTAGGTTTCACGTGATTAGATCAGAGGCGAAGAGCGATAAAGCTGGTCGGATATGCACATACAAAGTTTTTAAGAATCGCATCGATGCCCGTCCGGGACGTGAACCAGAGACCTTGCGATCTCTCATCCCAATGGCGATGTAAAGATCGCACGCCCTAGCCCGCTCGGACACTCCGGCCCCCGAACTTGTAATATAATAATGACCAGCCTAACATAATATGACCAATACCTGAAACAATATGAAGTTTTATGTATTTTATTTCTGTTTACTTGTGCGTTAGTTCCCTGCATCGCGTACTCAATGCTCTCATTTTTACAGCTTCGTTAAAGAAGTTGTAGACATTCTGTATGGTGTCTGGCCGCGGATCAGCAAACATTATAACTAAGTTCTCCCTGTAGTCTTTCCATAAGGATCAAATTAAGCACATAATTTTCCCCAAGCAAATTCATATATGGGGTACCCATATAGTATAATGTATTATGTTTTCAGGGGCACTCATGTTACAAACGGTGCAGCTCACCGTAATAAGTCACCTTATTTATCCTGAGTTTTAAGCAGAATCTAGATGCGGTTAGTACTTCCACTGTCAGCCTGATACCCACAAATCGAGCTGCTCCGTTAAGGTAGCCTATGTTGAAACCAACTCTAAGCTGCCTAAATACGACACTAAAGTTGCTGATGTCATAAGCCACCTAATCTTCCATCTTAATTCTGTCTTCGTATGGACCACACCGTCAACACTGTCGGCGAGAGTATTGGGAGGCCCACAAACTTTGAAATCCCAAGTCCAACATCGTGGTCCTAATCTGGGTGACGCAATTGTACCTTCGCTGATTGCGTTATCTCACATCAAGTTCAAGCAGCTTCTTATAGCATCTATGGGTAAACCTTCCTTCTGTCGCGGAGCTTAACCAGCCATCCAAGCGCCCTACCTCCAACGTTCTTAAGTTGGAACTCCATCCGGACCACGAAGCCAGGAGTGCACCTTGCCAGGGAATATACGTTTTTGGCGAACTGTATCTGGGTTGTTTCAAGCTCCCTCCGGTAGTTCAGCGACCAAACCTCTGCATCATACAAAAATACGTTGGCTACAAGAGAGTCAAACAAACCTGAGATGGAGTTCCAGTTGTTCACCTTCGCCCTGGAGGGAGTATCAATCAGCTTAGATGAAGCCACGCCAGAATCGCACCGAGCACCACTGTGTGATATTCCCTCAGTGCTTCTCAGGTATTTGAAAGTATATAAAAGCCTTCATAGCAAACCTTTTTGTCCTGATGAACCCAACGGTTTCTCAGCAAAAAGCAAACGTTCATTTTCCTCACGTTTCCTCAAAATAGGGGCTATTCAGAAATGTCATTCTATCATTTTCAATTGCTTGACCATTAGGGTATACCTACATATTTTATTACCTTCAAATGCATCGCCTAACTACAGTTTAATTCATTTCCCATGGGAATGCACTTTACTCCACGTACCTACCTATCGTTAGAAAAGGTCATTGTATGAGGTTAGCCTTTTGAGGGGACCCTAGAATTCCCCATTTTTTGTCATTCCCCACCAGGGAATAACTTCCACACCCATTTCCACCACCATCCACATAATCATGCCCTCCTAAAAATCCCACTCTAACCCCAATTTCCACTTCTCCAATATGATACCTCTATCTTGACCTAACAGTATATACATGTTTTTCTTCGAATTTTAAGGCTGTCTGGTTTAGTATTCTGTGTGTGTAATTCCTTGAATACAAGCTTCAACATCCCTTTTGGAACTTGTGTGTTCTCCTTTCACCCACCTTGAGGTCAATTCAGCAAGCACAGACCCATTTTTATTTCTCACAGGCTTAGATACCTTGCTAGGATATCACAACTGAGTGCCGCCCAGAATAGCCCGGTTTTATGAAACTTTATGCCGAGATACACATTGTCCTCCGCCATTCCTATCCCACTCTCACCATGGTAATACTTCGGGAGATTCCAGGCAGCACCCAAAAGCAATGTTGCAGTATTGCGCCAAGGCTCTAAGGCTCTTAAGCACCTCCACGTGGGATTCGTTCTATGAAATAATGACAATTTCCAAATGGCTATCCACAGAGATCCCATTACAGCCCTAGCCCCGAAAGAAATCCCCCGACTGAAAAAAATTGGCAAAAGATTCTCCCTGTAACAAACCACAGAGTACACAAAGTACTCACTTTATCCGTATATAGGCCACCTGAATTTATTTTTATGCTCACCACCATGTACAAATTGCTCAGAATGCGAATGTATTTACTATCCAGACCAAATTTATGAAGCTTATTCCACAGTATGCTATGGTTAATTGAATCAAAACATCTACCGAAGTCTACGAGTATATGCGCGTCCAACCCTTGTTGAGATGGATGTTACTGAGCGAGCTCAATACGTGTATATGTTGTCTGTACACCCCCGACCCTACCTAAAGCCCGCTGACACTCCACTCCGGTACAAGCTCCAAAACCATCTGCCCACTTTTTAAGTCTTTCCAGCAGAACACAAGCGAAGAGCTTCAGTATGCAGTTCGCCAGTGCGATACCTCCGTAATTGAAAGGGTCTTCTGGATCCCCTTTCTTGTAATTCATGACCATTATGAACTCGGACCAATTACTAGGGACGGTCTCAGATTCAAGTATTTTGTTGCCAATACCAAAAGAGAACTACTATCTAAAATAGCGAGTAATTTTGACCCTTTAGGATGGCATATTCTTGTAACAGTTACATTTCGAATCTTGTTCCGTCAGGCTACCCAAGCCAAAATTCGATGGGATGATCCATTACCTCTGGCCACGGCTTTGCGCTGGAAATCTTTCCAAGCAGAACTTCCTTCGTTGATGCATATTAGTATTCCATGTTATTTACCTTTCAAGGATGCGTCAGAAAAAGCGTAAGCATGTGTACCTACATTATTTGGTCACTCCTATGAAGGATGGAAATCAGGTCAAAATAATCAATGCTACATGCAAGATTGCACCCTTGCAACAAATATCCTTACCACGACTAAAATCATGCGCTGCACAACTACTAGCACGCCTAATTTAATCCACACTCCCCTCGTTGCCGAATATTCCGACAGAAAGGATATTTGCATTTTCGGATTCTATGATAAAACTCGCTTGGTTGACGGCAGATCAAGCACCAGTGTGGAAAACCGTTTTCGGAAATAGAATCTCCGAAATCATGAAAATTCTCTCTTATTCACATACTGGTTTTATGTTAAATCCGAAGAAAATCCTGACTGTGGACCCCGAGGAATTTGCCCAGCTGACTTAAGTACCTTTATACAATTTGGTGGGATGGGCCAAGTTGGTTAGGTCTACCTCCGGAAAACTGGCCATTGAAACGAGCTCGAGTTTCTATACAAAACCCTGAAGTAGCCCTGGAAGCAACCGATATCTGCTCCAGCAAGTGTTCATGAAATTATTGAATATGATGACCTCTCATATAAGCTCGAAAATAAGTTCTCATCGTTTAAGACATTACGAAATGTCACAGCGTGGTGTCTACGTTTTTTCCATAGTAAATTCAAACGAGGGAACCGTTTGGCAGTTCAATTGAGTGCAGAGGATATTCACAAAGCAACCACGTTAATAATAAGGCGAGTGCAGACTAAAACACTACAAGATGAGAGAGAATCTTCCCAACGTGTTAAATTTCAGGAATCGTTTTAGAATGGTGTGAAATGGATTTCCATGAAGACAAATTTCAAAAATTTGCATATTTTAAATTTGGAGAGATTGGTGTTACTCGATTTTTCGGAAGCTGGCCCATCTGGCGAATTTTTGCAGAAAATGAAGCTATTGCGATGGCTTCAAAATTTAAAATATGCAAATTTTTGAAATTTGTCTTCATGGAAATCCATTTCAGACCATTCTGAAACGTGGGTGTGGATTATCACGTTCGATCATCATACATACGAAATGCCAAAAATGCTGTCTACCTCTGCATCTTCGTATATAGTATAATTTCGTGATTTTAATGAATCGTTAAAGTGGTAAAGAATTCATTTCTGCTTCCCAATCCGTGCGTTTTACACACTCATACATTTTCCATGTACTCTGTTCAAAAGTTCATTCATCTCCTTCTCTGTGTATCGGTACTTCTTTCACTTTTCACCCTTCAGCTCCAAATGTTTGTTTTTTCCCCCAACAAACCTTTTTTAATTCTCCCCCAGACCCCACTCCCAAAACCCAATCAGAAAACCCCCTCAAAAAAGACAAACAAAAAACTCAAATTTAAGGAAGAACCCCCGATTTGGCATCACTGCCTTGAATTGAGGATAGTTTATGGAATACAGTGATAAACGAAAGTCGGATATCGATTTGAGCAATGACTTATTAAAGGTTCATATGTGGAAATAACGTTGAGCGTGGAAGGAAAAGTTTTTCAATTAACTACCAGGCTGCAACCAGAATGAATTTGGAAGGGATGAGGGAAAGCGGAGATGAAAGAGGAAGCTGCAGTGATTCTCCATGTTAAACTAGATAATACAAGTTCATGCGCTCATAAAAGTTTATATTAGCTGCCATGATATTGCAATGTGGGTGTTGGAGGCCTGGTGGTAGGGGCGAGCTACTTGAGCAAACTTCCTTTTACTTTGAAAGCTGCTTTTGTTGTTCTGGATATCTTTTGTATAAGTACGGCAAGCAGCATTGAGCCTATAGAAACCTTGTTAGTGAAAGTACCTATCTACCTACCTTGTGATATATAATGCAGCCCAGGTGCTGTTTAGGGTCAAACAATAACGTTTTGAGCATGTTGATGATAGTTCACAGTTACCAATGAGCATAAAATGACGGAACTTACACCATCTGTGGACACAATTCATTCATTCAGACAGGTATAGAAGTAGGTAAGTACTTACATACTTAAGGAGTTAGTAAGACATTACACAGGGTGGCCAACCTAACACGCCCATCCCCATCATGTCCTCCACTATTGGAGATGGAAGTGTTAAATCGTACCCCCCTTAATTGTTTGCGTAGAAATCAAAAATCATTGATTAAGGCACCACAGTGGCGCGCCAAGGAGCACAACGCGCACCAACTCCATTTTTTCGAATCAGAAAACCCACTTTTTATTGTAGATTTGGATTCAAGGTAAAATTTCATGGGAATACGACCCTTTCCTTGCATTTTTGAGTGCTCAAAAATGTGCGCAAAATGTAAAAAACCTAGTTTTCAAAGTATTCAAATATCACATGTGATACATGTTTTTCGGGGTATTTTTCCTGGCTGAATCACGCGGTCATATTCATTTTTCGATTTTACCATTAGTTCCCAAATACCAACTACCTTTCTGGTTGTGGATCGGGTTTCTCAAGATAGTATTGCACAGGTCGAAAAGCGAACATCACCACGTGATTTTGCTTGAAAAATTACCCAAAAAACATGTATCACATGAGGCAATTGCATACCTTAAAAAAACTAGGTTTCTAACATTTTGCACGTGTTTGCGCACGTTTTTCTGCACTCAAAAATTCGTGTGATGGGTCATATTTTCCATTAAATTTCACATAGAATCCGAATCTACCATAAAAAGTGGGGGTTCTCATTTGAAAACATCTGGTGCGAGGCTTCACACGACTTTCCTCAGCTGTATTTGGCCCTCAATCTATTTTTGTGGAGATGAATCCTATTATATTCCACAACTCAGGTCCCAGGAGACCCAAATCTTTGGTATAAACAAAAAAATTAATCAACTGCCGGTTTGATCCATTCATAAATATACATACTCCCCGAAATATTACCTCTAAATGTCAGGGGCCTTACTGCTCCCATCTTAGCCTCGATTTAAATGTTACAGTCTATTTTGGATAACAAAAGACCTTCCCATTAAGGGAACATCTTAATACCTTCTAAAGCATTAGTTTCGCTTGGAATAAGAATACAATTAATCATTTTTGACGTAGGAACCTTATCTTATGAGTACGCACAGTGGGCAAATAACCAAAAACAAGGTTGAAATGTTTTGAAGCCCTATTTTTTTTAATTGGAAACGTTGCCGCTGATTCCAAAAATACCACATCATGTTACTATGCTTACCTATCTAAAGTAAACTAGAAGTATGTTTTTGTGTGTGTAAAAAAATGTACAATATGAACTGATTTGGACTAGTGTGAACTAGAAATTTTGTTCCAAGAAAAGTTGTATGGAATTGAATTTTTCCTCGAATACCTACTCCCAATGACAACAGTGGAGTTCTTGTTCCAAGTCCGAAAGCCGTGTTGTTTGTCTAGAATTCAGAAAAGTTCTTGGGATATTGATGGATCTGAACAATATCCTAGGTATTACTGTTAAAATCTGTAAGGGTTGGTGTAGGGGAAACTAGGGATACTTGACCCACTTTTCGGTTTTTTCCAATTAATTAGATAAGAGTTGATTTGAGTGAGCCAAAAGCGTTACGCCTTGTCCTACGTGGACGACCAAAGATCCCGACTCGGGCTCAGCTCGCTCGATTGGGTTTGATTTTCAAACCAGTTTGATTTTGGTCGCTTTGCTATCTTTTGGCCGTATTTTTCCTTTTTTTTGCCAGCGTTCCTCTCATTTTTGTTGACAGGAAAATGGCTTGAATGGGTATTGGGCTATTGATCAGCGAAATCAAAAAAGGAAGAGCTTTGGACCAAGAAGTATCACCAATAAATTTTCAGCGTAAAAAGTAGCGTAAGTAGTTTATTTAAATTTTATTTCCTCGAAAACCCCAAGTTTTTTGGCATTCAAACGTTATTTTTGCACCTAATCGTCGGAAAAGAATACTTACTTAATCTTAAAAACTTACGAAAACAAAGGTACCTATTTACCTACCTTATATACAAAAAAACTCAAAAGACACTTTTTGCTGGAAATTACCTGGGGAATCGATCTCTTGAGTTTGTTTTATACACTCTGTCTATATTATATAGGTGTTCCTTTGTTTAGGATGGTAGGTTATTTTCATAAAAAAACCCTCAAAAACCCCGTTTTTATTTTTAATTTATTTTCGGGCCGACAGATACTCGAATACCTCAACAAAGGTAAAGAAATCCATCATCAGAAAATACTTTTGAACAAGAAAGGCTACGTGGTTTTGAGATTGTTCCACAATTCAACACCTTAGAGTAATATATTTTGGGAGCCACCCCATCGTCAGGTTCTCTGAATGAATAAGTGATAAATATCCTTCCTTGTTGATTTATTATTATCATTTTTTTTTGCTAAGTACCTAATACAAGATTACGCCTAGAACACAACAGGAGAACTCGTGAGGTTATGAAAGGATCTAACGCCGTGTCCTACGTGGATGCCCACTCGATCGATCGCGCTCTTTGGTCGTCCACGTAGGACACGGCGTTAGCCTATGTAGTCATGTTACTGACACACACTTTGGGCTTAAAAAATGTGAGAAAAGCATAAACGTGATAAGATGATAACGTTTTCCCCAAACGATGGTAAAAGGGTCAAACATCCATAACGTTAGGGATCTTTGACCATACCCTTGGGATGTTTGACCCCCCTGTTGTCGGTTGGTGGGTCAAACATCCCAAGTGCTGTAGATTTGACGATTTGCTGGAGAAGGGTGAACTAATGAATCAATCATGAGAATAAAATCAGTCTTTTTTATTCGAACGAGGAACTTGAAGCCAAAAATATTAAGAATATTAAGAAATTATTATTATTAGAATAGAATTATTATAATTATTAAATAATAATTATTAGAAATATTAAGAATCCGCCCTAATCATATAAAATAAAAATGAAAGTATGGGTACTGGTAAGATTTTCGTCTACACTTTAATTTAGGTATCACACAATTTCCTTAATGTATCACACAATTTCCTTAATGTATCACACAATTCTCCTTAGATTTCACACAAAGTTTTAGGCATGTACTTGACTAATATTTACCTACCCAACTTTACAAACTCCTTTTTTATAAACCAACGTAGGTCCTACTTGAGACAAATATACACATGTCGGTAACTTGCTCATATAAAAACTAGCAGCGGTAAAAACTTATAAGAGGTTAAAAATAAGCCTATAAAATCGTTGATGCTACTGAATAAAATGTTTGAAAACATGATTTATAAAAGTTAAACTGGTAACACGATCGAGAACGCTTTGTACAGCTGCCTTCATTATGCCTGCAGGTGCAGGGACGGGCTCTGGAGGGGTTGCTCACTCTACCAAAAAGACAAACGAATCAGTCAAGCATTATCTTGTCTCTGTCTAAAATACTACTAATAGCTTAAAATTCGGCTGACTTTGGCTAATGTTTGAAAACTATCCTCAACCATGTATGGGGTCAAACATCCATAACACTGTGGGTCAAGGATCCCAATCCGAGGTTGCAATGCATTATGCTAATTGATCTGCTCCAAGAAGGAGAAAACTAGGAAAATTTAATATAAATCGAAAGCCTGAGTCCTAACGAGGAGAATGATATCGAGGAATGCAGCCTTACGTGAACCACTGAGCGTTGATTCAAAAGAACTCGGGAGACAAAAAAAGTGTTGTCACCAAAATCACATGCCTGTTTTGCCACGCCTCTGATAAAACTGATAACGTCCATCTTCCTCCCGCCAATTGAAGCTCTTTTGGTGAGGCATCCAATGTTGCCACAATCTCGTTGATAAAATGTCCGTAGACCCAGAAATTGACAATGGGTCAAACATCCCTAGTCTCCCCTACTTATACCAGCCTCAGGAAATATTGTCCCAATCATCTGTCTGCCTCGTAATGATCTGTTGCAGCCACGATCTTGACGACAAGATGGCAGGAAGTATAGCTTGATGTTTACCGAATCGGCTTGTGGTATTGTATAAGCAATACACCGAGGAGGGCAGTCTGGAACGGTAGGTCGGAAAAGAGCGAATAGGAAAAGCGGCGCGGCGAAGCGTTGGGTTGAAGGACGACGGGTGAGCGGGCCAGGGGTGGAGGGCAGTATATATTAAAATGCAGAGGAAAGGCTGCACTAAACTGTGAAGAGGCTCTCTCTAATGGAAGTCCCTCCCCACTCCCGAAGCATTTACCACTTAGCTGCTCTAACCCCATTAGGCTATAGAAACAAGTGACTCAAGGGCTCAGGACTCGACACCCCTTGAAATGTGCAGGCAGTGACCGTAATTTTTAAGCCTGTCCGGCCCATGACCGGTTCCCTCACTGCAGCTACTTTAGCGGTTTCTAAATTCGTAGTTAGCGAGTTGATGTCTCTTCACCAGTCACCCAATGCGGTGGTCTCCAGGTTTGACTTGTTACAAAGGTAGATATACTAATGTCGTTGATCTGCTCCTCTCTGTCGCCTTTAATCATCTATCAAATCTAGACAAACAATATAAGAAAAACACGCTTCATCCAAACTGGCCCATGAAAATCCCGCAGAACTTTTTGCATATTGCATGATTATCATACGTGACTATTCGCAAAGCATTTCGATTGAGCCTATTCTCTTCTTGATATATGTGAATGGATTGGCATAACAAGTATACATAGAAAACATCTACTCTCTGGTGTGGCTTTAGTCAAAAAACGCATGAAAGACTGGCGAGGAAGGAAACGAAAATGCTGGGAAGGACCACAGGGCACTGAATGATCTTGCATAATGTTATCAATTCTTCTAAATTGGAGTTAATGAATAATTCGAGGAACAATGATCCCTCTTCATGGATCAATTTTATTTATTTATTTATTTAATTGAATTACATACAGGTACATAATGATAATAATATACCTACAAAAAATAAATCAAAGTGGTTGAGGCTATTCCATTATTGGTACAGTTGGGGTGAGGGTGAGAATTGATTCCAGGCTGTCCTCTGTTGTCCAGTTCTTTAGTAAAACTGTGTGTAAAAAACTTTGGCTTACAGCATCTTCAGGGTCTGCATTAACAGCTAGGTACACAGATAATCACACTCGTTATTCGCTTTAGGTATAAGTTACTTACTTACTATTACATTAGATACTACTTAAGGTTTCTATGACTTACTTGTAAGTTTAATGATTATTGCTTATACTGTTGCAGTATAGTTGTCTTATTGCATGCTTTTTTCCCCCTTCATACTTTGCTTCCTCACCTCGGCCTTAATGGGTTTTAGAACCTTTGAGTAATGTTTTAGAATTAGAATGGACTGTTGGATAGCGCATGTGTAGATCTAAGGTAGGGTTAGTGGGGTCACACTTTCTTTGACCCTCCAAGTTTCCTGCTCCTTCTTCCCTCACTTTTCCTGCAACTATTTTGGTGTGGCTCCCCTTACCTGGGTTAGACCTTTATAGAAAATTAATGTTATAACTGGGTAATACCCATGCTGATGCACATTGGGTTGTTATATCTATGATGTAGACATTGTTATAGCTGGAAACTTACTTAGGTCTTTCTGTTTATTCAAATACATAAGGGTTCGTTCTCAATAATTCTAATATTCTTCTTGATTTTCATCTTTATAGTAATAGGCTCTCTACCTATGGGCGGTAAACTCGATGCCTAATAATCGATTATTAGGCATCGAGTTTACCTTACCAGCTGATTGATTCAACCTAACTTGCCAGCTGATTGAGCTGATATCTGACGGGCCGCCATGCTTGTC
>JAEMON010000001.1:14818006-14830753 GCA_030264115.1 Lygus lineolaris | reverse complement strand
TAGCCTGAAACGGATTTACATGAAGAAAAGTGTCAAACATTTGCATTATAAAAATTTTGAAGCCATTGCAATAGCTTCATTTTCTTCGAAAATTCGTTAAAATATGTTTTTTCAAATGAGAATAAGAAGAAGAAGGAGTTTATTTTTCCTTCGCCACTCCCGCGCATTCTTACCCTCCTCGAATATTCGTTCGGAGCGTGGCTGAGTTATTTAGCAACAATTACAGCTATTTTATTATTTGTATAGGGTGTTTCATAAACATGGACGGAAATAATTAAATCACATTCTATTAAAAACAACTTATTTTTGCAAAAAAGTATATAAATTGTTAGGAAATACATTCAAATTTAGGTGTGGAAGACGATATATACGTGCACCCTGGCTGAGACGACTGGTGTGAATTCTCTCCACGAAATTTGTCAATACCTGCCCACACAAATCCTGATCGGTTTTGGCGATTTGGACGGCGAATTTCTTCTTTCAGTTCCTCAATATTGTTCGGTTCATCTTCATGGACTCGAGCCTTGATGTATCCAAAAGGCCCCAAAAAGTTAGTAATCGTGTTCCTGAATCGTTCAATGATTGGCCGTCAGAGCTTCTCCCTCTTCATTCTCAAAGAAGAATGGCCCAACCCCTCAGCTCCGAAATTCCCAACGAACAGTCACTCTCTGTGAGTGCATTTGGTGTTCTTATTGGATTTCTTCTTATGGGTATACATCAAGGAGTCTATGAAAATAAACCGAACGATATTGAGGAACTGAAAGAAGAAATTCGCGACAAAATCGCCAAAACCGATCAGGATATGTGTGGGTGAGTATTGACAAATTTCGTGGAGAGAATTCACGCCTGTCGCCGCAGCCAAGGTGCACATATGCCTGATATCGTCTTCCACACTTAAATTTGAATGTATTTCCTAACAGTTTATGTACTTTTTTGCAAAAAATAAGTTGTTTTAGCAAATTTTCGAAGAAAATGAAGCTATTGCATGGCTTCAAAATTATTGTAATGTAAATTTTTGAAAATTTTCTTCATGGAAATCCGTTTCAGACCATTCTAAAACGATTCCTGAAAATTAACACTTTTTTATATGTATATATTATATATATTTATATGTCTACATATAGCATTTCCGAGTCAAATTAAAGATTTTCCAATTCAAATTCAAGGTTTTCCAATTTAACGTTTTTGTTTTATATTTCAAACTGAAGGTTTTTATTAAAAAACAAATCAGAACAAAAAAAAGTGTTATACCGAGTGAGAAGACGTAAATGAATTCATTAGTTATTTAAACAGTTCAATGCAAGTCAATGCCAGCTGCGGCGTCGGGAAGTTGTAGCATCATATCCATCACGTAATTAGCACAACCTGTGCTGGTGACTGTTGGTACACTTCGAACTGACATCAGACAAATTGTGCTCCTCAGGCGGTTCATACTGAGATGGTTTCTTGCATGGAGCTTCACTTATGAAAATACCTCATCAGCTGGATTCAGTTGTGGTGAATGAGGTGGAAGGTACTTCACATTAACTCCGAGTTCTTCTATCCGACGTTTCACTCCGTCAGCATGATGGATTCGCTCATTATTCATTAAGAAGTAGGAACTGATTGCATGAGAGAGAGAGAGAGCTTGGGGACTAATTCTGTCAAAAATACGCCGAATTCACTTGCATTACAGTTTCCAAGCGATAGCGTCTTGTAATGCACAATACATTCTACCGCGTGAGGAGCACCATTTGTGTGATGTCATAGCTCGAAGTGTACCAACAGTCACCAGCGCAGGTTGTGCTAATTACGTGAAGGATATGATGTTACAACGTCCCGACGCCGCAGCTGGCATTGACTTGCATTGAACCGTTTAAATAACTAATGAATTCATTTACGTCTTCTCACTTTGTTTGTTCTGATTTGTTTGTGAATAAAACCCTTCAGTTTGAAGTATAAAACAAAAACGTTAAATTGGAAAACCTTGAATTTGAATTGGAAAACCTTGAATTTGAAATAGAAAATCTTGAATTTGAATTATAAAACCTTTAATTTGTTTTGAAAAACCTTGAATTTGTTTAGGAAAACCTTGAATTTGTTTCGGAAAACCTTGAATTTGACTCGGAAATGCTATAAGTGTCATTCCAGACGATATCTGCCCGAGGGATCGAGATAAAAATCCAAAAAAAAATTAAAATGTCAATAATATCAAAAGTAAGGATGAGTTCGTTGGCCAGAATTTTTGGAGTACTCCAAGGGGTCAAATTTTGAAAATTTAGTTTCAAAAACCGATAAAAAAAACGTGTTTTTTGAGTTTTTTTGTGTGAATTACCATTCTAAACATAGGAACATATGGTATATTCGGAATCAGCGTGAAATTTCCTATAAGAATCACACACCAAATCGGGTAAAATTATTCTTTGAAAATTCGCTCATCAACTCATGCTGCATGAATGGAACTTTTTTTAATTAAAATTTTGATTTAATTATTTCCCCCCTACCCTAACACGAACACCCTATACAAATATTTAGATGGGTATCTTTTGCTGCACAATAAATTAACGACCGACGACGTGACGTAGTTCAACAGTTGAAATTGTTCCTTAAAAAAACCTTTGAATCGACCCATTGAAATAGGTTGATCGAAAGAGGTTTGAGTCGAGGCTAAAGACGAACACCGTCATAGTAGGTCGGTACTTCGCGACTTTTAAACTACGTGAATTCACCTATTTATGACGTCCTTTTTTACCATGTTGGAGGAAAATTTTGAAACCTCAACCCCTCCATAAAACTGTATGTCTGGGTACATGCATGTATTCGGAACGTGTGTTGGAATTAGGAGGAAACATGAAGTTTCGTCGGCACGTGGTAAGCCCAGGCTTGGATTGGACTGAATTATAGTAGGTACGAGGGAATTAAAACATGAAGGATGGATACTTGGTGATGTTATATTTTCCTAAATTTTATGTACCTACATATTCTCTTTATAAGGGACTTGATAAGGAGGCCGACTGAGACCTGGTTGAATTTACGTTATGGTATTATTATATTGATTAGGAGTAAAAGAAAATTGCAAACAATATGTGTGAGGCTGTTGGCAATTTATGCATAATAAACTGGGTAACGACATTGGTTTCAACATGGCGGATAGGCTTGCTTTCATGGTCGAGAGGGCGTATCGTCCATCCGACCGACGGACGTTCGGACCAGCGTCAATAAACTATTACCTGAAAGGATATTCCTACAGTCTTTTTATAGAGATGCTGAGTTTATATTATTCCTACACTGGCCTCACGCTCGACGCGTCCAAGAACTCGCCCATCAAGCAGCATCAAACCCAAGTCAATAAGGCGTTCTCGAGGCTCGCCATAGCAATAGCTCGGGGGCTCAGCCCCCAACACACGTATGGTCCCGTCATTCCATCGATGATTTCGATGATTTCGCACAAGTACGTCTTTTCATGGAAAGTCCGGTTTGCTTGATCGAACTGAAAGAAGGTGTAATACATGATATATTCGAGATCAGCGTGGATGACCTCAAATAATTCTTTATTGGTAATTTGGGTCCACCGTCTGGAGGGAAATTTCAAACAGCTAAAAGTGAATTATGTCGTTTTCTCAGTTCCTGAAGGTCTCTCAGAAAAAGCGGTGGTATAGGATCCTCATTTTTTGGGCTGAAGAAACGCCTGAAAAAAATGTCGGCACCTTCGCTGTGCCCTTCCTTCGTCTGTTTTGCAGTCCTGGCGCGACTAATTTGATGTTCAATTCGAACGTTCGGCATTATTGAGAGTCACGGAGGGCTTGGAAATCGCTTCGAACTCATTTGAGTCCAACCTCCGGGAGCTGGTGCTCTCTGGCAGGCTTCCTTCGACTATAATAACCGATTCCCTTCTACCGCTCTCTCAAAGGGAAAAAGTCTTATTTAATAAACGACCAGGAAAAGGGTTGGTAAGGCTCGGTTCCGGCTCTTTCCCTCTCGTATCTGTTATTATTGGTTTTCCTCCTCAGTAAGTCCCATCCTATTTCTAGAATCACGTCAAGATAAAGCTGAAGAGCTGCACTACCCTAGTTGGGTGGTACCTGTGAAAGGCACCCGCGCATTTCATTATAGGCAGGTAAATTCCCACTCCAGTAATACGGTTGAAGTAGATTCCATTCATTTTTTCAGTTAAAAATTTCTTCTTATTTTTTCACTTAACATACCTAATTTCTAATGTTCGATTTATCACCCTAGATCACCCCACTGGAATGTAGGACATTCCAACTCATGTTTGAAGCACTGCTAGTCGAGGATCGTGAAAAGTGGTAACTTGAAAGTACTTGTAGGATACGTTGAAAAACCTCAAAAAATCATGACTACGCTACGGTCTGGATAGAGAGATGTTTATTTGCGGCCATACGTATAGTATATCACAATTGTTAAAAATCAGGTCGTAGGTACAGTCTAGTGGTAGGTAGTTCAAAATAATCAAAAATCAATGTACAGCTACATCGGTATTTAGCTCACCAACACTTGCGCGCTCAGCAGTGAGGGGCCAGGGAGAACCATGACAACACTTGACATAGGTTGCTGTCAATGTCATCTTGGTCAACTGCCAACTCTTGTTTTTAATAGTATTTTACTATTGAATTCCTGGTTTTTTTGAATACTGGGATTCTTAATGTACCTCCTACCTAATTCAACTTAAATTGGCTTCCCTGCTCTGAAGATGTTGTATAAATACAGCGAAACGTCAGTATGAAAGCCTTGAACTCATTAACCCTACCGACTCTCAAGAACCACTACATAGTTACTTGTTTTGATCGCGGTAAAGAACTCCTGAATAGAAAACAAGAACATAATACTAACAACTGGGTAGCATGATGCTCCCTACAGTCTCATTAAATGCAGAATTTGATTTCCTATAAATTTTCTTTACAAAAACAGTTTTGGGTGGTTCCAACGGTTCCCGTTAATTTTTTAACTTGTTGATTGTCTCTGAAGATAATAATGTATAAGAAAATCCGCATTCCGGACTGCTGGTTGTGGTGCTTCAGATCGAACAGTAGATTTTTGACGACTTGACTACTATGTTACTTCTCTTATCTTCAAGTCAGTGCTTGAATTAGTCAGACAGAATCATTATATCATGAGCCTACTCACTCCTCCAACCCTAACAAAAGAATGAACTAATATTCAATTCAACCAAAAATTCAAAACAATACGTTTTTCAAAACAAGGAATTTTCTCGTTTTTTTCTGCAAATGATTCCGCAGCTAACTCGCTATTTTAGATGTGGAAGCATTGGGTATTTAGAATCAGCGCTACATTTTTTACAAGATTCTAATGCTATTTTATGATCTAGAAATATCTAAATCAGATAATGACTGTTATTTTATCTTTCAATTTAAACACGCAAAGAAGCACGAAGAAATACAAATTAGAAATAACTCTTATTCTCTATTTTTGTTTTGTTTTTAAATCTGACATTTCCAAAGCTACCTTTTGGTGTTCTTCATGGTTGTTTTATCAAAATTGTTGTTATCATTGTACGGTGAATCACAAAATAATTAAATCATAATTATTATCTTTATTAACCCTCGGCGGAAAATAACAGTTATTTTTAAATCCCGATTTGACTTTGCCATAGTCTTTCTCAGTCTGTACCTATCCACTAGCTTCTTAATATTTGGGTACCTATTATAATAAATCTTTGGATCTCATACATGTTGATCTGAATAAATTTGGTTCCTGA
This sequence comes from Lygus lineolaris, assembly GCA_030264115.1. Classification (NCBI taxonomy): domain Eukaryota; kingdom Metazoa; phylum Arthropoda; class Insecta; order Hemiptera; family Miridae; genus Lygus; species Lygus lineolaris. The sequence goes on along the minus strand of JAEMON010000001.1, from coordinate 14,825,037 downwards.
AGAAATAAATTGAAATGTTTCAACGGATTCATGTTCAAGTTTTTTAATTACTTTTTGCTCCCGTAGTGTGAATTCCTTCTTTCACTACAGCAAAACCTTTTTTTTTATTCTTTAAACAGCCTCGTTCGGTATGGTGAACTTGAATTGATTGATTAAATTCATGGATGATGAATCACAATCCAAGGAATTTTTTTCTCGATGGCGCGGTATGCGTTCCTGGGATTTTTCTCTTGCGCATGCGCTGTGGCTAATATTGATCCCGTGGCAATGCAATCTATAGGGGATCATCTAGAGGTTCCCTTACTATCCTCCAAATTTCAGGAATCGTACCATTGGGTCTTGAGAAATCGGAGGTGAGAGAATTTCACGTTAGAGCATCCGCATGAAAGTCGAAGGACAAGGCTTCGGCTTTCATACAGCTTGTGCAGCGCTATCTGTGAAGTGGTGTGGTCTTCGATGACTCCCTGAAAATATTATTGCAACCCATCAACAACCACTCCAAGTCGAGTGACCTCCAGTGATTTCCAAGACGATTTATCCCGAATATCACATCACTGGTTGGAATCAACTATATAACGTGGGCGGACAAAAGAATGTTGGACACCACGAGCCCTGAGGCGATGAATTAGCCGGACGATGGGATTACCAAGCGATGGGATTACTGTGCGGTGAACGCGTCTGATTGAAGTGAGCGCTAAACTGACCGACCTGGCCTCAGTTCGCGGTTTCTCGTAATGCCTCTTCGATTAAGGCTCGACATAATTACGGTTGGTGTTCAAACCGCAAACGTGAAATGTAATATTCTTGCTCCCTTAGGTTGGGTTCGCCGGATCGTCTGAGGGGATCGTAGCTGTGAGAAAGAGCACCTTTCAGTACACTTTTACACCTACTCTGTACGCCTACATACATTACACGCACAAACCGGAATTCATTTTTGGAAGTTTAGGAACGGTTTAGGAACTTCCACCCGCACTGATTTGGTGGATGAAAGCAGAGCAAGTGTTCCGGAGATGGCCGCAGCCTTTGTCGACGGCCTCGGAAAATGATGCTTGCATAGTCCGGCTCAAATTCAATCAATGGGGAACTTGGGTAGTAGGAATTCTGCATTTTGGTCTCAAAATCTGATTCAGCTTACTTGAAAACTAAACCTCCTGGCGCAATTCTTCAGCGTGAAATTACGCTGAAAAAATCACCCCCCCTTTCGAAAGTTTTTCCCATTCGCCTTACAAAACGAGAATAGTAGTTCCTATACATATAATGATGACTGATTTCCCACCTTCTCCTTTCGGCATCTGGTATTTTGCTATGACCAGCAACATGTGAAGTGCGAGTACTTTCCTGTCTGACAATATTCAAGTAGTTTCAACTCCCTATAATTATTAGTTAACTACCTATAATTATAGCCAGCTAGTCCGTGAGTGTCAATAAAATTGAATAATGTAGATACAAATTGAGACCAATGATAGATAGGACAGGGGTATAGGGAGGCTGATTTCTGTCATTCGAGACAGCTTTTTGCTGCTCTTGCTTATCCAAGGAATTGATTACGATTGCCAATTGCCGACGTTGCAGCCCGGGAAAAACTTGGTAATTACCTGCGCCGAAGACCAACGAGGACTACTTCTCTGCATTGATATGTTCTTACGAAGGAGTGCTCAACACAAGGAGATAGATCGATTCCTGCACAGGCTGGCGGATTCAAGTGGCTGGATGGGTTAGCTTAGGACAAAGGCGCCGTTTTCCACGATAGCTTCGAGCGAGGGTCAAGGAAGAAGCTACCAAGTCTTGACCCTCATGGAATCCATCAGGTACACCTCTTCACCCGTGATGAACGAGATACTCCCCTACGTACGTACCCACGGACTACGGACCCCAGATTACAGTCCTCACGACTACCTACTACATCAGACTTAGAGAGTTAAAATACAAATGCGTTGAATGATTTTTTTAAACAAAAACATCTGGTGCGAGGCTTCACACTACTTTCCTCACTCATAGGATATTTTAGCGGATTTCAACGCTGATTTAGGCCTTCAGGACATTTTCCTTAAGATTAGGGGTTTCGGAACTTGTTTTCACTTGATAGAAATCTGTAAGTCCTGCGAAGAACTGGAACGACTAACATAGTAGAATTTGATCGAAACAGCAGACCTAGTTGTCTCAAATTAATACGAGTAGCTTGTTAATAAATTCCAGCAGAAAGGTTTTATTTATTACCAAGCTACTCCACTTATTTATTATCGCTCTTGTTGTGGGGGTAATGTTTCTTCTTGGGAGTTCGTGAACAAATAATGACGAAGAGAACTTTGTTGTACAGCTTCCATTGTATAAGGAGTGAGATGCATTATTACTATGATCCGATTCCTATCTACCAATTTTCTAGGGCCTCTAATTTATTTTTTCTAACTTGAATGCTGTAACAAATCAATTTTTTCGCTTTATATTCAACTACCGTAGACTAATAATATGTAGGTACCTTCGATTGTTCGTGGTCACGACATGCATCGGCGATTTCAGGGAGTGCCCGACCTCACGCACTAGGATCGAACAGGAGAAAGTTCATTATGTGAACAAAAGTGCTACTGCATCGGTAGATACTTGTATGACACCATGTATGGAGATTAATTCTTTGCTAACAGTTTGCAATTGGTCCAAAAAAGTTGGGAGGCAGTAGTCTAAATGGTGGTAGTGGAAATCCAGATTTGTTGCCTATCTCTCTCTCTCTCTCTCTTAATTGATTAATCCCAATGGTTTACTAGAGTAGGTTACTCTCTAAGAAGTACCACTTTAGATTTCTTAAATTGTAGCCAAAAAATGGTGGTTGGTGAGGATTTGAAAACTGTGACCATCCCTGTAATGCTCAGGTAATTTTTTAAAAATTTTCCCCCGATCAGTGCTCTCCTATAATTCGTCCCACTCTACTTCTGAAGCCTCCAGTAGCTGGATAGCTCAGTTGGTGATTGACAGTTCAGATGTCAACTTTTCTGTGAAGGCTAGGGGCTCCATGAGATCCGACCAGTACAGGGGGTTATCAACCATTCAAGAGATGTCAGTAAAATGAACCAATTACCCAACCAAAAACCTTTTTAATTTAAATATTATGGGCGGCGTACGAGACACGCATAGGTAGGTATATAATAAATGTTGTCCTAAGGAGCTCCTCCTAAGTTTTTAAATTTCGTAAAAAATAGGTAGGCACTAGAAAGTAGACAAGAAATGATTCTACGATGGACGTAATAGATTAAAAAATAAAGTTCTGACCGTCTGACGGTACACGTGTGCTTACGCGCATAAGTTCCTCCAAGTTCCCGACTTCGTGAACTCTTGTGGATGGTAAGTCCAAGAAGAGACCAATCACCAAAATGCGTAGATGAAAAAGCGGTGAGGAAAAGCGGTATCACAGATGCGTGACTGGAAAATAAATTTATGGTGTTAAAAAGGAATCACCAGTCTAGGTACCAATCCCATACCCATCATGGCTGCTCATACAATATGCACGATTTTCACGAGACTCAGCATGACTTATATCGAAATCGGTGTAAAGGTAGCTAGGGGTTGATCCAAGAGGACGATATCTTGATTATGCGGCTGTCCAGAATGCTGATGATCCGAATTGTATGGGATTCTGATAGACCCAGTTATAAAATATATGAGCAGATGAGTAGCTTGGATATCTCGTGAGAAGGCTGTAGAAGACTGAGGTGGCGGAAGGCGAGCACACCACCCGCCACGTCCATTTCACAATGTATATGCGAAAAGTATAGACATTGCTTGTTAGAAGAAGAACACGGGTTTATCCAAAGGAAAAATGAAGTGTTAACAGAAGCAAAGAAACCGTGTTACCCCTGTTTACCACATTTTTTATACTAGTAAACAAACAATCTCTATAAAAATAATAGACTGTTCGAAAGGAAAATTCATGTCAAACCCTCATAACTAGGGAAATGTAATTCAGTCGGTTTTACACCTACAAAAATCGTTATCCACTCGTTGGGAAGCTCTCGATTTATGCCGAAATTTTATGCTGACTACTCGGGCATGAAAACAATAAAATCATGTCAAACATGGTAACGCTTTTGGGGGGACAAAATTTTGGATCGACCCCAGCGATCGTGTTGATATTTTCCTATACTTAAAAACAACCCCAGCGAAGAGACATATTCATGTCAATTATCAAGAAACGGAAACTGAAATTCAAATATAACGAGAGATAGGAGACTCAAATGTGACAAGGAATAGGAACTTCATTTAAATGTCAGAATCTCACTCATAAGGTAGTTGCTAGGAATGAAATGAGTTGCCAACCTTGGAATTATGTCCAAAATTTCAAAGCTTCTTGATGGAAAATTATAAGCTAAAATGCGAAGAATTGGTGAGATCAGAGGTGAATAGGTAATTAACAAACAATCAATCAGAATTTAAAAAAATCTGTTCTCAAGCTATTTTTTTTTTTCAGAGTTTTGATTCAAAAGTAGGAATGATCGATGCTCAAAATGAGAGATTGTGTCAATTAAGTGGCTCTATACAATTAGGCTTGAAAAGAAATTCGTGAAATGATACTAAATAAAAGTGAAATACTAACATTCGTTGGTCAAGTTTTCTGTTTGAGTAGTGGTGGGAGGGCTGGGACAATGGTGGGAGCATTGGGACATGTCCCAACCCTCCCTCATCTGAGTGTCCCAAGCCTCCCCCAAACACGAATAAACAAGAAAGTTAGTTTACTCATCACCAAAGTAATTCCAAGGAGAAAATCATACTGGAATTACTTACTAGGATGTTGTTGTTGAAGATTGACCCGATTTCGGTGGAAAAAACAGTGTAGGAACGTCTTCAAAAACCTCAAAAAGTTGCCGAAAAATCACACACAGGTGGGTCAAAATCACGAAATGGCTGGTGATGGCGGGTAGGAGTGCTGAGAAGGCGGGAAACACGATGTAAGTTCTTATTTGGCTATACCCTTTCTAAATAATCAACAATGGTTTATCAAAAGTGCTTCATAGCTTGTATTCTTCAACTGTCCCAACCCTTCCGACTTTCCCTAATTATAAGCTTTTCAAGGTTCCGTCATTCTTTTCATGCCTTGTCCATCGATTATTGACGAAACAATTTCATGTTCATAACTCACAAAATGTCTTTGATAGTGAATTTTGAACGGTGGGGTTCCCCTACCCGGGTGTAATGTGATGCGAAAATGGCCGGGCCTTTCTAGAGTTGAACCAAAATCGTGATGACAGCAAATCGGGAGACCTAAAAGAAACTTGTAGCGCCCAATGATCGGCATTCAGTTCGGGCAGCTGCAGAATCAGTCGACAGTTTGTTAGAGATTCCACTTCCTCCAGCGGAGCGAGGGACAAATTAAAGGCAGAGCGCTGCTCAGGCGGCCGTGAAGTTGAAGGTTTCTGTGCGCCATGAGCGGTCCATCGGCCCATTGTTACGTGCCTGACGAGCTCCTGTTACAGGCGTCAGCCGATACCGGAGGCCTCCCTCTCGTTCTGACGACACATCTGTTTTTCACGGCAGAATTGCCGAGTCCCAGTTGCCACCTGGTATGAAATTATCCTTCGGGATATGGATAGGCATGTGTTTAACAGAATTCTCACCAATATTGGATGATTCCCTATTCTTTGAATGAAACTAACTTCATAATATCCACACTTTTTAGTTGATAAACGTTGTAGTTATGAATGGGGAATCAGGGCATGAACGGCAGGATTTTGGGATTGGCCCATAAAATATACGTGTTTTAACTGAAATTGACTTGTTTAGGTATTGTGTGAATGTTAGGTCAAAACTGAACAACGGAAATTTTCGCGATCATCAAACTGTATCATATTGTATTGTTACCAATACATGATATTCAGGGTGTCCATTAACATTACCCCTACCTCTTCAAAAAGATCCACTCTTGGATCTGAAGTTGGTCAGGCGAGCAGCAGCAGCATAGCTAATGCCCTCCTAGCATTTTTCCCTCCCAGCTACCTTGTGGTCAAAGACCCCATCAGACGACTTCACTATCATTCCTGGGAGATTCTCCCCTCGTGGTTCCCTTCTGGCTGTCCTCCAGATCCGACTGATATGCTAGAGAGTGATACCCACGGTTCGCGACAAGGGATATCTCTCATCTCCACACTAATTTGCTTTGTATAATTGTGTAAATTGTGTATCGTGTGAATGTTGGAGCAGAACTGAACAAAGGGGAATTGCGACACTCAACAAACTGTATCATGCGTTGTTACCAACATATACATGATAGTCTTCCACTAAAATACATGATAGTCTTCTATTACAATGTATAGCTATCTGAAATTAAGTTTTCACTCCTTATAGTCAAGGTAGGTGAAATAGTCGTCCGATTTCGAGAAATTCGCTCCTTTTCCATTTATACTTCGTGACCACTTTATTTTATAGTTGAATTTAAATTAATTAGTTGCATTCCAAAAACCCTAAAACGAATGACAGTATAATAGCAAGGAGCATTGTAGAGCTACGTGCCTGTTACTTTCTACCATTCTGCTTCTTTGGTTTAATGAAGGCCGTGAAAACAAACGTAATTTTCAAAGGATGTGCTTCACACAGAAAGCTTTCCAGGGCAGTAGGTTAGACTTCAAGTTTCACACTACAAACGCTCAAAAGATCGTGAGACAAAGTAACTTCAAAAGTAAAGCGCCCAGGGGGAAAAAGCAGATGGCCGCATCACCAGATTACAGGAAGTTATTTACGCCCCTAAAAGGAGGCCCTCTCTCCCGTATCATGTTCAAATAGCTGAAAGCAAAGTGAAACAATCCTACTTTACCGGGACCCACGACACCCCCACCGTAATTTCATTAGCAGAGGGCCTCGCCTCCTGTCTCGGTTTATTATAAGCACTTAATTAGATGGGAACTAGAGCGCAGCAAAAAAACTACATTGGTAGACAGAAGGAACAAAGACGTTTTCAGAAAAAACGTTATTTAGAGGCTTAATGGTTTAAATGATGCAAGATTTTCAACTAACTCTGAATGGGCGTAAAAGCTAGTTGGGGGGGGGGGGGG
>JAEMON010000001.1:14803740-14817472 GCA_030264115.1 Lygus lineolaris | reverse complement strand
ATTGGATAAGTATGGCTCCTGCGCATGCGCAAACTTGACATTTATTGTCAAAGGCTAACTCCGAAACTATTTTACCAATTTCGTTGAAATGTTCACTAACTGAGTCTATACGTCCTTGTCAAGAAAGTGAGGAAGCTATACTGCTCACCTAACTTGGCAGACTTTTTTTTTTTCATAGATCCCCTACTTTCGTCGGTAAAAATCTATTTGCGGTCGAACTTTTTTGTCAGAAGGTTTTGTCGACATAAAAAAGCCTCATAAACATGGTTGGTGTCACCACCGGAGTTGTGGAGTTTTCATGAATCTTTTCCTTCAAATACTATACCCACACACCGGAATATTAGTGGTGCAGTAGTTGTGGTTCCTCCACCACAACCTTCCCTACTGCGCTTCTACGCTAATAAGGTTTGCTAGAAATTCGCTAGGAAATGGTTCTTCAACAATTTGCTCATGTTACACTGTATGGCTGCATATGAAAGTTCCTTCAACACACTTCCCAATGTCCTTTTCAGTGATTCTTATTGTGATCAATCTTGTCTATTTCGTATTAGGATGATAAACCAAATTAAGAAAAAAAATTTCTTGATCTCCAAAAAATGTTTGTTGATCTCAAAAAGGATGACGTCCTCCTCCGACCCAAATCGAAAACATAAGGACGCCACTCACTACTGAGGTCCTAAAAGGTTGTGAAACGACAGTTTTTCGCCTATGTTAGGTAAGTATTTCCCCTAAAAATTGGCTAAAAAACCTACATTTTTGCAGACGTTTTTTCTGTACCTATTTAAAAAGTCAAGCCTCGAATTCGGATGTTTTTACCTCGTAAATCAAGGTCGCGATTGCGTACACAGGTTACTTACCTTATTTTCGACCGTCGACTGTATGTTGGCTGATTTATTGAGGATCGTATACACTTAAAATAGGAAAAATAATCGTCATTGTGTCGTCGCACATATATCTGTATCAGATAATGTACAAAACCACGCAAAGACTGCCAAGTGCCATACAACATTCATAAACCACCACCTTTGGCCACAAATTTGGTACCACCCGCTAGCGTACTCTATAATATTTCGTATAATGATGTTTTAGTCCTGGGCAATCGCTGGATGAACATGCGAAAAATCTGGAAGATAGAAGACTTTTCATTGACCGATCCTCAACAAATTGGTGATCCAACACACACACACACACACACACACACACACACACACACACACACACACACACACACACACACACACACACACACACACACACCCATTAACACAAACATACACATACACACACACACACACACACACAGACATACATCTGTATAAACTTATGGATTATATTTATGTCGAAGTGGACTCCTTCACATTCTCAGATGACATTTTGGTTGATCTATCACAACACTAAAACTTGAAACACTCTTTTAATTAATCAAAGTAAAGTACAGATCGAAATTATATTACACTACTTGTTGTTTTTTTTTTCCAAAAAAATCACAAAAACCAATGAATAGCTGAAAGTCCTCTTCAAGCTACACAAAACAATAATAAAACTCATCCGAGAAGAAGAAGAAGAAGAAGCCTAGTCCTTGCATGGATCCTCAATCAAAAACTCTTCCATGCTTGATGCGCTTCCATGGTTTTCCTCTATTTCCATGCTTCCATTCTTCCTCCATGGTTCCTTGTTTCTGTTCTACTACATATATATATGGTTTTAGTTTAAGTAGGTACTTATAGGGAGTTCTAGATTTTTTCCAGATCGATTGCAGTAGGTACATTCCTTTACCCATCAGTTCAAGCAAGGAAAGTGAAAACAGGGGGTAGAGCAGTGAACTTTTGATGAACTGGAATGTCCTGATGATGGTTTTCGAACAAAGTGGTTTTCCGAGTGCCGATTTCTCGGTCAGCGTAGTAAGGGGCGCGCAAATGTCAAAATCCAATAATTTCGAACTGCTGTTCAAGATGGTTTTGACGAGGGAACACCGGTATTATTATTGATGTGGATTGGCGTGCACACATCGGTTTCTATTGTGGTCACGACAAAACACGATCGTCGTGACAAATCTGGTGATCTGTGCGTTCTCATTCCAGTGGCCTGTATTTATTTTGCTCGTTTAAACTTAGTCGATTCATCAGTATTCCAGTGACATTGTTTCCCACGTTAGTATTATTATCTCAATCACCTTGACTTCATCAATGATTATTCGGAAAGTAACGTTTGTTCGCTGTCTTAGATAAGCAAGATCGTTGTTTCACCAAACTTGGTGGTTCGGCATTGAAGAGCTGGAACTCACGAAGAGAATGAGAGGTCGCGTAGCTGAGTAGAATGAAAAAAAAAACTGAGCAGTCCTAACATTTTCAAATGTGTGGCTCCAGCTTATCCGGCGCCACCTCAATAAAAAATATAAGTACCAGTAGAAGAAGCTTGCATAGGTTTATGGCAACAACGTGTTGGACGTCAACAGTGTGAGAAGATGGGTGAAGGATGTAGGTACTTCATGAATTCTTGGCCTTCTCGGGTGGGATTGTCAATTTTTTTGGATCGCATCGAAAAAAATAATAACAGAACGTACGGACTTGGTTATTGCGAGGTGGGAGCAGTTAAACGGAGACAACATTTTAAAATGTTATGACTATTTCTCTTCTCTCACCCTACTGTGTCTGCGCGACCTCTCATTCTCTCTAGGGGTTTGCTCCCACATAGTCACAAAGTTACCAAAATCTATGGATCTAAGATTGCAGTCATTTGTTATATTATTATTTGTTTCTTTTTCAAACATACGTGGTCGTTCATAGCGGACAATCTCAATTGGCACTGAGGCTTGGAAAGACCTTAACATGAACACCGAACTTTCGGAGGTTTGATTTGTCTCATGTCCAGTAACTCGATAAGTGAATATAACTTCAACGTCATGGACCGCACTGCCTAGCGGACTACTGTTTTGACACCGCTTGGGTTTCATTTCATCACATTGAAATTGTTCAATGTGTTGTTGTTGTTGTGTTGTTTTAATTTTTCTCACAGTTTCAGTGGTCCCACATCCCCATGAAAAAACTCTATTGAAGGATCCGTTCACATTGTGTAGTGTGTTTGTCAGTTCTATGACCCCTACAGATATTCCAGAGACTCAACCGCAATAAGAAAGATGACTTTTTCTGTCTCAAAAATGCCCCGAGTGAAAATGAATCATTGAAGTAAGTCCACCAAGTGAGCCACACAACCTACAAGTTCATTATTCAACAAGCTTTTTGAACTTCCCCTACTTGTTCAACCATGACTAATTTACCCCCAACTCAACGAACGAGCGAAACTCGGGCTAATTTTTCTTTTTCTCATGGGGATTTGCCAGGAGTAGAGAGCTCTCTTATCCTCTCAAACACCTTTTAGTACATTTCAGAGCTCCCGAGGACTCTAATGTTCGCCTCTCCTACGTATTAAAATAAAATAAAAAATGAGAACGAATTCATAAAACGTCTGTGATGCAATGTTTCTTCGACACACGGACAGACAGAAAACGAACCAGATTTGTTCAGAAAGGTCTGAAACGTGAAACGCTAATGGAAATTTTTATTTTGGAGGAAAAAAAATGTCACCTCACCAAAAACAAAGCTTCCGCTACCTCTGGTAGACTTGGAAGGAAAAAAGATACGCTTATTGTTAGTGACTTATTGGATTTCTAGAGACTAAAAATTGATATTATACTTATGCGATAAATTATACTTTTCGAGTCGACGATGACTCTATGAGGGTACCTCTTATTCTAGAAGAAAACAGAGGTGGGGCTCAACTGATTCATTTAGCAACAGTAGCAACATGTTGTTCAGTGACGAACTTGAAAACATCTTCAGACTAAAAACTATTTAAATTGATACAGAGCCATTAGTTGTTGTAGTTGTACAGGTAATCATACATTATTCTCCCTATCACTGAAAAACAAAGCGAAGAATACTTATTATATATAACCTATTTATAAAGATGACAGTTGTACGTACCTTCAATAAATACAATGTTGTCACAAACGACAATTCCTTCACTCATAAAACTCCAAGTATCGGGGGGATGGTGTATCTACGTGTGTTCCTACAATTGTTGGCTGCAACATAGATAGAGCGCAGTTCATGTTGCCTAATACCTCTTCCTACCCCTTTATCATAATCATGACTAATCACCACCATAATGAATGAATGAATGAATGAATGACAAATTTATTTGTACAAACCCAATAGAGCATTACAAGGAGTTCAGCCTCATGATGATACTTTAAACTTCTTTGATAGTCAATAACTAACTTTAAACTTCTTTGATAGTAAATAGGGTTAAGAATACGAGGAGTTGCAATCTCATCACGAATTCTGTAGCGTTAACTGGCCTCTGTAACAAACGTTAATATTATGGTATATGTAAGTAATATCTATCTATCTTATAATCTATAATAATAGTTAATTAGGTATTTAATATAATATGTCATAAAATATTCTTATAAATATGATTATTACATGTTATGGTACCTAATTATTTACTGTTTTCCATAATGTAGGCCTTTGAAGATGATCCATTCCCAGATTCCAGCACAGTCGCCGTGCATTTCACAAAGTTGCAGGTTGTTGTCGTTGTCAATGTTTTTTAGCGAATTTTCGAAGAAAATGAAGCTATTGCAATGGCTTCAAAATTTTTTAAATGAAAATTTTGACAATTTTCTTCTTGGAAATCCGTTTCAGGCCATTCTAAAACGATTCCTGAAATTTAACACTTTTTCATATATATATTTATTTATTTATATAGGTATGTGTCACTGCAGACGATATCTGCAAGATCGAGATAAAAAATCCAAAAAATTTTAAACTTAAGTTCGTTGGCCAGAATTTTTGGAGTACTCCAAGGAGTCTAATTTTGAATATTTAGTTTCAAAAATCTCAAAAAAACGTGTTTTTTGAGGTTTTTGGTGTGAAATACCATCCTAAACATAGGAACATATGGTATATTCGGAATAAGCGTGAAATTTCCAATAAGAATCACCCACAAAATTGGTTATAATTATTCTTTGAAAATTCGCTCACCAACTCATGCTGCATGAATGGAACTTCTTCGTCTTTCTGATAATGTCAGGAGTACGCCGTACTTAGGAGAAGTCTTTTGATCCGACGATGAAATGTTTTCGACTACGTTGGCGCCTCCGGAGATAGTAACGAGTCAATGAGTGCAAACTGTCATCCTTTAATACTGTATATTGCCCCGCTCGTCTTGCTTTTATCATTCGAGGTCATATCAGTTTTCTTCTGCCCATCACCTTTCACTCCTTCAATCACTCTTTGGTATAGTCATCAGGGGCGTTGTAACAAGAGGTCCTGAATTTCGGAGAGCACTGCGAGACGAGGCTTTTCATTCTCAGACTTTCAAACTGTATCCCCACTGGTTTTATTGAGCTAGTTCTTGTTCTCGGAGAACCGACCCTCTGAATCTGCGTAATATCTTCCCACTTCAATGTCCAAGATCGTTTTGGAAACCCCTATTATGTTGGGCATTAATTTGTCGTGATTTTCATCAGCCTCTCCCGGGACATTGTAAACGATTATATTGTGGAATTTGCTTTTATTTTTGGGCCTTTCAATGTTTTGATGCAGATATTTTAGTCGGATTTCAACCAACTTGATTTTTTTTTAAATTGAAACTCCAAATCCCGGTTCCGATGATTTCCATCTGGCCAAGGAAATCGTCGACCCTGCAATTCATCCGCTCAAAGCATTCGACAAGTTTTCTCCTCCGACAGTCGCGCGAACAAAAGACCCTTTTGCTGATCTACGCAAGGATATCTAGGTCGGTGACCGCGAACGGTTCTAAACGGCCCAGAACACGTGGGAAAACTATTCTTCATTGAAACGACGACAAATTTTCCGAGGATTTTTTTTTTCACCGTTAAAATTTGACTTAATTTCACTGAATGCTCAATGCAAAATTTAGTGGTTTTATCATTTTTGAGAGCTAAAATTGCGGAGCAACTAAGAAACACGTCCCCTCTCCACGGTGGCCACGGCTGAACTCCACCGCCATAATCAAATACCCACCAATATTAGTTAGTTTCAATATTAGTTGGTACAACACACCGATACCCTGATGTTAATCTGGTCATGCGAGGAAATTCAACTCCCTCACCGAACACCGTAGCGGATCGAATTGCTTCGGATGTCAAAACTACAGCAGGATCCGGACTCCCAATTCCCCTCATCTCCAGAAAAATAAATATCCTGAGGGCCGAAATCAGTGTGGAAATCTACAAAAGCCTACATTTAGCAATTGAAAATTCCTTACGACGCAATATACATTTTAAACGACCATCTGACTTATTAACCATGAGCTGTCTGCGATGTGAGTTGCGATGGAGTGTTAAGTCCGGAAAATGCAGGCAATCTGGATAATTTTACGTACTCAATGATTCTTGGAGCTTGGATTTCACGTTTCCTAGCATCATTAAAGCAGGCCATTGCAATTAAGTTCACGTGGGGAGCTGAAGGTTCTGATTATTCAACTTTCGTCATCGCAGTTCGTTTAATGAGCCTTCTGAAAAACTTAAAGTTCCTCAACTCTGGAAAAACTTTTGAATTGTATGTTTCAGAATTTCGTAATAATATCGTAATGTCTATTAATAATCCTTCTTCCAGGAGAGCAATTGGAGTGAGCGATAAATGAAAATTCCCTTAATTTTCTATCCTTACATCTAGTGAATGACTTTACTTTTCTATCTAGAATTTGTATGTAATATGAAGACTGAGAACAGGAGTAGCGGTATGTCCGGAGTATTTGCACCGTGCAAAATGAGTGCGAATCACCTGAGTGTTCCTATTGTGATTATCATATGTGATGTAGAACGTTTAGTAATGGAGTGCAACTTTTTTGCTAACCAAAGAACAATATTGTTTTACCTCTTATTCAACTATGTCAATACCAATCTTCAACTATGTAAATATTCTTCAGCATCCTTAAATTTATCCCGTTATTTAAATTATTTTCATCTATAAATACGTGTAGCATTAAGTTCTAATGTTTTTTACTGTACCTATGGCGGTATTGTAATAAAATGCCAATAAATAATTATTCAAAAAAATAATTTGTATGTATGTAAGACTTCTATGGATGTCGATTCGTATGTTATAATTAACATAGTTCTACTACGTAGGCTTGATGTCACAAACCAACACACGACGAAGTCGTCATAGATTTCTAAAATCCAATTAATTTTAATAGAATTGGTCGAATTATGTTTTCGACATTTCGTTGATATGGCCGTAAAAAGCAAACAATTACATAGGCAAAAATAGACAAACAGGCAGACAGAGGATTTCTTATTTTGTAGCAATCGTCCTCTAAGTAAAATCATAAAACAACCATACATTTCATGGCCCGGTTCAGTAACAGATTTCTTGTAGTACCTATCAAGTTATAATATCAGTAAGCACTTAGGCCAGGCATTCTAGGATTCTCAGAGGAAAGTTTTGGTATAGTTTAAATTTGTACACCCTTTATGTTTATTTTTGGGTCGCTGAACACGAATGTTAAGTTTGCGGGGATTTGTTTTTGCTCAAATTTTGGCAATTTTTATTGTTTATCCTATATCTCTGAAAATGAAGCGTTATATCGACAATAACACTCGCTACAAAATTAAAGTAGACAGATTTTCCTACATTTTCCATATGTAACGTATTTTTGGGCACCTAACCATTTCGCCAATCGAGTGCGCCAAAATTGGGCCAATTTTTCGACTTCGGAAATTTCATAATTTCTTCTTCCACTTTTAAGTTTTTTGGGTTGCTGAACACTATCTGAGAGTTTTGAGCCAAAATATTGCCCAGAAGTTGTTGGTAATTTCGCACTTTTTGCTCAAATGTTGGTACTTTTCTCAGTTTTTTACCTTTATTTCAGAAAAAGATGCGTTTTTCCGACAAGCCCACTTTACCTAAATGAAGTAAACAAAATTTCCTGCATGTTCCATGTATAACGTTTTTTTCTGTACTTTTGTGTGTTGATCGTGGATCCTGACTCCTGCATCGCATGTTTTTCTACCACGGACAATTTGTGACTCCTGTGCTCATCCCCAACAATTTTCATTGACGGCACTCTTTCCCATTGTGCAAAATATATCGTACGAATGTTCACCATTCATATAATAAAAAATGGACACTACGTGCCCCTGATTCAGAGTTCAACCGTAATTTTACCACCGCTCACCCCAACATATATGTTTTTTTGAAGTCCTAAAAAAATGCAAATTGACACACATTATCAATGGTTTGGATACGGAAAACAAAATTGCCAACGGTAAATTAAAAAAAGCAAAAATGTACATCGGACAGTCCCTCGAATTGTATGCAGCCGGCATAATTGGTAGGGCACATTTCTTGAGGTGCGTTTCACGCCAGTATACATGAGTATAGTTTAATATAGTAGTTACAGATATATAACAGTTACCGAGGAGAAGTTTTTTTTTTTTTTGGTAACACCTGTTCCCGGTGGATTGAAGGCTTCCCTTCCCCCAGTGGAATTGCAGCTCGGTGGAGTTGATAGCATGTCCAGTTGGATTGCATAAATCACCATGTTTATACTGGTTGTATTCAATTTTTTAAGCAGATCACGATTCTGGTGATGGAATGCTCATAATAATTAATGCATCACAATGCAGTTGCATAAGGGGGTAAACGATTAGAATTATCGCACCCTAATGATGTGCAACGGCCTCGGGCTTGAGCATCTTGCCCAGTCCTGGGTATCTTCTGAAAATCCAAAGTATCGTGGAATATGGGCCAGAGTGTACTCCAAGTGTTCTTTCGTCGCAAAAAATTAATCTCCTGGAATGATCATCATCTCAAAGTGAGTGATGGGAACTGAAGAAAATACAATCTAGTGAAGAAAATACAATCTCAATCCTATTTGTGGATTGTGGTGCGTCGTCATCGGAACCCTGTAGTTCAAATAAACACAATCACTGTAACGCCTTTTGGTAAACAAAAACCGAGATGTTCTCAGCCGTCGGTTTTCTATCGGGGAAACAAGGGGGGAGGGGGGGGGGGGGGGGGGGGGGGGGGGGGGGGGGGGGGGTTCTCGCATCTCTTTTGTGCTTGAGCCAGCCGTTGGGGTTGTGTCAACATCCCATGGGCTTCCATTCGTCCCGTCTCTCAAATGTAATCAGGTTCGAAGAGTGGGATTGACGAATCTTGTATCGCATGTATTATTATCCAACAACTTGGAATATGCTCCCGTGATTTATTTTTGGTTGGTTGGGTTCGACCACTTATTTCTATACTGTTACTGTACTCCGTAAAGGGTGGCCAACCGTCCGGGATTTTAATAGAAGCGTGTTGAATAGAAGTATGACTCCCACATTTAAATGTAATATTAATTGATTTTAACGTTCCTGTCCACATTTGCTAAGGATTGTTTTGATTCCAATTATAGAGAACTCCAACAATCCAGCTTACAAGTTTGGAGCGAACTGAACTCCTCATTCAGATAACTGGTCATTAGACCAAACTACGTTTTACCCTCAAAATTTGACATGTTGTGGTAGGTACCTTCATTTCAAGGTGCGAATTTTGCGGTTTGAATGAGAACATCTGGAGCACTATATGGCTAACCGTTTGCTCCCTTCGAGGGATTAAGGGTTGAACATAGGGAGTGAAATGAATGTTCACCTTTTTCCTTAAAACATTGTGTTTTTTACAGAAACATAATGTTTTCCACTTCCTTTTTTGAAATTACCTAAACTTTCTAGCATATATATGTATATATATTTGATTAGTGCGCCAGAATTAGGAATTACTACACCGTTGGAAAGCTGAGATTTTGGAGCAACTGTTAGGCTTACAGCATAAAAATCACATGCTAGATGGCAGGGCCCTATGAGCGATTGAAAGAAAGTGGTGATTATCAAGATTTGGCAATTTTTTTTCTTCAAGTTCATTTTTCACCCATTCCGTCATCTGAAAAAAACGTTGGTTTTCCATCAAGGAAATAGGAAATTTAACGCTCTTTCCAATGCTATATTTATTTTCAATTTTACACTGTAAATTAAGAGAGTTATTGCTGTTTAAGTGATGAAAAGTCGAAAGAAAAAACAACATCTTAAAATTGAAATAACTCGAAAACTAAGGGGTTTAAAAAAACTCTAGGAGACACTTTTTGTTGGAAATGACCTGTAGAATCGAGACGAAAGTGAGACACCCTGTATATATAATCAATGGGGAGAAATAATAGTAGGTGAGAATAAATCATCTCGGGTAGGTAGTTATTTTTTAATTAGATCTATATTTTCATATAATAGCTACTTACTCGTTTATAGTTTGTCAGATGATATACATTACAATTGTTTAGTGGATGATTCCTTAATTTTGTTGCGTTCATAGTGTTAACATCATGTTTCACAGATGTTTCACGTAAGAACAGATTTCATCTAGTTCATATTGATGAATTATGAATAATATTATTGCCACAGTCTCACTTAGAAAGGGAATTTAGCATGAGGCCCATCAGATTTGTATTTTTTTTAGGAACTGCATTCCGTATTCCCTTTGCCGGCTTGGTATAAGCGGAAGGGAGCCCGCTGAGAGCCTGTATTTCTAAGTACCTTTCATAGTGATATTGATCACCATTCAACCCTGCGCCGGAAAATTTCTTGAAGTGCAAGACGGTGTACACATTGCAGGGCTGGAACAATATGAAATATTCAGCGTTTGAGCAAAATAGGCTACATTTAAAATTCATTGATGTAGTAAGTAAAGAAGAAAAATTCCCTTGGGCGGAAGAAGTGTGGGAAAACATATCTATTCACTCCTAAGGGCTTTCACTACATTCTTATATTTTTCACTCATTGCGTCTTTTAAGCCAAACAACAGCTTGTTCCGGTATAGTGAAAGGAGATGTTTCCAAAAATAGGAAAATGCTAATCGAAATGAATGTCAGAATTGGATAGTTTACAACTTTTCTCATATGTACGAGTACACCGGCCTGAGTTCTTGATTTGAATTTTTAACCCGGTTTTTGCCGTTGGAACAAACCTGACATTGTTGACGAACTGAGTTCAAGAAGTTGAGACCGGAATCGCAATTGATCCTTTTAACGAAATCTCGGTATTTGTTCGTATATTTCTCGAAAGGACACGTGTGGTAACTCGAATTATTGGGCTTTTCAGACACGTGGTGTACGAAAAATGAGGCCGAAGGGGCTTTCCTAGGAAAATTCTCATTCGAGATCAGGAAGGAGTGAGAGCGTAAAGCGCAAATGACCCAGTTGGATTACTGAGTAGGATTAAATACCCTGCAAGTGATCCCCTCGCGCACTTGCGTGGCTCCTAAAGCTCTTTGGTACCGTCTGGACGGTTCTGTTTCCTCCGCTCCCCAGCACTCTGGGGTATTTTGCTTCAAGACCTTCCATTTACCTTGGGGCTCTAAGCATTAAATTTGGGCATTGTTCATGTCAAGTAATCCAGTACTCGAGAGTCCCGCTGTTTCGCGTCCTTTGCTGCCCGTTAAAACCCAACCTGTTCACTGCCTCTTGGGAGGATCCCTCGCTTCTATCATGGGAATATATTCCTCCAGATCAAACTCAGCGGGACGAAATATCGTCCATTCCAAGAAGCTAAATCATCCAGTTGACAATCTCATAATATTATTTCATTCCAATCTGCAAGGAATACGTTCGAAAATCAAAATAGGTAAGTTTTCGAGACTTTCGGTTAATCGAACCACTTTTTGACTCACTTGTTTAAGTTTATTTGTAGGTTTTTGGGGATGCGTACAGTGATGCTCTCGTTCTTGTTCTTGGGCTTTGAAAATGTCCAAGAGATGTGCGGCGAACCGTCAGCAATATTAATGGTAGAATGAATTAGATTTTTCTTCTTTATTTTCTTCCCACAACCCTGGGCCGCATCCCGACTGTAGAATTGAAGTTGTTTACATGAAGTGATTTGTTGTCGCATTGCCTTTGCTCTCTCAGTTCCTGGTCATCGTTGGACCTCTTTGGTTGGGCCCTACACGGGATATATTGCGAGCATCTGGGGTTCTGAAATTCAGGTTACTGCGTAGAGACTTGATTATTGCGGATTCTAGATCGTGAAATTTGTTATTAGGTACTGTTATTTGTTATTATACAGGGTTGTGTAGCTGGAGGCTGTATTATGATGGTTTGCCATCGATTAATTATGCCATAGTTGAATTAATATCTGACTGGTGCTGACCCGTTGCTACGTGATGACCCATTGCTACGTGATTTCTCGGTTCTGTCACCGATGGAATGTTGTTGTGTGTCCCATGAAGGTATATCAACAGCCTACTTTCCCATAATTCGCTTATGAACTTGAGCCTTCAAGCCTCATTGTTAATCTCTATCGACTAAGCATGCGCCCCTGAGTTCGATTTTCGGACAGTCCGAAGTATTTACTTTCCTAACCCCACATGGGAGGTGTGAGAGAATTATCCGATTACTATTCCAATTATCCTATTTTATTATGTTATATTGTTTATTAGATGGCAGCGTATGTTTTCAATGCTAGTTGAAAATTTTGGAAACAAAACCAACCACTACCGCCATGACTTTGGTCTTTGGCGTTGGAATGTTCGAGATTGTGTGCTTGTTAGATTGTGTATTTTTAGAGGTAGTTTGAGTAGAATAAAATGCCATTAATCAGATGACCTTTTCATTTCAATATTCTCATGAAGTCATCAAGTATTCAACTTATCACGCGAATGTACCGTCAAGACCTGCGCTGTTGAGTTGGACCTTGTATTCCTGCAAGAAGTTCAAACAAATGTTGTCATACAAAATCCAAATTTCCACATGATATTTGCGTTTCAAATCTTTCTGAACATTTCGAGTTGCTCGCCGTTCGTAGGAAATAGCCTACGGTGATCCAAGATTGGCATTATTATTCATGTTGCTTCCGAGTCTCGCAAGGTTGCGGAAGCATTTTGTTTACTTTAGGAAGGTGAACAATTTTTTCCCTCCGAATTCAAAATTTCTACTGTCATTTTATGAAAATTGAGGGGCATTTTAGGTACGTTTTACACATTCCTGAGTAATGTTGGTTTCGTGTCCATCTACCAGTCTGTGTGTTCATGAACCTGCAGTATCGGAGTGGGTAGATCGTTTCTGAGGCCTATTGGCTCAATACAATCTTTGCTCATTCATCTGTGTTCACGGTAGTAGTGGTTTCTCCCTCAATCTCTCTTGCTAATATAGCAGGCCCTCCTGTTAGCCACTTTCCTCAAATCTACCCTGGATGGGGCACGTGGAGGCGGCCATGAGCTTTTATTGTGATGTGTCTTCAGGGACAGGAGTCGCAGCTCCTAGCCGTCTTCCCCCTCTTCTCATATCTTGGGGTTCGTCCATCATGGGTACATAGCTGATCTATATATCATTCTTGGTTTTTCCTGTACCGGCAGCATATAGGTCCTTTGCCCCCTCTTTTTGTTGCTTGGGGTTAAAAGTTAGGGCAGGCATTCTAGACAAAAAAAGGGTTCTCGGAGAAGGTTTTGCTATATTTTTATTTTTTTCACTTTTTATGTATATGGGTAACTGAACACAAAAATTTAGCCCGGAACTTAGTTTTTTTTTGCTAAAAAATTTGGTACTTTTTTTCAGTTTTTGGCCTATATCTTAGAAAAGGAAGCGTTTTTTCGACAAGACTACTCTATACAAAATTAAAATAGATACAATTTCCTACATTTTGGTTTATTATTTTCAATAATGAACCTTTGGA
>JAEMON010000001.1:14768431-14796808 GCA_030264115.1 Lygus lineolaris | reverse complement strand
GATCATTTCATCATGTGGGATTCGGTGTGAATCATCAAAGAGCCGGCCGCCCCATCATCGGTATGTACTGCAATGGGGTACTGGCAGGCCCGTCAAGGGGTGGAACGGTGTGGGCAGGAGGGCCTCTTGTTCAATTATGAGCCTCAAATAAAAGAACAATTGGAGATAACGTTCCAGGGCATAACTCACCCAAGCGAGGGGAGCAGTCGTGTTACAACGGCCCGCACTTCTTCTGAATTCGTGCATTCGGTAACTGTGGGGCTTGTAGGAAGGCCGTCTGTTGATTTCTGGAACTGCAGTGTGATCCAAAACTACCTGATCGACGGGTGTAGCAGAACTAGTGGATTGAGAATCTGCGAGATAGATGCGGGATCCCGCACAACTTATACAAATCTTATTCTCAGCTTAATTTTACATTCTTCCCTACAGTTTTGTATAACTTAATTCCTCATTCGCAAATTTTGAACACTATTGGCAAAGCTCAGGCTATTATTATTTCGTAATATCCAAGCCGAACAAGAAAAACTAGTGTAAGAAACGAAAAATTCATATACCATACTGTAATACTAAACTACGAGTACAATAACTAACCGATAATTTACTAATACACCGTAAACTTTGAAATCTGACGTTTAAACTGGATCTGAATGGTGAAAGAAAGTAGAAAATTTTGAGAATGAAACAATAACTTGCAATGTGATCATGATACAAACACAATAATTTACTGTCTGATAATCAATTAGCGAATTTTCGAAGAAAATGAAGCTATTGCAATGGCTTCAAATTTAAATAATGCAAATTTTTGAAAATTTTCTTCATGGAAATCCGTTTCAGACCATTCTAAAACGATTCCTGAAATTTGATATTTTATATATATATCTATATATATGTGTGTGTGTGTGTGTCATTCCAGACGATATCTGACCGAGAATCGAGATAAAAAATCCAAAAAACTTTCAAAATGTCAATAATATCAAAAGAAAGGTCAAGTTCATTGGCCAGAATTTTTGGAGTACTCCAAGGGTTCAAATTTTGAAAGTTTAGAGTCAAAAATCGTTAATAGTTTTTTATGTAAATTACAATCTTAAACATAGGAACATATGGCATATTCGGAATCAGCGTGAAATTTCATAGAAGAATCACCCACCGAATCGGTTAAAATGATTCTTTGAAAATTCGCTCATCAACTCATGCTGCATGAATGGGACTTTTTTTGATTCGGTACCTATGTACTTAATTATGTAAATTCAAGCATACTCAGAAATTGCTCATTGGTTAGTTTTTATGAAATAAAAATATTCATGTTCTTCATAACATTAACATGCTGCGGATTCCGAGGGGTGAAACAATAATCCCGTGTGGGATCGGTCATTCTTCATCAGAGGAGTTTCATTTGGATCAATTTACAAGAGCTATATCGAAGGTAGGTATCAGAAGAAAATCTAGCTAGGGGGACTGTGGCATCTAAAACTATGGTGAACTGTGGTTCATGAGCGCATTCTATTTTTTTCAATTAAAAAAATGAAATGAAATATTCAATGAAAATGATCAATTTTTGTCTGTATTGAAACTGACGATCAAAAAAATTTTTTTTTCAGATTCAGGACCTAGCTAGTGAATAACATATCTTTTCTCTAACAACCTGCTCGATAAAGTCTCGGGAGTGGGAGAGTAAAAAACTAATTCAATGAGAAAATGGGGTGACGAAGTTGGAGGCTTCTAAGAAGAATTAATGTCCCAAGTTTTGGAGGTGACCGAAGCAAGTTTAGGCAGGTGATGTCTTGTGTGTCCTTACGGTAGCCACAACACTTCAAGAGAATTCGGAGACGTTACCAAGAAAGTCTTAATGACTTTGGCTTCATAGCAGCCTACTTCCTCCCAAACCCCACTCCATCTTTCACACTTATCATCACCGCCGCCAGCACCATCTCTAGACACGACTACTTACCCGGTTCTACAATGGAGGAAAACATTGCATGAAACGCAATGATGTATTGTTCGTTATTTCCATTTAGAATGTCGGGTACGTGTCTCGCGTACCTAGGACTAAGAGCCACCCGCCTATTATACGGGTCGAGAAGTGTCTCAAAGTTTCTCATAGTGCTCATCCACGTACCAGAATAGCCTAGAATTTCGTGATGAAGGACCTACAACTCTCGGATTATAATATTTACAGGTAGGTACTCATTGTACAAAAGAAATATTGATTGTGAACCTCGAGATATAGTTACGGTTGGTACTTATTTTAAAATCATTGATCTCAATAACCAGAATGTCCGTTGGGGTAATGCTTATTATAACGAATGTATTAACATTGGGATTTTTGAAGATAAGTTAGTGATCTTTACAGAAAAATAATAAATCGTTATGCAATTTGATGCGTTTTTAATGTGGTATAATGTGTAAAAATTCACCGTAAATATGTCATTCGCTCAAAGGGCTCGACATTACCATGCCTACCTAACGCCCCCCCCCCCCCCCCCCCCCCCCCCCCCCCCCCGATCGTTTTGATGGCTTTAGTGGACATATGAAAGAAGTTCTCTTGATTCGCACCGTCACAGGATATGAGCTCAAGTTGAGAAGGTCGAAGAAAACCATGCAATTTGTCAAAGTCTTGTCCTAAAAACCACTGAAGGGCGCTCCCTACAGTAAATTGTACTGTTCATAAATTAAAGACCATTGAATTCAACATCGAATGGCTACTCACAATTAACATTTGATCCAGTAATAAGGTAGAAAATCGCGGCCGAAAATGCATAATTTTTCCCGGCTTTGCCTGAATATCCAAAATAATGACTTCCAAACGTTTGTAACATCAAAACGACCAGTCTATTCGACAAACCTCTTAAAACTCGAAACGGCAGAACTCTCACAGTGAAAGTTGTAAAACATGACATTCTGCGTTCAGAAAATCTACAGGTACCTACAGTTTGAAATTAGGTCAAATTTTCATGTGGCAGTTTGAAATTTCAAACATCCGCCATTCATGCACAGCTGTGAGGAGTTACATCTCCGAACCTACTGTACCTCAAACAGTATTCTATGTGGGTATTTAAAAAAAAACTGGGTTGAAACTTTTGGTCAACATTTGATCAAAACGATCTCCAGCTTTCCTACACTCAACTCCTTCTTGGGCCAAAAAGGATCTAGGTTATATATCAGGCCTATTATGGTTATTTGGGTGTGGTTTTGGGTGTAGGAGTTTGGGTGTGCACAAGGTATATTCTTTATGTGGTACTAGTTATAGTGTGAGAGGGTTGAGGAGATAATTGAAAATTATTGTTAGTGTGTAAATGTTGTATTGTATTTATTATTCATTTATTTAAGAGGTTAGTAAATCGATGACGATACAGTGGCCTGTAGTAGACCCACAAAGATCGGTCATGTAATTAAATGTATACTACCAGTAGGTACCTTAGTGCAGGAGTAATATTTCGTCCTCACGGCCGTCAAAGTGCCTTCGAAAATGATTCGGTGCCAGCAGAAATAATGGTCATTAGTTTGCACGAAAA
This sequence comes from Lygus lineolaris, assembly GCA_030264115.1. Classification (NCBI taxonomy): domain Eukaryota; kingdom Metazoa; phylum Arthropoda; class Insecta; order Hemiptera; family Miridae; genus Lygus; species Lygus lineolaris. The sequence goes on along the minus strand of JAEMON010000001.1, from coordinate 14,793,296 downwards.
ATGTCTTTTCCGCCCACCACCGAAGGTGTTTCCAATAAAGTTGGCCTCACCAAATTTATTCAGTAGGTAACTAATTGGAACTTCTCTTGTTACTAGCGCCTGGTCAAACGACCTTATCGCTGTTGATAAATATCGCTGCTCCAAATGCGTATTACTTATTAAGTTGAAGATCGGTAATTGTTTTTCCAGTATTGACTTTTGGTTTTCAGCTAGCAATCTTCTCTTAATCTACGAAATATTCGGTCACATCCCTGTACATCATTGAACCAGATATCAACTGTACTATGACGGTACGTCTAGCTCTCCAAAGGTGGCGCTGCGATCGCTTGCGACCAGCCTCCCGATACTTTCTTGTTACGGCTGATTAGAGGCTTCTCTGAGATGGTGTGTTGGGTTCTCTGAGATGGTGTTGTCCATCCCCGAGCTGTCTCCTAGTCTGGCCAATAATTACACAACGGCTGGACCGGGTTGACTTAATATGACGTACCGTCATCTACCTTTCTTGCAGCAAGGGGGAGGGGGAAATTACGATGATACCTACCATCAAAGATTTCACCCCTCTCTACCTTGACATGGTAGCAGAGCGTCGTTCAGTACTGAGCTGATTAATTTCACCTGTGCTGAATCCACTCAAATATTTTACATCTCTCCTCAGAAGAGGATTGGGGTGTGGAGCTTTCCCAGAAGGGACTCCAAGATCCTCTGGATCTGTAGGTATCCTTTGCTTACAATTTAGCTTATTTGTTTCATTTTAAAATTCAATTTTCATACATTATGCCTTTGAGCTTTAATTTCACTTTTCTTCAAGCAAATGAGCAATATTTTTTTCACCTTTCTTCTTGGGTTTTAAATCCCATCAAAATTAGTTCAATTAAATGGGTATTCATTCCCAATTTATATTATGGTTGAAATTCCTAAATATTAGAAATCCCCAAGTTGGGTAATTTAAATATGCTTGTGTAGTTCCATCATTGGATGGAGGAGTGAAATAACTCCTAGAGGTTTTCCAGATGAAATTCCTGGATTGGAACCTCTGACTACCTATAAAAAATCTTTTCTTTATTTTTCTGCCAATCTTGTAGGAGCATAGTTCTCCCACAACTACAAACTTTGCAATAGTGCCGTTACGATGGAGGTCTTCTTACCTTGAGGTTTTCCAGATGACTTTTTCCTGGATCTGAGCCCCACACTATTTTAAGGACCCACCATCTCAGTTTTCAGAAGCGGAGTATGACGGTACGTCTAGCTCTCCAAAGGTGGCACTGCGATCGCTTGCGACCAGCCTCCCGATACGTTCTTGTTATGGCTGATTAGAGGCTTCTCTGAGATGGTGTTATCCATCCACGAGCTGTCTCCTAGTCTGGCCAATAATTACACAACGGCTGGACCGGGTTGACTTAATATGACGTACCGTCATCTACCTTTCTTGCAGCAAGGGGGAGGGGGAAATTACGATGATACCTACCATCAAAGATTTCACCCCTCTCTACCTTGACAGTACTCTATTAATGGCTGGCATCAAGTTCAGTGCGACTCTTTCGGGACCTTTGTGCCATGTTTGAATAGTAGGTAGCACATGCTATTATTACCCGCAAAAGGCTCTTCACCCACAGGATTTTATTAGGAGGAATACCCGTCAATCCTCCAGTCCATTATTCACTTGTACAAGACCTTGGTCGTCCCTTGAATGCTGTTCAATAATATGATCCCGTAGGGGTTCCATACAGCTCACTACACTAGGGGCACATAAAGTGGAACGTTCCTGCATAACCTGGCCTCGTGGGTACCTCCCAACTTGCCACCTGAAGATTTCGACTATGGATCCACTGCATCACGAGCTGGACTTATCCCCTCGAGGACCGCGTCGACCTCACCTCCTTCTTCAACCTGATGAATGACCCTCCTAAACTTATCCAGTAGTGTACACTTTGAATGTGTTTCATAATGCCTCCGCTCATCTCAAGTCTAGTATAGTCCTATAGGATCTGGCATCGATTTGTTTTGCTGCTCGCATCGATAAAATGACCACTTAATGCTCAAAACTCATGTTTTATCTACCTAACATACCTAGTTCTTTGCTGAATGGTATCATATTACTGGCTCGTCGCAGTTACTTATTTCGGTTTGGATTAATTACTTTAATTTCGTGCTTCATAATCATTTCGTCTCGTTACTATCGACATCTGTTTTCTTCCATCTACTTGGATTCTGGCAGGATGACAGAAAAATTTGAATAAATTTTACTGGGTAATATTCAATAATTGTTTAGGTAATTGGTGTGAAGGAATGTGTTGGTGTGAAGGTTGCTTTATACTTTAGCTAATGGTCCATGATGAGCATAGGTGATTGGTAGCTTCATGATTTAATATCGAGGTATTGTTTCGCTTCTATTTCGTATTAAGGGATTCTAAATTGAAGATAATTCTAAATAAATGATAATTAATAATTCTGATTCTAAATTAATTTTTGAATCAGTAAATTTCGTTCGAGATGCTAGTTAAATAAGGCAGCTCCAGTTGATATAAGAAGGATCGTTCGTACCTTATGAAGTGAACATTTAATTCAATTTATTCATATTTATACAGCCTGAAAATCCGTCTCCTATCGTTTTCTTTAATGTGTGTTACTTCCTCAAACGTCATCAACTGCCTCCTATGAAATAAGTTCTAATCGGGTTGCAGTTCCGTGTTAATGATAAAAATACAGATATTAAAATCAACAGAAATACCGAAGAAGTCTCCCAATGTCCTCTCATGTTTTGTAAATTATAACCTACAAGTTGTTTGATTCGGTGGGTCGGTCGTTCGCCAGCTTCGCCGGTATGCGGCGAAAGAGCGTGGTTTTGACAGCAAAACCTTCAGCTAACTAAGTTCCAAGTTCCAACCCGAACGGTCTTGTTCAAGTTTGGCTGACTCCATGTTAACATTGACGAGGGAAAGATTACACAGAAAAAAGAAAATATCTGGTGCGGAGCTTCTCACTTCTTTTCATATACCCGCATAGACCAGTAATACTGCTAATATTGCTCATTTCAGATGTTTTTCTGCTGATTGTGGCCCTCAGATTACTTTCCTTTTTTTATATTAAAAAATATAATTTGTACCGAACCCCTCAGTTGCCACTCAGACGTTATTTTGGTTTGATATTCTCAATAACGAACCTTTGGAATCGAGCACGAACTTTTATCTTTTATGTTTGACCCCCCTCCCCTTGAAATGTATGGCTTCATGTTTCAAGAAAAGCAGAATCCAATAATCGAAAATCCGTCCGTTGGTTGTCCATGGCACTTTGCTTAATTATCATGAACCAAAATTAATGAAATTTGTTATATGTATAGGCCTCATTTGGGGTCTAGTTGTGCCCCAAATCTTGTCATCAACCGTCAATCTTCTATAAGGGGTAGAAAAAAGAACAGAAACACAAATGTGAAACTCAAATCTTTGGGATTAGGTCAAATCCCCATTCACACACAGATTAGCTGATCAAATGCAATTATTTTTTGTTTTCACCAAATTGAGTTTCTTGTTTACTATTTTAGTTAGGTACTGTATTACGTTATGAAGGATCTCCATTCTAAAACCTCGGTTAATAATATTGCAGGTGGTACACATTTTACACAAGAAAAATTGATTGTGAGCCTCGTCATATATAGCATTTCCAAGTCAAATTCAACTTTTTCCAAGTCAAATTCAACATTTTTCAAGTCAAATTCAACTTTTTCCAAGTCAAATTCAACTTTTTCCAAGTCAAATTCAACTTTTTCCCAAACAAATTCAAACTTTTCCAAACCAAATTCAATTTATTCATAATGGGGTCTGCAAATGAGAAATAAAAACCCCATTAATTATGTTATTTGAGTTGCCATGACTAGTAAACACTATTTATCAGGACAAGAAACTCCATGTGTCCATTTACTCCAAACTCCATGTAGGTATTACATTTTCTTTTCGACCATCTTTTCCAACCCCATCCACAATTGTTTACATTTTGCCGATAATTATGAAAAGGTTGAATTTGGTTTGGAAAAGGTTGAATTTGGTTTGGAAAAGGTTGAATTTGACTTGGAAAAAGTTGAATTTGACTTGGAAAAACTTGAATTTGACTTTGAAAAGGTTGAATTTGACTTGGAAAAAGTTGAATTTGACTTGCAAAAGGTTTAATTTGACTTGGAAATGCTATAATTATATGGTAGTACTTATTATCTACCAATAAGACCTTTGCAGTTGGGCGATCTATACAGAAAATATTAAACCGTTGTGTAATAATTTGCAGCGTTGTTTGAGATATTTTTTGGTTTCCCCCAACTTTTTAATCCTGCAAAATGAAATCTGGTTGAAAAAGGACCACCATGGGCATCAGGAGAACAAAGTGAAGAATTAGGTCGATTAACAGTGAAATATAGACATGCTCACGTGAATTTAATCCAAAAGCCTCCAAGCCGGTTTGGAAAAAAGTCGAAAAGTGCCAATAACGTTGAAATGATTTTTAGGGGGAAATTTTATTAAACTACTACCAGGTTTATGGATAAGTGGTGGGTACATTGTGAATCAGAGCAAAATTTGAGATATTATCTAATCATTGAGATTTCATAGGTCAAAATAGCTAAAAATCGGTTAAAATTGACAAAAAATGTGGAAGTGAAACCATGTTTTCCGAGAGTTTGATGATTAGAAGCTACCCACTACTGGAGCTTTCTATTCCAGGGATGTCCTAGACGGATTGTATTAAGTCTGCTGAGAGTTGATACAACTACTGTTCTCCCTTGCTACGAGTAGATTGCGGGACACGTACAGTTCCGATGAGGATTCTCTCATTTCCCTAGACGGATGAAAAAAGAGAGACAAAACGGATGGAAATAAAAACGGAAACACGGAAGTCTCCTGTCCATATAAATACAGGGAAAGGGTCTCTTTGGGCGAGAGGTGACGGTTTGAAGACCGCGGGACCTGGATTACCGGTAGGGACTTTCTTACTTCCCATAGGCATTCAGAGATGGAGCAAATAAAAATATGAAACTCCCGCTTCTTCCTTTCATATCTCCTGACCTCTCCGCCGGTGTCAGTTATCTTTCCAAATACAAAAAAAAAAAAAGACTTGGGGAACGGCGAGATATGGGACTCACCGGTTTAGTTGTGAGCCTGTAACATCGTGGGCAATGAATAAAATATATTGCCGTGCATCGTCGCCCTCGGCATGGTGTTCTTATGTAGAACGGGCTTGAGGAAATGAGGAAGTTTCGAGGGCAAATATCTTTCATATGTTGCTCTTATGGTCTTTGTCTGCGTTTGCCAAATAGTTCTCAGGATCATAGAGGTTTTCGATATCCAGAATTCTTTACATCTCAGAAATTTTACCGAATGTGCGAAGGAAAACAAGCTATTACGGTGGGTTTAAAAATCGTACTAGGCTTTTGGAAATATCCATGTTTGAAGATTCACAATCGAACCCTGAAGTATCTGAGCCCCGAGAGACTTTGTTTTTGTATGTACGAATACACAATTACATAAATAATATTCCCTATGGGTCAGAGTTGGGCAAATGCATTTTGAAACTAAATTTGTTTTTGTTGATTAATATGGTTGTAACTAATTAACACCAATGTTATACTATACTGTGAAACCGCCTGAGTCTCTTGGATCCAGTAGTCAACGAGAATTAATGAAATGTGTAATTGGAGTGAATAACTAACTAGAAACTACTTAATAAAATTTAAAACTAAAAATTTAGTTTCAATGCCTAACTAGGTTAGTTTCTAGTTAGTTATTCACTCCAATTATTACGCATGTCATCAATTATTTTATGTTCCATTGAATTTTAGAGACTCAGGCGGTTTCAACTGTACAGTTCAACGTGGGTGTTAAGTGCCTTATTAATATACCTTATTCATACGAAAATAAATTTAGTTTCAGAATGGCGTTTGCCGTTGCTTCAGCTATTGAAAACATACCTCTGTGACGAGATGAACTTGACTCAATGTAACGAAAATCAGGTTTGTTCGTCTAATTAGTGTTAACATAAAATTAAGGAAGCAAATCAAAATCGGGAGTTTGAAAAAAGACGGCTTACTACTTACCGGTCTGATTACTGAGGGAACCAATGATATAATGATAAACTATAAATGACAATGTGAACAAGTGGATACCATAGTAACGGTAGCGGAAATGAGTGGGGAAAGCTATCCCAGAGGAGTTACGGATCGCTATGGGCGCTATTGCATTATCTTACAACTTCTGCGCACACACTTAGCTCGCCCGTGACGTAGTCGTACTTCTCGCGCTTGTTCAACATCCTAGAAATATTTTTATTTTGTATTCCCTTCCTTATATTTTACAATATTACCTATCTTCACGCTCCTCGTACTTTTCACGGTAACCTAAACTAAAAGCTTCTGGAAAAAACATCTTAATTTTAGAAGCACTACACATTGCATGTGTTCACCTCATCTCATCTCATCCCATAGATCACCTACGTTGATATCATCCATGATCTTCAAATTGAGTACAGTATTATAAATTACATTTCTGAGCATATTTCAACATTTAATTCAGAATTTTCCCATAAAATTTAATTTATAAAGGTACCTACTCACGACATAATTTAAATTAGGCAGTAAAATAAATCTGTCAACACTTGAAAAATAATAATAATGATATTAATTACTGCTGGTTGGTTGGCAAATCCTGCCTTGAAGTTGTGAACTGGTTTGGCTGTACGCTCCCGCTTCGAATTGTGTTTTTGAGAGGGGGATGATCTCCCCTCTTCACCTTGAGTTGTACTTGGAGCGCTGCAGGCGAGTCGGGAGTGAACTACTGAACGGCTGGAAATAGGGCCACCCAATGTCTGATAAATAGGTACGAGGTATGTACCTATGAAAAGAGCAATCCTTCGATAGGTATGTACTAAAAAGGAAGGAGAAGGGAAAATTAATTAAATCAGGCTCATTAGCGGCACTAAATACCGATGTATGTATATATGTGTGTGTATTTGTGTGTTTGTATGCGTATAAATACATATGAAAAAGTGTTAAATTTCAGGAATCGTTATAGAATGGTCTGAAACGGATTTCCATGAAGAAAATTTTCAAAAATTTCCATTAAGTACTTAACTTTTGAAGCCATTGCAATTATAGCTTAATTTTCTTCGAAAATTTGCTAAAACTATGAGCACACCCCATTAGAGTCATCCCAGTGCATTTTGAGTGGAGGCTCCAGTGAAGATTGAGAGAGAGATTTTTTGGTTCTCAAGCTCCATGCAGCCAATTTGAATAGTGATAGGCTGGTGATAGTCGAGGATTGTAATGCAAGAGTAGGAACCGAGCAAGTTCAGGCATCTGATGCCGAATTTGATCTTGGGAAGTGTGAGCTTCTGCTCGTCTCCCGATGATTCGTTGCTAAAAGGTAAAGGAGGAAGACTCTTGGAGTTCTTTGATAAAAATGGGTTGGTAATTGTTAATGGTCGTGTCCCGGGTGACTCTGAGGGCCATCTCACATGCATGTGTGGTAGAGGTACATCAGTGATTACTGCAGCGTATCCTTAGTATAGGTATTTTGTCATGCATTAGCGAGTTGTATAACAATATTTGGCTCTTGTAGCCATGGGTCCACTTCAACACAACTCTCATTTACGACGAATACAATTAATTTGCCGTCGGTTTCAGTGCTTGCAACACCTTCTTCGGTGATTGAACAAGTACAATCATATCAATCGTCTGCAAACTATAAAATTCAGTTGCGAATAAGGAATTTCATTTGCAAAATGTTCTATTTGATTTAGGGAAGCCTCTATTTTTTGTTTAATTCATTATTTCATCTGGAAAGTTGTCAAATTAATGTAGGAATCCGGTAGAATATATGAATATGTCCTTTGTAGGCATTATGAATATCTTTTTGTTTCGTGGCTGAGTCTCGACAATGGGGTCTGCGCATGAGAAATAAAAATTGGAAAAAACCCATTAATTATGTTATTTGATTTGCCATGACTAGTAAACACTATTTATCAGGACAAAAAACTCCATGTGGGAGCAGATATCGTCATGTTAAAATGGAATGTTTTGATAAATCAATACAAATTGTAAAAAAAATCATGCGCAGACCCCATTACAGGAAGTCTGTAGGAAGAAAATATAAAAATCTAAAACCGTCACTTCTACTTCATTTTGACTTTTCTCGATTTTGACATTCTCATTACCGCGTCCCATACTATGGTTATGATTCTTTTGACGTAAGAAGACAGTTATGTGAATTGACAGTGATGTTAACAAAGTTAAGAATTTACCTATCTCTTTCCACTGGGCCGTCTTGATTGTTGAATAGACGTTGGACACTAATTGGATTAAGCCCTTGACTACGAAATTGCGAGGTGTCCTCGAGTTATAACCTGATCCGTTAATAATGGACATTTCAGGAGTTGATCCACTCGCTCATTCTCAAGTTCCTTCATTATGTCAGTTGAGAGTGGGCGTGGCAGTAAAAACCTTGTTGACGTTTTATGGTGGGTTTATCACGGTCGACACGCCAACTTGAGTTAGTCGATTGTTGACGGGGAGCCGTTTAAAACGAGTCGATCACCCGGTCGGCCGGTCCCTGGGTAACCCTCTATTCAGCTTTAGTTAGGGTTTCAGAGAAGTTTGGAACAGCGGTGAATACATTCTGATCAACCCCCTCTCACCTCCTTCGACACCATAAAAGAGTGACAAACTAATCAAATTACATTGGGGAACGAATTCCCACGCCTCCTCCCCTCCCTTCCCTCTCTTCATGACCAATACTCCATCGGCCTCGTTCGGGGTCTTTGACTTGGAGGTGGGAGAAATACCTAATAGAAAGGCATTGGATGGAATTGGAGGAAGGTTGGGGGTGATGGGGCCTAATTCGAACTGACTCCCGATTGTTCACGACTGTTCTGGTTGTTGTATACGTTTACGGGCCTACTGACCGATGTAGCTCAAATAAAATCTGATGAAATCTGCCGTCATTATCAACAACGTCCCAAGTGAGAATTTTCATAGAAAAATGAAGCTTTTACTGTGTGTCGACAATTTCAAATGTGGCAACATTCTTCGTGGTTCCAGAGTATTCCGAAGCAAACACTGATAATGTTTACAGTTATCCATTTGTGTACTTCCACGCGAAATGTTCATGATATGGAGAGGAAGGATGGGTAGGTACGTTGGGCAGAGTTTCTCACATTATTAAGGGTCAAATTTCTTATTTCCAGGGTCAATAATAGATTTTTTCAGGTTTACGGGAGAAATCTAGTTATATAAATAGTCAGTTTTCGAAATGTTTCGAAATTACGTTGCTTATCCTACTAGAAAATGTTCTTGATAATTATTAAATGCGCTGCCTTACCGGTTGTGCAATAACCTAATGGTTCCACCCAACATTGCTTGCGCTGAAACAGTTTTGAAGGCAACGTTAACTTGGGTAGTGCAGCTATATAACACAAACCCCTAAGGTAAGGTCTGCATTCAACAAGTATAGTCTTATCGTTCCCTCGTCATCGAAATTAGTAGGGCGCCAAGATAGCGGCTGCTTCTACAAATCAGTCGGTACCTTTGGTGGTGCCGGTTTCAGTCTTATACTAGCTTGCTATGACAGCAAAATTGAAGCGTCGGCCGCAAGGGGCTCTTGGAGACTCGAAAGACACACTCAGCCCTCACTACGATGTTTTTTTTTATTTTGCATCCTTATCACGCTGAGTGCTGGTACTAATCTGGCTTACGGCGTATATCCTGATAATGTATAAATATATGCTTATTAAGGTAGTTCTTGTATAAGTATGGGCACAAGAATACACCGTCTAATTCTGAGTCAGGCTCTTTTAGACGCGCCAAGATATGGTTTTCAATAGTTTTCCAATGCCCTACGGTTTGGGCAAGGAAAGTAAAATCCTTCCAGCCTTTACAAATTCTGTGGTCAAGTACCTAGTACCAGAGTTGGGCAGCGTACAGTTATTTCGGTATCAGGATACTTTTAAAGTTACTTCTGGCAAATTTGAGGAATTCTTGCAGAAAAGGGGGCCAAATAAGCCATCTCATATAATTCATTGTTTTTACTGTACAGTTGCATGAAAGGAATCGTGAAGGTATAGTTCCAGTTACTTGGTATCTGTATCAACCGTCATAGATACTTCACAGATACAGATATACTGAAACTGTATCCAAAATCCGTGGATACAGTTACATGCCATGGGAAAGTAACTACGAATACAGATAAAGTTACTTGTAACTGTAACTGTATCTAGTAACTTTTTCGGGTACAATCATAAAAATCGTCTCAATTTGACTGGAATGCGGAAAATTGACTCATGCAGTTTTGGAGTTTACAGAGTATGAAGCGGGGAAGTAAATAATTCAAGTCATGCAGCATGGCTAAGGAGCGAATTTCCAAAGAAACGTGAAATTTTTTGGATTTTTAGTACCCCGAATCAGCAAAAAGTGATCCTTGGCTCAGTCGGAAAAATCTGAAATGTTTACAGTGAGAGCAAACTCCTTGGATCTCCAGAATTTGCACACCTTTTGCACCTGTGCGCCGTACTGGAGTGGTTTGCGCTTCAGTTTCAATAGAAAAAATCCGATATTTTCACGGTATACTTTAGAATGTGTTGTTCAAAATTGCAGATTTTTCTTATTAATCCTAGGGCAATAAAGGCACACACAACGTATGTTTCGTGTTTTTTTTAGGACCACGAATTTGTGAATTTGGAGGGCTGGACAAACATTTCAAGCAGTTGGTAACCCTCCTTCAAATTTTTGCCAGGAGTTCAACTATAACATTTTTGAACGCCACAGTAGGGTTCTATGGTGCGTATGGCGCATTAACTCCGTTTTCTCGAATGAGAACCCGGATTTTTTATAAAATATTTGTATTCTACGCAAAATTACATGAGAAAACGACGCATCACTCGAAATTTCTAGATCACATAATAACGTGGTGATATATTCATTTTTTATTCACCCCTCAAAACTTGTATTTTTTCTAAATTTTCATAATATTTCTGAAATCTTCAGTTTATTTGGATAGGATGATCGCAAAAAATTATTTTAAAAACCTGAGGAAAAAAAACATTAAATGCATGCATACCTACTTCACTAATCCTAAAAAGGTTCAGTTTTTTGATGATTGAAAATCCTTTGAACATTCATTGTGAAAAGGCACATTAAAAGCATGCATACTTGGTAGTTTACTAAACCTAAAAAGGTTCACGTTTTGAGGATTCGCGGTACTAAAAATCCGAAATTGGACATTTCTTTGAAAATTCGCTCCTTAGCCATGCTGCATGACTTGATTTTTTTACTTCTCGGTTTCATACTCTGTAGACTCCAAAACTGTGACTACATGTGTAACAGGTGTCATTTCTCTGAATTCCAATCAAATTAGGTCGAATTTTGTGATTGTATAGGTACGAAAAAGTAACTAGATACAGTCATTGTTACAAGTACCTAACTGTATCTGTATCCATAGTTACTTTATCTTGGCATGTATCTGTATCCGAGGATTTCGGATACAGTTACAGTAATCTGTAAAAGTATCCGACATAAAAAAAATCCAATTCCACGGTTTGTAACTGTAATTACGAGCGGATACATTTAGTTGAATCCGCTAGTAAACTGTATCTGCACTTGGAGTTACAATTTGCCCGACTCTGCTTAGTACCCATCTATGTGCTTATTATTTGTTCTTGTTCTCCCTTCAAATTTATTTGTATATCGTCGCGATAACGGCAACATCGCATAAGTGCCAAAATAGCGGTGTTGCCGTTATAGAGACGATATTATGTACCTTACTTGTTGAAATTTGGGATTCGGAATTGTATAATGTGTTTGCAGATTTGACAACCGAAAATAAAACATAATCGGCCGTAATCTTCTGAGTACAATTAAAAATTAAATTTAGGAGTTAAACAATATTCGTTGACAAACCAAAAAATCCTACAAATTCAAGAGGCACTATAGACGCATTTTTGTTGATTGAAAAGCGAAATGTACCTACAAGAGCAGTTGTAGAGTGACTAACAATCGGAGATCCCTCTTCACCCCTCCTCCTTCTTAACCCGTTCTGACCTGGATAAAAAACAAGGCCTCGTTACCGAGGGACACCCAAAAAAGTCATCCTCATACCGCATGGATTGAAAAGCTGATCGCTCAGCAGATACGAACTATTCAGCTGATCGAATCAAACTTTCTGCTTGGTCAGGTGGTTGGTTGGTTCTGTTTGGTCGTTAGTGAATGATTGTTAAGTAGGTACCTAGTTGTATTTCATGTCATGAGAGTCCCCACGTGTCGTATGAAACATTTTTAATGATGCGTCCCTTCCGTCTGATCTCTTAACTTCATCCATATGTTACCAAAAGTCATTCTCAAATGTCAAGCTGATACGATCACGCGAGTGGGTGGCGCGGAGCTGGTTAGGAAACATCCACGCTTGATGATGTGACCGGTTGGGAACTTCCTTAAAATGAATTCTGTGCTTATATTCAGTTCGGGGGTTTTCTATCTCAACACCTGTTTTTAGAAGTCTGAGCCAGAGGTCCTCTCAATGACAACACTCTTTTGTATGCGTCTGGTTTGAATTTCTTGGAAATAGTCTTGGTGCAGCTAAACGAACGAACAAGAAAGAAACGCTGAGTTGGCACCCACAAACCCTTCCACGTCTTCCCTGGGCACATTTCAAGTCTAGGTTGATTGGAGAAACACAACATCCCAATTCTAGGCTCTGAGACCAGTGCCTTGAGAGTTGATGTTTGTGAGGTAGGTACTCACTTGACCGCGGATGGTTGTCTTGGATCGCCGCATATGGCAGTGGATGTGATGTGGGGTAGGTGGTCAGGTCACCGGGGGGGAAGTGACTCCGTCCTTGAGGCTGGTTGTTGCCTTCTAATGGCAGAGACCTGTTCCTCCAGTCTGGCTGTCCACTCCGTCCTCTTCCTTGCACGAGTGTCTGGCACAATCATTTTCCTTCCTCATATTTTGAATGCTGGTTCTCTAACAACTTGCTTCAACATTAAATAGGTCTCAATTCAGTTGTGTATGTGTACCTCAAAACATGTTTTTTACAAGAAAAAAAAAACAGAAAACTGCGTGACTACCGAAATCCAGAAAAAACCACCATGTATAATCGAAATTTCCGCTCGATTTTCTACGTTTCAGACCGTCCCGAACAAAGTTGGTTCGTTGTTTGTCTTTTGGCGTGTCCCCGAATCCTCAGCACGCACGTAACCTGCAAAATTGTCATCCATTTGGTGTAATTTTCTGGGATTGTGCGCGGTTCAGGCACATATAATAGTTCCTCAATGAATCGTCGCCACACGGCAGACTCCAGGGGATGGTGCCACACGGATTCTCTTGTCCTGTGTCGTAGATCATGGATTTTTGAATGTTGTTCAGTTTTGAGATTGTCACGTATGTTGTGAAAGTTTCGATGATGATAGATAGTGGTGCCATCATTCGAAGAACACCTTCTCAATATACCTAATAATTTCGTGCGTATTTATAGATATATATAAAGAACGACCCTTATGTCTATAAATTTTGTACTAAGATTTCTATACCCGATCTAAAGGCTATACCCCCTGAAATGCATGTATTACTAAACAATATGTAGTTGTCAATAGTTTGATTTAGAGACCGGATTTTTATGCAATTGCATGTTGATCTTGCTTCATCTGAGGCGTTCGAAAATTGTATCATTATTTGAGTTAACTTCAGTAGATGCTCTGTACCAACTTTTACACTGCATATTGTGCATATTTAAACTATAGATGCATATTTATGCATATTCAGGGAAAAATTCGTGTTGCTGCACATTTAGAGATAATCAAGTTTAAGAATTATAAGCGCATTTCGGCTATTCTCGGAGAATGGGAGAAGATAAATGTACGTATCAAAGGGAGGATGAGTAGGTATTATAGTTTATTGAGGGATTGTTTGGTAAAAAGAGACTTGAGATCAAACTTTTCCACCAGCTTTTGAACGGTACCTCAGCTTTGCTGCGCAGCTTTGTTGACCAGGGTTGGACTTCTGACTCCTCGCCAGCCAGCACGTTCGTCCTTCCTCTTCTCCGTTCCATTCTCCGCTACCAACTACCTCCAGAATCGCCTTCCCGGTCCTCCAATCTTCTCCTCGGACAACATCCCGAATTTGGATTTTTCGTTCACGCTCTTAACAAACTCAAATCCTTAATTTCCTGCAGTTAGATTTTATTACCCATTTTCTGTGATGATTCATGATACCTATATGCAAATTAAATTTCTTCTCTTTCCGTTATTTGTTTTTCTTTTTTCTCTGGTGTTTTTTTTTATTTTCTACTTTTTTTGTTTGTCTGATTTGTTTAATTTACTGTTTTGCTGATTTTGTACTTGTAATTGGGCTTGCCCGTAATTAAAATAAATAAATCTGTTCGTTTCACGTACAATGGCTATAAGTGGCGAACATTTCCCGTGGACACCTCTGGTCAATTTTGTATTTTATTATTATTTCCAGCAAACTCGATTTATATCATGATTTTGTTCTATTTCAGAGCTATCAGTGTTGTGAGCAGACAAATCACGGTGTTGGCTCCTGGCTTCTGGGACCCTCAATAAACTTCACGGTAAGCGATAGCGCTGCAACTGCGCTAACTAATCATAAACTAGCTTCACATCAGTTGTAACTTTTCGTGGTAACTCCTCGCCAAATACCCCCCTCATCATTTCCCTTAGGGTTTCTCTATAGGCTCAGATCGGTAAGCGATACCTGTCTTCTCCCGTGGGGTCGGGCTAATTAGGAGCTCACCGGTGGAAAGTTTCCCTACCGATAAGAGTTGGACTAAACGCTACACTCTGTTGAGACCGGTTAGCTGAAAGTAGCCATCTTTAAATTATTCCTGTTTTCTGTTCAAAAGTTTAATTAAACTACCGCTGGGTAGGGAGTAAACTGAGCACTACAGTGCGACAACCGATGTGGAGAAAGAGCAATATTTACTGACGGGATTTCCAGTTTATTGTAATTATCAGGATTTTTTCACACACCATGATACTTCATTATAAACAGTGACGCCTTTAGTTTTGAGGGATTACGTGGATTGCAGGGGTTTCCTGAATTCATTCATAATTCTAAAACCCAATAAACTATAATAATATAACAATTCCCAGTAAAGTTAAGTTTTCCCGATATTTTTGGGAAATTGTAGGAGATTTCTTTGACCATAGAATCATCTATCTTCTTCATTACAATGACGAGCGTGAAACATGAAAAGCGTACCTAATGGATTCTCTATTATTGGGAGTTCTGCTGCAGTCAGAGTTACAGTGAAATATGACTAATAAATTGGAAGGTACGAATGTGAAAGGGTTACCAACTCACGAACAAGTATTAACCACGAAACGCTGAGCTGATATCGTGCCTACTGTTCAAAACCGGTTAAATTGTCTTCAGAATTCCGTGAGCTCTGACGACGTTAATTATGTCACTATTAACGTTCTTAAGAAATCGCTGCAGTATAATAAGGTATTATCAGGTACCTGGTGTTATACTTAGTTTTAGGAAGAACTGGAATTTTGATCTATCAGGATGGTCAGCACTAAACTGGATTAGATCCTCCTGATTAATCTGTAAAAATACTCACTATCATCTTATTCTCAGAGCTGGAACCCCCCGTAAACCCTTCTTGTCCGGTAGATAGCTGGAGACAATCTCCCTAATTTGATATTTTTATATTTGGTAGGAAATTAAGTCAAATTCAAAACGCAGATTCAACTGAACAGGCATATTGTCGAAATTAAATCACTGAAAGCAAGTCTAAATTTAGGGTATTCACAATATACCTATAGGGGGACCATAAATTTTTTAGCTTAAAAGGGGACACCGACCCTCAGTGAGAAATCTTGGATAATGTACCCCCCTTGCCCCTCTTCGTATCTCAACACCTACTTACTTGTATGATGAGAGGGTAGGTAGGTCTTTTAAACACATTCAAAATATACTCTGCAGTCATGGCTACTTATCCTTTATTTTGAGGAAAAACCCAGTGAATAAGCAAGCAACATTAGATTTTAGAATGTCAAACAGAATAATACAATTTGAAAGATATCCACCACAACCTCGGCGTTGCCTACGGGCCTAATATAAAATATGGCAACGAATAAATTGAATTACTTATTAAAAATCACAAATATCGTAACTCTTATATTGAACGCAGTACCTACCTGTTTGAGAAAACGTAACTGAATAATTTCGAAATCTCAAAAAAGTTGACAAATCACAGACGTGTTAAAACTCTTAAAATATTGAACAGCGTAATTGACTGATCTTGAAAAATTTCAGGAAACTTGAACACCATCATATTGTAATTGACTCATTTAAAAAAATTTCAGGGACGTTTTGGCATTTTCTTCAGAAATGGGGAAGTTTTAGCATTCTCTTGGAACAAGGGGACAGGAAGGTCCAAAAGGGGACGTTTGCTCAAATGCTCACCCTAAATATACCTGCCCGGTACAGTGGTGGCTGGTGGTCTGTATTAGGACTGGGGCATAGTATATATTTTTCTTAGATAAGTGGATGGGAGGACTTCGAGACGTTAGGTAGGATGGGGGGGGGGGGGGGGGGGGGGGGGGGGGGGGGGGGGGGGGGGTTCGGTAGGTTGGTCTTTATTTATTTAAAAAAAAAAGTGGAACCAAGGAATAGTGCTGCTCAATTGGACCAAAAAGGTGAACAAAAACAAAGAGACAAATAATGTTTGGGGAGAAAGTGAATTTTTTTCCAAATCCCTTCAGAAAAGCAGTTCAAGTTCCACTTGATTACGAATTAAATACTGATCAATTATCGTGAATTATATTTTACGAGCACAATCAGTTGTTTCATCTGCCTCAATAGATAGATATTTGGACCTAGCAATTTATCCTTTTAAAGGTAGCTTTTTGGCGCACATAAAAAATACATTCAAGTAACTCATTCTGAATAGTTTTAGAGGTCCCTTAAAAAATGGTAGCTTTTTCTTAGTGAGATCTCAGAATGTCATCAGTTTTGGCTGGTTTTGGCTGATTTTGCTACCCAACCCAAGAAAATACCTCGGTTCAAAGAAGTCCTCTCTCATCGTGTCCTCTCAAACCTATATACCTAATACTGAACTTGAAGGAGTCTATGACTTCTGAGAGGGTATAGCTGTGTCTGTCAACTTGTTCAATGCGTTTTTCCCCCCAGTTGGTGAGCAGAATCCAACTGTACATACAGCTATGTTTGAACGACCTAACAAGCCAATTCTGTAGTTTTATAGAGGTGTTTTTATTGGATTCGTGAGATTTGATCTTTCTTCTAGTGCTTTTAATCATTCCCCTGATCACCACACAACAATAAACAGGGAAAACCAAACAAGGCGTTCATTTCTGGACAACCAGTTGGATCCTTCCTTCGTGGTCACAATACAAAAATGAACAATCTTCGACGAGAAAGCTGAAAGCATCAGTACCACACGGAAGTGTCTGGGCGTCATACCTTTACTCCTTGTACTGCTACGACATGCGCCTTCCATCTGACCAAGAATTCTCAGGACTATATGCTGATGTCCTTGTTTATGCTGTGAGTCACGAGGACTCACAGGAAGCAGCAACTCGACTACAAGAGCTCCTTGAAGTTCTTGGCCAATGGTGTACAAAGTGGAAGATTAAAGTGAATTCGCTCAAGTCGTGTGTTGCACACTTACAACTTAAAATATATCGAGCCAACTTTGTACTACCATGGTCAACCAATCCCAAAAGCCACTGGACATAAGTATCTAGGAGTATTCTTAGATAGGCGGCTCACATATAACGAGCATGTATCCGAGCACATAGGAAGAGTGCGCAGCCGGGTCACTCGTTTAAGGTCCCTACGTAATAGCCGTCATGGCTCACTGCACAATAAAATCATGATTTATAAAACCTTAATAAGACCCATATGGACATACGCCATAAATATATGGGGCACCTGCTCACGCTCACAGTTCAGGAGGCTGGAGCAGCAACAACATTCCATTCTCCAACGTCGAATCGTACAAACGCCACCATTCGTCAGGAACGAGACCATATGTACCGATTTCGAGCTGGATACCCCCTCCCAAATTTTAACTGCGTATCTAAACGAGTTCGTTCTAAGAAATCAAGATCATCCCAACCCTCTCGTCGAAGACGGCTTCAGAAGACCGGAGGTACGGAGACTGGTACGACCCCGACACATCATGGACATGATTATAGAGTGACAAATGTGCGTATAAATTGTTTGTTCCAATTGATAAGAAACAGTCGTTTTTCAACCATATATGAGACTCTCTAGTACTACTTCCATGTAAGCAGCACTAGTAAACGTTAAATAATGAAAGTGTTTAATTTTAGTCATTGAGGTATGTTTATATAACGGTCTCACGGCATTCAATGAACAAAAAAAAAAAAAAAAAAAAACCAAGCTTGGATTGCAGGGCTACAACAGTGTTCGAGGATGGACTGGAGAAAACATGATGGGAAATGAACAAAATAATGTTAGGACTTACATAGCTTGGATATTGTATCCAGAAACTCGGACAATGAATGCCAAAAACTCCCAAACTTCAACTCTAAAACTTGCAAACATGCCAAAAACTTCCGACTTTCAACACCTACCTATTCAACTTGTAACTACCTACTTGGTTAGATTAAAATGAAATTAGATGAAATTCCAAGGGAATTTTTAGGTCGGTTTTGAATGAAAGATGTAGGTTTGTAGGTTAAAACACACACACACACACACACGACAAATGAAGAAACAATCTAAAACAAAAGTGTAACCAAGCATGGACCTTCCTTCTCCTTCTTCCATGTAACCAACATTCCTGCCAACTCCAACTGATAAAAAGTTTGTGAATATGATCCATGGCCACACCTTTGAGTATATTTATATACTATATCATCGACCTCTAAAATTCCACTCCTGAACGGTACATGGATACTATAAACGTGATTGTTTAATGCTCCTGCGAAAATTCAAATTACTTCCAGATTTCTCCTCTTTTTTTCCTGAACACGGACAGGACCTCATGAACCAGTGGTCCCCCCTCCCCTGAGGGGAGGAATTTGGGTTCATTTCGTTCTTAGTTCTTCTGTATCCTGCGGATAAAGTTTCGTTGTTTTTCGCCGTTAGCTACCTTATTGATCAACTGTCCTCATTCTAGTTCATCAACTACCCTATCAATGAGTACGTATCAAGGATCGGGTCGTTCGTCCACCACTGAAAACGTCGGACATCATTGACTGGGTGTCAGATCTATTGGGAACAATAAAAAACCAGTCAATAATTGTTAAGGGGACACATGTGGCTGGAAACGGTGACTCAATAATAGTGTCGGGTTAATAACCGTTACTCGATTAAACGTGTTAGCTGCCAATCCGTTTCTCGATCACCAAATAATTTATGGATCACGCCCATCACGATTTGATACTATCATCAGGCCACACAGACTTGGGTTGTCAACTGGTATGACTGAGAGCGGTTCTGTGTTGCCTCCACTATTAATACTACTATTCAATATTATTCAGTTTTATTTATTAATATTCAATATTATTCATTATTATCCACAATGTTCACCACAAATATCTGTTTCGATTGGGTTTGTTTTTATTTTAATATGCCATTCAAACTTCTCCGACAATATAATATAATATTTAATGGTTACCAAATAAATTCATCGAATGATTGATGGCGCAGATGCGAATAGCTTTTGTACTCCGTGCCAACTGCCGCATCCATCTGTTGGCAATTTGTCTCCTTCTTCTTAAATTACGTTCTTCATTCACTACTCCCACATCATCCCTGTTAGGTGCGATTTTCGCTTATAAGTTTCATCTACTGGTTTCAAAAAACTCACATTTCCAAATATGTTATTGTTCATACGATTGTTTGATTATGTTCAATCGTTCAATTACAAACTTTTGCAATCAGGCAAGAGAAAGATTGTTCAACAAAATATAAATATATATATACATATGAAAAAGTGTTAAATTTCAGGAATCGTTTTAGAATGGTTTGAAACTAATTTCCATGAAAAAAAGTTAGAATATTTGCATATCATTTAAATTTTGAAGCCATTGCAATAGCTTCATTCTCTTCGAAAATTCGCTAATGTACAGTAACGTGCACCCACTTTCCCAAGCAGTTGCGATGAATAATTGAGTTTTTCCATTTTAAACTTGGTGTTTATTCCACTCGCACATTCTGGTTGCTTCAGGGTAGACTTCGATATTTACTCATTCTCTATTCAGGGTCAATGGATAAACGTTATTTTCTCGAGGGAAAATTTCAACCGAGAGCCAGGGGAGATTCGTGCTCGCTGAGTGGAATTAGTAATCAGGCGTTCGCATTCTGACCTCAGGAGTACAGGGTCCATTCCAGTGGCTCTGGCGAGGTTTTCCTGGCTTTTGTGGGGGATTCATCGGTCCACATGCTATCTGTGTAACATCATGGGCAGATCAAAACAAGGGGGTTTTGTCCTCAAAAACTGAGAGTTTTTAAAAAAACTGGAAGACCCACAACAACTATTAGGATCGGTCGTTGTAACCATTGAAAACCGTCTGCCAAGTTGGGTGGGAAGTATAGCTTCCTCGCTCTTGTAATATTGTAACGAAAATTTGCATTACAAAACTTTTGAAGCCATTGCAATAGCTTTTAGCGAATTTTCGAAGAAAATGGAGCTATTGCAATGGCTTCAAAATTCATGTAATGCAAATTTTTGACAATTTTCTGCATGGAAATCCGTTTCAGACTATTCTAAAACGATTCCTGAAATTTAACACTTTTTCATATCTCACTCCAGATGATATCTGCCGGAGGGATCGAGATAAAAAATTTAAAAAAATTCTAAAATGCCAATAATATCAACAGTAAGGATGAGTTCGTTGGCCAAAATTTTTGGAGTACTCCAAGGGGTCGAATTTTGAAAATTTAGAGTCAGAGTATTTCAACTTCAAACTCGCATTTCCTATTCTTTCTTAGTCAACTAAATGTGAAACCGGTTGGATGTGAATTTTCAACTTTTAGATTCAGGAGTATAAAAAAGATACCAGACTCCTTTCATGTGACTTTGTTGTCACCAGATCAGAGAGCTGTCCACGTTTCTCTAATGAAAGCCAAATTGTAGTCGAGCTATTTGTAGTTGGTCGCCTTTGAGGCTGATGTTTGTGTTTCATTATAATACATCACCCTAGTTCAACAGTTGAGAGTAGTCCACACTCAATATCAGTAGATGAATAATAGTTTCTACACCCACACGTCATCGAATTCGAACACATGAAATAATGTATGAACAGATGTATGTTTATTTATTATAAACAGAAGTACGAAAAAACGATGTGGATCATCAGCTCTTTCGTGTAGTTCTGTCTGTCATAGCAGATTTACAATATTAAGAGTTGAGACTGTAAACAATTTCCGAAAATCAAAAATAGGTAATTAAAAATGGGTTATAATGATTCTTTGGAAATCCGCCCATTAACTCATCCTACGTGAATCAGTGAATTGAGTGAAAGTGATTCTACGTTCACATTTCACATCCTTGAACATATTTTGGATTGAAACTTAAGTAGGTATGTATTATCGAATCAGGAACAATTTCAAGCAATAGAAAGTAAGTAAACTTCTGAGAAGAGCTGCCACAAGTAAAATATTTCGGTGGCTTAGTCAAGAAATGAATTGTGCAAATTGATTACATCTCAAAATACTTCAGAGTGTTTCTGTTTCCCTGATTTTAATTAATAATATTTAGTGGAATAGATGCAGTTGTGATATTATAGATAGTTTTTTATATGAACCTCTCTAGCTGTCCATCAAAAATGTGCTTACTAAGTGTTGGTAAACATGATATCAACATAAGTAGCTAAGTACCTACTATTGCGTGAGCTTAAAACATCAATTTCAATATTCTCATTATTTTGAGTTGTTAGGTAACTGTTTGTATCTGACTCAGCGAGAAAAATGGTGGAGAATTGTATGGGTAGGAATACATCTGATAGCGTTATTGATATTTGGGCGTATTTGGCCTGCTTCTCTCTCTCAGCTGATTTTAGACGGGGTTAGAAAAAGGCTCGGGGAGCTCACAATGTACGGGAAAGCATCTTGAATAAAAATCACCTCATGAGTGGCATCAACTTGAGCGTAAACAATCCTACTATGTGTTTATCACATTTCCTCCCTCCGATGATGGATGTGGAGCACCCTTGCATAATACACAGTTGTGTTTCTTAGCAGGAGTCTCGTCTTCCATGCTATTTACATGAATTGATGTATAAAGTAAATATTTTACCTAGGCCGTATTAAAAGTACCTTCCATTTTCGTGTTAAGTAGATATTCAAGGCTTTGTGCTCATAGCACTTCCGAATTTCCAAGAACCTTTAACAAATTAGAACCTTCGCTAACACTATTTTCCAGAGATTTTGACTGAGAAATTCCAAGGGTATACTTGTACGTACATAGTTATACTATAGAGTGTATAGAATTTTGAAAAAATAAAGTTTTGAGAGTGATCGAGATTCCTCTACAAAATTGTTACCCTATAAAATCAAAATTTGAACGAACTTCGTGTTGTAAAGCTTTCCGAACAAAGTTGGTTCTGTCCCGGTCAGTGTGTCTGGTCAACCTTATTCTGAGCCAAACTCTGAAACTATAATTATTTCGATTTCGTTGAATTTTTCAGATCATGCGGATTCGGGTTAGGCTCTAGACGGTTTCCTATGAACTCCATCACGGCCAAACCGATGCAAACCTGCAGTTTGGATGTGCAAACTTGAATTTCGTCAAACACCAAATCGTCTCATGATCTAACGGTTCAAATCTCGGAAGATGATAGACACCTAATAAATTTCATCGCGATAGGATCATTAGAAGGTAAATACAGCGCATGCGTGAACATGAAATTTGTGGTCACTAGCGAAACTCCGAATACGTTCGAACTATCGGATTGACATTTTCAGGGAACTTTACCTAAACGCTATACTCTGTAATCGCAATGTAAAACTCTGTAACCTTAGGAAGGATCCCGCCGACGCTGAAATCCGGAAAAAGGCTCCCGTACATAAAAAAAGTTCCATTCATGCAGCATGAGTTTGTGAGCGAATTTTCAAAGAATAATTTTAACCGATTTGGTGGGTGATTCTTATAGGAAATTTCACGCTGATTCCGAATATACCGTATGTTCCTATGTTTAAGATGGTAATTCACACCAAAAACCACAAAAAACACGTTTTTTGGCGATTTTCGACTCTAAATTTTCAAAATTTGACCCCTTGGAGTACTCCAAAAATTCTGGCCAACGAACTCATCCTTTCTTTTGATATTATTGACATTTTAGAATTTTTTGGATTTTTTATCTCGATTCCACGGGCAGATATCGTCTGGAGTGACACATAAATATATATATACATATAAAAAAAAGGTTAAATTTCAGGAATCATTTTAGAATGGTCTGAAACGGATTTCCATGGAAAAAAATTTCGAAAATTTTCATTACAAAAATTTTGAAGCCATTGCAATAGCTTCATTTTCTTCGAAAATTCGCTAATTCCCGCTGCCGGAACCGGTTTATTGAAAGAATTCAAAAGTTAGGTTAGGTTTTTATAACAGGTAACGATAACGAATAGGTAGGATATTAGTATAGTTAAAATCTGGGTATTATGGGTTGATACCGTGGGGGCGGAGTTTCCACGATATTCTACGGACATATTCATAGGATTCTTACTTTGCCTTATTAATAAACAAAAACTTCTTTGAAACTTTGAACCTATTTGAACTTATTTTGAATTTATTTTCAAAATGGTCACTTCAGACTAGTAATTCATCGTAGACGCAGTCACTCCTACATCATGATGGGCTTAGTTTTAATTGATTTCGGGTTTTGACCCCCCGCCTTAGTCAAAACTAGTTTTGACTGACTTAGGTTTCTGATTGCAACAACCGCTGAGGTTGGAATGATTTGGGATGTATTGTTATTTTATTGATCACTCAAATATTTCCCTCGGATTCTACTAATAAAATATTAAAATAGCAGTGGTCAGTTGACGTAAATATTTATTACAATCCGCTAGCATCTAGTGATTGGATTGAATATTTTATAGAACCATGGTGTTGGAATTGAAATTTGTCAAGATGGGGAGCTCGTTTCAACGCGATTAGGCTGTGAGACAACAAAATTATGGTAGGAATCAACTGTCGCCATAGCCTGCTGGCCACTATTGGTGCGGCTACAGTGAAACTTCCTTTACGGACTTCTATTGTAGATGAATGAATTCTTATTGATCGTCCGTTAGACCGTCGATTCTCCTCCCTAATGTAATTTTTTGTTGTTTGAATACGGGCAAGTCCAATATTACGTTGTAAATTCAGCGAACAGTAGGTAATGCCATTACAAATATTATAAAATTGAAATAAAAATACACGAGAGGCTATACTTATTAAATACTAAGGACTAGAGCCAACCAAGGACTTGGAATTTCTCAGCGAATTAAAGAAGTTGGACTGGACGTGTACGGCGGATGGATGGATTTTTAAAACGCTGCACATTATTACACAATGCTGACTATAATTTTTCTATACAGATCACCCATCTATAAAGATCCCATTGGTTAATAAATTCCTTATAATAAACTATCAACCCAAAAAACTTTCCGGATATTTTGATCAATGATTCTATAGTAGTTCCTACCGTAATTATATCACTAGGGTCACAGTCATCATTTCTTGAGTTGCTACCTTATACCTCATATTATCATCATCCGAGAGCTGTAGGTCCTTCGTAACGCAATCCGGTGAGTAAGGAAGCTTGTAAATGTTATCAAGAAACTCGATTCGGCGGGAACGAAAAAAGTTCCATTCATGCAGCATGAGTTGGTGAG
>JAEMON010000001.1:14756936-14767431 GCA_030264115.1 Lygus lineolaris | reverse complement strand
GAAAATTTTCAAAAATTTGCATTACAAAAATTTTGAAGCCGTAGCATTAGCTTCATTTTCTTCCAAAATTCGCTTAAAAGTCGCTTTTGATCAGCTGATCTTTGATTTGGCCTACTCGGGAAGATTTAAGATTCACAATCGTGTTTCTGCCTTTTTTCGTTCAACTTTCCAGTCCTTGTTGGGAGCGAATATTTGGTCCTACAGTGCTCCGCGAGGTCTCGTTCAAAGCTAAAAATTATGTGATCTGTTTGAAGTCGATGGAAACTATACCTTCCTATTTGGAGGTTTCAAACTAGGGAGTTTTGAATATTTCATCCCCTAGTTTCTACCCCTTAGAGAAGACTGACGGTAACACCACTCAGCAGGGCCCAACTAGACCCCAAATGGGGCCTGTATACCAAATTTCATCAATTTTGGTCCATGTTAACTAAGTGCCGTGTACCGGCGTACGGACCGATTTTTGAATTGTACGTACCTTGAAACGTAAAACATCAAATTTCGAAGGGGTTAAAACATTTTTTTCGTGCTCGATTCCAAACGTCCATTATTGAAACTACTCCTAATGAACCAAAATTCAATTTTTAGATTCCACAACCTACCGTGAAACGTAAGACAACAAAAATGTTGAGAATTTCTTTTCTTATGCTCAATTCCAAAGGTTAAAATTTAGAAAAATGGTGGTTACATGGTTGTGGTATTGAAAATAATAAACCTTGCAAAGGCTTTGGAAGAGGCAATTCAATCAATAAACCGTTCGAAGAGTTTATTTTTATATCGAAGGAAGACGCTGAGAGGCTTACTCCCGTTTCAGCTCATGAGATGAAT
Organism: Lygus lineolaris; assembly: GCA_030264115.1. NCBI lineage: Eukaryota > Metazoa > Arthropoda > Insecta > Hemiptera > Miridae > Lygus > Lygus lineolaris. The sequence goes on along the minus strand of JAEMON010000001.1, from coordinate 14,766,606 downwards.
GTCGAAAAGCCACTTGTAGACCGAAAAAATGGTCCGTTCCTCAATTCATACAAATGCGCCTGTTCGTGCTCATCTTTGAAAATGCGGAGTGCTGTTCATAAAGTCGATAAAAAGTTGTGGGATGAAGTAATACTTCTTCTTGGCTAAATTTAGACGAATCAATATGAATAACACTCATCCTGCAGACCAAAATGCCACTTAAAAACTGGTAGTGAAGGTAACTAGAATGAGAGTGGGATCGACTCATCGCATTTCATTATCAGGCAGATCCTGCGCCTGCCCAACGAATCATCGCGTGTGGGACTTTGTTTTCGAAACAAATATCTATCCACCAATCGCACTCCATTCGTACCCCGATTATTTGTACGATAGACCCTCAAAACGTTCCAAACATTGAGCCGGAGGGAGCTTTGGAGGAGATGGGTAAATCCCGGGTTTCAGCCCTTATCGCAGCCGTTGTTTATTCAAGCCGTTGTAACTTGAATGTATCTTTTCTGAAGACCATTTTAGATGTAAGGCCTCTTTAAATTGTCCAATTTTGAGCTTTAGTGGGAGTTTTGAGAAGTAGGATGGGGAGAACAGGGTTCTTTGTCTCATTTCTACCATGCATCACGCTACAGAACGATGCCAACCTTGCAGTAAAGAGTAGGTCTGTCCCAAGGGGTACTAGTTGGGTCGTATGTTTTATCTGCATAGAACCCCACTGCGAACATTCCGTTCATGTATTCATCATTATCGTGCGCAGATAAAATATACAACTTAAGGACTGCCTCTTGGAGCGAACCTTATTACAGTGCATGAACGCATGGATTATCTGTACGTTCATCATAATCAAGATTTTTAAATTTCATTTTCGTTGCCCGACTTATTGATTTTAGGTTAATTGGGATGTTTAAATTAAGCCAGAGTTGGAGTTTTGAGGGAGGGGAAAACGGAGTGTGTCCTCGAATTGTTACCAAACTCATAACTCCTTTATCCGATTTCGATGACATTAGATTTTCAGTGATTGTGCGGGTTAGGCCCTGGATGGTTCCCTATGAATTTCATCGCAGTACCAAATGAGTAGTAGGAATAAAAAGAAACCGTAGTCGATGAAAACGTTGTCTATTTCCACTGAAATAGTGAGTTACGTCGATTTTGACGATTAGGTCATCATCAATACCAAACAAGAACAGTAGGTACAATAGAGAGAACACAGCTTATATAGTCACAGGAGAAAGGGAACTTTAATCCCATAGGTCGAGGATAGTGAAGGGGATGAGAGCAATACCCAATCAGGTGCAGACAAAGTGAAAGGGGTCGCAAAATGGTGGGGATTGGAAAGGAACTTGAATCCTATTGCCTGAGAATAATAAGCAATTGGTTTTTGAGGCCGGGAGGAATAATCAATGCCAATCAAGGGCTGACAAGGGTTAAACAGTGTTGAGGCTAATATTATGAAAAGGGAAAAAACCAAGGTTATGAGAGCTTGACGTTTGCGTTGAGAAATTGATGTTTCAAGGATTTCATGTTTACGCATGCGCAGAGGCTACCGTTTGGCGGCTGTTAATGAATTTCATAGGGCACGATCTGGGGGCTAACCCGCTTAATCCCTGAAAATTTCATCAAAACCTGATGAAAAGTGTTAAAGTTAGACGTGTTGCAAGGATTTTAAGTTTTGCGCATGCGCAGTTGATACCGCTGATCCGATCTTCATGAAACTCGTAGGGTGTCATTGAACCTTTGATCTTCAACTACCCTCCAAGTTTGAGCGAAATCGAACCATTAGGTCCCAAGAAATTGATGTTTCACGTTCACGTTTACGCTGGTGATGAATTTCATAGGGGACCATCTAGGGCCTAACCCGCTTAGTCCTTGAAAGTTTCATCAAAATCGGATGGAAATTGTGGAAGTTATGCGTGTTGCAAGGATTCCCGGACACACAGACAGACAGACAGGCAGACACGAAACCAAAATTCTTCAGGAAGGTCTAAAACGTAAAACGGGAGTTGAAATTTTGATTTTGGAGAAATAAAAATTTTCACATCCCAAAAGTGAAAACAATGGTTCCGCTAACTTGGTATACTCGGAAGCAAAATTGCCAAATCTTTGATGGCCATTTTTTCGAAACATGATTTTTGGACTTTTCGAAGCAGGTAGGTTTTCCGTTTTAAACGGCCGACAGTGGACTGAGAAGAGTTGGCTTATGACATGAACAGTGGTGCGATGAGCCGATTCAGTGATGAGTTCATACGTGTGGTGAGTCAATAGTGAGATATGTTCTGTGTTGGATATATTTTCCATGATAAAGGGGAAGAGTTACCTCGAACGCGCTCCTTGGAAGATACGTACAAAACCGACTGCATTCCGTATCATCAGGCCTAACTCGATCATCTCATGGTGGGTATGATGCCATTTCAGTGGCGGAGAGCGCATAACAATACGATAACTCCCGTTCCAATCTCTTCCCATCAAGTCCCTCGAATCGTGACTTCGGGAGCGTCGCAGTCGATTAGCTGATAACGAATTCAACAATACACTGCCAAGGACATGACACAGAAGCTTCCTCGCGGCCTTCACAGTATGCCACCATTAAATGTTCAGAAAACTAGAAATGACCGGTTCGCCATGCTCATGACGATAGAAAGAGGGCAACCCAAAATAAAAAAAAATATAAAAAATCCAAATGCTAAAATGCAATCAAAAGCAAAAATTCTATCATGGAGTATGTCGTATGGGATCTCAAGGGACCTTACCGGCATCATCCCTGAAAATCTGACCAAAATTCGTTCAAAATTAACTCTGCGCAGAGGCTCCCTTGATTCGATCATGATGAAATTGATAGGGGGCCATCTAGCGCTAAACCACACTATTCCTGAAAATTTGATTGAAATCGGATCCAAATTGTGGAAGTTATGGCTGTGGCAAGGAAATGTGGACAGACAGACGGACATACAGACACGAAACTTGTTCAGGAGGCCCTGAAACGCAAGATGCGAGTGGAAATTTTGATTTTGGAGCATTAAAAAAAATTTCATTTCGACAGTACAAAGCTTCCACTGCCTTGCAAGCCTCGAAGCAATAATAACCTTGGAAATGACGATGTGAAACTAATAAGAGGACGTGACTATTCATCGTTCTTTGTCGATGGTGTTCAAGCACTGCAATGGGGAAGAGCATTGTCCACCCAACAATGAAATACACGTTCGCAGTCGAATGATGGAACCACACCATCCCCTGGCCGAATCGATGTCCTTCCGAGTATAGCTACTCGATGAATTCTTTACTAGGTCCTTCTAAGAATCACTTTGCCGACACGGTCTTCGTGCGCTGATTGCCACGTCCCGCCGTATCGGTTGAAAACACGATTTTTTCTCCAATGTTTCTTCGTAGGAACGCGTTTCTCTCAGTGTGAGTGTACTCAAGTTTTCTCAGTTTCACCGAAGGGGTGAAAGGTTGAAAGAAAGGTTAAATTGGCTGGATTCCCCCTTCTATTTTGAAATAGGTTGGTGTTGATAGGTTGGTGTTGATCACATTGGACAAGGTGTTTATTCGATTTGCGGTCGGGAAAAGTGTACTCAATGCAGTTCCTACAGTCGGGATAAAATCAGGCGTATTCTAATCCGACGATACATGGATTCAACAATGAGGCTGTGAATGTGAAAAACCTCGATATCAGAGAAAGCGACAGCGTGACAGTCGTTCTAACAATGCGAGTATAACGGCAAATTCTCGGGGTTTAACGTTTCTACCAACAAAATGTCATGTCACACTGTCACCATCATACTGTCAAGACCTCATAACACTCAAGCTTAAATTAAGGTTCTGATCTGAATGCCCACTAGTAGTTATTTACCCTGTTTCATATTGATTCGATCAATAGTGAATGTGGAATTTCGATCAAGATATTCACGTTCAGAGGTTGATAAAGTCATAAAAATAGATATCAAGATTAATATCTTCGGAACGATGCGATGCCGACGCTTCGATACCTCCTTCCCTTTAATTGTACATTCATTCTTCTTACTAGGACGGTTGGTATGCCGTAGGGTGAGTAAATATATTTGGTTTACCCCTTTACAGTATTCTATCTATAACCCGTGCGTTGCAAAGGATAATTCATTGATCAGTTTGTTGTTAACGATCTATAACGAATACATAGCTTCTTACCATCTAGTGAGGAAGCTATGAAGGTAGTAAGCTATGTATCTGTGCAAGAAGTAACACAATTTCGTCCTCCAAAATCAACACTTCCAATTGCTTTTTATGTTTCAAAGCTTTCTGATCAATGATGGTTCCGTGTCAGTCTGTCAATTCCTTATTCCAGGCAAAACTATACGCAATAATGGTCCGATTTTGATGCAATGTTAAGGGATTGCGCGGGTTGGCCTCTTGGCGGGCCCCATCAATTCCATCGCCGTCGAGCAGCTAGTAACGCGTGCGCGAAATGCGAATTTACGGAATGAACGGTTTCTCTGTTCCAAGTCCTGTACACTGATTTTGCTCAATTTCGGGTTGTAGTCAGATGCTCGCTCCAAGATGATTGCCTTTGAATTTCGGCGCGATTGGATCAGTAATTATATAGCTACTGCGCATGCGCAAACTTGGAATTCGTTCTCAGTGCGGAATGTTTTCCAGAGATTGTGCAGGGTAAACGGTACACTTTTCAATTTCATTGCTGTCGGTTCACTAGTAGCGTGTGAGCAAGCTTAAATATGAATTTCCTGAAACTACGGGATGCGAGTTCCCCCTAATGGACCGATTTGGCTCAAATTAGGAGGGTAATTGGGAGATAACTCCATTACGACTGCCAAGACGATTGCCTATGAATTTCGTAACTATTGGGTGAGTAATAGCCACTGCGCATGCGAAAACTGGAATTTTTCGTCTTAGGGATAATTCCGGAATTATTCTACCAATTTTGGTGACATTTCACTGATTCTATAAGCTATACTGCCTACCGAAGTTGAGAGTCGTTTTTGTATGTTTAAGTTGATCAGGGAAAAATTCCGTTAGAATTTCAAAAGGGCTACCATATAAATTGGTTTTCCTAGATGAGACTTTTCACTGAACTAGGCGCGATTTGGAGGGGGGAGGGGGGGGGGGATCCGGATTCCCCCACCCTTCCCCCAAAAACTCACCCCGGAGATTGATCCTCAGAACGGTTTGAGCTCATATCTTCCAGATTGGAATAATCAAAGATACGAGGGTCTTTCAAATATAGACGGGTCTTTTGCTTTAATTTATTTACATTTAACAATATTAAAATCCTTTTGCATTTTTACACAGTTTTTATCCTTCGCTATGCATTTTCCCCATCCACATGTTGATAATCCTCTCTGCCAAGCGCTTCCGAATGGAAGCCACACGGTAACAGTTCAGGGCTGTAACAACCTCCTTACAAATGCAGTTCAGTCAATTCCAACCAATTTTGGGTGGTTTTTTTATTGTAATGCAAGCCCCCACATGAAACGTTTTGCTCTCTCATGACAATGCAAGACTGCACACTTTCCAAAAATTGACTCCAAAACACTAGACTGCCCTTGAACACCCTCCGTAGAGCCCTGACGTGTTACCATGCGACTTTCATTCGGAAGCGCTTGTCAGAAAGCGTTATGACTTATGACTATGATCAACAGGTAGAAGTCCAAGTCATTTGTCGAAAATGGTATAATAAGGACCTTTATATGGAAAAACGCATAGGTAGTGAAGGAAGGCAACTATGTAGAAAAGTGAAACAAAAGGATTTTTTTTTGTTAATGTAAAATAATTTTGTTTACAGCAAAAGACCCGTACCTACATATTAGAATGACCTTCTTATGCCTATTTTCCAAGTTTCACACCGTTTAGATCATGCGTGGGGGCGCGATGACCAGGAAACCCAGAATTTACCATATCTCTCTCCCCTAAAATTCCCCTTCCGGCTCAAAATTGAAATTTTACCCCTTTCAATTTTGATTAATTTAGAGATATTCTCCTCATGAATATAATTTGGATCTCGTATGGGGACTCGGTAGCAGAAAGCCTGGATATGTACCCCTCACCATCCCTCCCCTTCCCCCCCTCAAAAACACATGCTCAAACACACATGCAAAAAACTCTTGAGTCGAAAATCTTTTGAGGGTTTGTATTTTCTCGCTATGAGGCCACTCTATTCTTATAATTTTTGTATTAACTGATAGAACAGGTATTTACGAACACCTGATAAAATGTTGGGGGGAACAAAGTCCCGTAATTTCAACCTCCCACCTGATATCGGAGTTCAAATCGGAGGTGCATACAGTTTTTCAATGATTTCTACTCGTACGACTGAACCGTTTTATCCCTCTGTATTCCGATTTTGAATCTGTACACCTATTGTCTCTGCATGAAATGCGCGCTTGATGACTGTAAAATTACGAAAATTGCCGCTTTAATTAACAAAACGCTCTTGCCCCTCATTTTTCCGACAGTGGGCCAAATGCGTTACGTTGAAAATACGATAACACGAATTCCCTTGGATGTGAGATTATGCCTATGCTTTAGTAATTTCAAATGTGCTTTCATAATTCATGCTTTTTCTTAGAGAATTTTTTGATGAGCAGCCTCTTCTGCTTCGAATTACGTTAATAACAGCCTTTTTGCAAAAATATTAGGAAAAAATCCCGGTAGGCTCGGTGGTTGCAAATGTCCCATTGAACAACTTTTCATGAACCTTAGTTAGGTATACTTTTGCTTGAATGTCTCTACATATGCTACCTACCTTGTTGCATGCTGCATGTTGCTTGTGGTTTCTTCCTTGGGAAAATGGTAAGAATATAGATTGAACATTTGATCAACTCAGGAGTTCCTGTTAAGAAGTTCAAATAGATTTCATGGTATTTCCCCCCCCCCCCCCCCCCCCCCTTAATTTTCAAATGCAACCCTCAACCTACCTTATTGTCTTGAACTTCAGTCCTAATTCACCCTTAATTCCCATCCCTGCGACCTAGGGATTTAGAAGATTATTAACAGTTAGAAGAGATTATTGAACCTTTGGTCTATTCAGGAGTTTCGTTTTGAGAAATAATCCATTATATGGAGTTTTTTCTTCACTTTAAAATGCTTAATATACCTTTAAATACCTCTATACTTACTTTGGTTCATCCAAGTTTCTTCTATTTTAGGCATACCTACTGGTATTTTCGGTAGAAAGTTGAAAACGCAAGTGCGTCGTTTGAAAGCTTTACGTTATTTTTCAATTTAAAAAGAATGGCAAACATTAATTCAATTAATTCCCAACTTTTTCGATTCACAGACGTCTGGAGAACGCAATCAAACCGTAGTCAGGTCTAAATTCGAAGTTGGAGGAAAATAGTAGCATCAAAAAGTCAGATTTATGAAAAACGGGTACGCACTTGCCCCGCCTCACCCTGTCGATGAACTGGGTGGCCGTGGAAACAGGACAAACAGACGGGAAGATTCACAAACAGACAGACTAACAGATAGACAGAGAAAATCCAGATAATGGTGCCAATTATTTTAAACTACCAAGAAACGGGAAATTAACGCCAAATTGCAAGGTTCTGATCAATGTACTGAAAACAGATTTATCCACGATTTGAGACATATCCTATTGAGTTGTTGTTGTTTTGAGGATGAATGTGTTGTCCATTGTGGTGTAGCCCTACCATTGAGCTCCTCATAAAAACACAATCGCGTTCGATTGCTGTGGTTCGATTATCATCATTCTTGTTCTTTCATAATCGTCGCATCAACCGCTGTGTGCTGTGTTCGTGGGAACCGTTCTTCTTTTTAAAGAGGCCTCTCATGTGCGAGGAAGATGGGGATTCTGGTATAAAGCAGCCGGCGCTATGAAGAACGAATTCATCACACATTATTCCACCTCCTTAACTCCGTCGAGACGGCAAACGCGTGGAACCATAAGCGTTTCTTCTCTCGGAGGCTTTCGGGCGGGGGCCGACTCAGACGTGTCCAATGTTGAAGGAGGAGCCTCTTTACTTCGCTAGATTTGTAGCTTTGTCCTTAACGCCGTAACAGTGAATGCTAATATTCTGCTCGGTGCGCATACCAATGGGGCTTTGCTCAAGACAAAACGAGAAAAATACTCGCAGCCAGGAAACAATCTGGCAGGTTTCTGGAATTTGCATCACGTCTGGTACCGCGCGTGTATTTCGTCTCATTCCCTTCACCTTCACGTGGGTGTCTTGGTTTGCTCCTGGGTGCTCCCTCTACGTAAATGTTTTTCAAGCGACTCCCCTATTTATCTTGGTTAGTGAGTGGCAAGTTTCTTCCGAATCCTCCTCACCCCCGAAGCTTCTCGGAGAACTGAGGATGAGGAAGATTGAATGAAACTTTGCCACTTCTCCAGTGCCTTGACTAAGTTAACTGTATCGGAACTATTGGCCGCTCCATAGAGGTGTATTCCACCCGAAAAGTTGGCAAAAAATGAAATTTTCAGAATCGCGGATCGCTTAGAATTTCAGAAGAAACATCTCAGGAAGCGAAATTCGAAGAGAAAAGTTCCAGTCATACATCAGGATGAGTGATGGGCAAATGTTCAAAGAACCATTTCAAACGATTTCTTAGCGGATTTTTGAGCTTCGAGTTTTTAGATATATGGTGGTGGGGGTCAAACTTTGCGCAGATACCATATTTTCCTATGTTCAAGATGGGTATTTACACCAATAACACTCAAAAAACAAATTCTTTGAGCCTCAATCTTTAAAATCACACCCCTAAGAGTTCTCCATAAATTCTGGCTAACGCTTGGAGTGACACTTACGTAGCCAATCCATGGAGTAAATTTGCAAAAATGTTCTTCACGATAGGATGGTGGAACTGCAGTTATTTGACCTGCCGTCAGTTCCAAGTAGCAGTGGTTTCATTTGGGATTTGTGGGTTATTCATTTACATAGCTGATCCGATAGGCAGAACAATCACGCGATAACCACACTCTTCCGGACTTGTGACACGGCTCCTTCTTGATTAACATAATATGATACCTATCTTCAAGAAGGCCAAGGGTTACAACGCTGCACTCTCCTCAGAGGGACCGACATCTCTGTTCCCCCTACCGCACCAGCTCTTCAGTAGCACAAAACCACGTCTTCCCTGCCTCACCCACAACCATTTAAGGTTATACGGCAGTAATCATCACGATAGGATGGTGGAACTGCAGTTATTTGACCTGCCGTCAGTTCCAAGTAGCAGTGGTTTTACTTGGGATTTTTGGATTATTTATGTACTTCTAATTATACATGTCAGTCCCTCTGAGGAGAGTGCGGCGTTGTAACCCTTGGCCTTCTTGAAGATAGGTATCATATTATGTTAATCAAGATGGAGCCGTGTCACAAGTCCGGAAGAGTGGGGATATCGCGTGGTTGTTCCGCCTATCGGATCAGCTCAGTAAATAAATAACCCATCAAATCCCAAATAAAATGTTCTTAACTAAATTTTTAAAGCCATTGAAATGGTTTCAATTTCTTTATAAATCATTAGTTCCATTCATGCAGCATGAGTTGATAAGCGAATTTTCAAAGAATGATTTTAACCGATTTGGTGGGTGATTCTTATAGGAAATTTCACCATAATATGTTCCTACGTTTAAGATGCCAATTTACACCAAAAACCTCGAAAAACGCGTTTTTTTATAGCGATTTTTGAAACAAAATTTTCAAAATTTTAACCCTTGGAGTACTCCAAAAATTCT
>JAEMON010000001.1:14619954-14636762 GCA_030264115.1 Lygus lineolaris | reverse complement strand
GTCGACTTTCTCTTTTTGGGAGTATTATTGACTACGCCCACAGCTGCTCCGGGTTTGGACAGACTAGATTTGAATCCAACAATCAGTGGACGTACTCGAAAGGATAGAAAAAAAATAATACCGATGAAGCTACAATGCCCATTGACTTTTTTTGTGGGTAGGTATGATTCTCTTTTACAACGGTATTTTGAAAGTTTAAAACTGATAAAGACTGAACATATCGCTACAATGTCATGAAATGCATATTATAATCGCACACTTTAGGCTTCTGTGGGACGACTCGGGAGGTTTACCTCTCGTGTTGTTGTCCCGCGATCCTGGGACGACTCGATTTGCATTTGTTCGTTTGTTTGTCTGACTGTTAGAGATCTGCCTAGTGTTTAGGCTATGATACCAAGCTCAGACCATGTATCGGAGACCTGTACATTATACCTACTATCGTGAGGAGGTTAGTTTCACAAACCAATCGGCGTCTGAGAACTCTCCGGACTTGTAGGTGACATTCTCAATACAATACTCGCTCGTCAAACAGGTTGCACGACGTTGGCGATACCATTAGCAAAAATGTTTTTGACATTCGGAAGATTATGTCCGCATTTCTGACAGAATGACTGTTTGCCCGAATCCAGTCAAGTACAAAACACATCTGGTGCGAGGCTTTACACTACTTTCCCCACCCGTAGAAACCTGGAAAATGGCTATTTTTGTGATGAGGGGTATTAGAACTCGTTTTTAATTGAAGCAAGACTAAGTTCTGTGGATTTCATCAAAATCTTTAAAACAGTTTGTGATAAAAGCTGAAAAACTGGCTAAAACGGCGTTTTTTCACCTGTTTTGAATATTTTATCCCCCCAATAATTGACCTGGAAGGCAGAAATTCTTATAGCATAATTACGAAGAAACCAGTCTTCGAAATCAGAATTTTTAATGATTCTTGTGGGGCCGCAATCGTGGCCATAGACAAACACATACAGACATACGGACTTACATACATTTTTCCAAAAACGGGGAGAAAATTGATCAGATAGGTACAGATTAGAACCATTCTGAGGTGGTTTTCAGAAATTGGGTTTTCTGCGGATTGCAATCCTTTCTTTCAGCGGATCAATAAATAAAATAAATCCCTTCATAAAATTCACCCTTGGCTTTGGTGGAAATAAGATACATTTTCTTGATCTATGCATCCCATTGATAAACAAAAAACATGATTTCTCCATTTATATAAAAGATACATACAGTGATACCACTATTCATAGTACTCTTAGAAGAAGAATAGAGATGAGGTGTCAAATTTGGTTAGAGAAGTCGTGTTAGAGGAAAAACAGAGGATAAGTATACCTTACTATATGGGAAAGTTTTGGATAAAATTGGTAGAATTCTGTCATCTGGAGGTTTTAAACTTTGTTTCAAAAATCAAAATACTCTTAAAAAATCAAAACTTTAGTTTTTATCTGACTAGCAGACAGTTTGTAGAATTTCTTCATTTTTGTCCAGAGGGAGGCATGTTGAATGTACTTGAAAAATTCGAAATACTTAAAATTGATAGGTCCGGTAAATATCTGAATGAGGTAATTCCAAATCATATTTTACCATTAATAGGTTTATTCCTGCAATAGCTTGGGTTTTCCGCCCTTTCCATAATGTTACCCTCACCACTGTTTGAGCTCCCCTTTCACTATGTCTGCCCTTGATTGGTATAGGTTATTTCTGCCGGCCCCCTCTCACTTCTCTCAGCCAATTTGATTCAAGTTCCCTTCCAAACCTGTCACTTTACCTGCACGTGATTGGGTATTCCTCTCAGTCCCTTCACTTTTCTCGACCGATGGGGTTAAAGTTCCCTTTTTCCTGTGATTATATACGTACTCGTAAGCATGTAGGTACTCTTTCTGATGTGCCTTCAATTCTTGTTTGTTGCTGACCATCTTAAACATAGGAACGTAGGTATATTCGGAATCAGCGTAAAATTTCCTATAAGAATCACCCACCAAATCGGTTAAAATTATTCTTTAAAATTCGCTCATTAACTCATGCTGCATGAATGGAAACTTTATATTGTTAGAGCGGTTTGGGGGACAAGTTGCAAAATTTTCTAAAACCGACGTTCTGCTTAGTGTGACCCCCTAGTGATCGACCTGGTTGGCTGAAATTCTTTGTGCCTCATCCTCACACACGAAGAAACCAATCCTCGGAAAAGGATTTTTTGTACAATTCTCGAAGGGGCTGCAATCCCATACACATACTACTTACACATACGGACTTACATATTTTATATTTGTCCAAAACTTGGAGAAAGTTGATCAGATGTCGATTAGAACCATTCTAAGGTGGTGTTTCAGAAATTGGGGTTTCGGCTGATTGCAACACATTCCTTTCTCCTTTCTGGTGGGCTGAGGAAAGTAAATAAAAATGCTTTCTGCTGCAGTTCAGTCATAGCTCCAAACGTAACTAACAATAGACAATGTGAAATCATGGCCTTGATAAGATATCATCAGTATACTCAGCTGCAATTCAGTGAGAGTAGACAACCTCCTGTACACGATCTACGATAGTCATTATAAAACACCAGACGTATCTTGAAGCAAATTCATTTTTCGACTGCTCGCTTGAGGGCCTACATCAAGGCCATGGTAGTGAAGCATTTTACCTTCAGAAACTTCTCCCACCGATCCACCATCGTACCTGTCCAGGTAAACAAACTTCGTATATAGGTGTCTGCAAAATTGGATGGGCCCCTGTCGACATTGTTGGATAAATTCTACCTACCAAAACCACATTTCATGTTTGAAAATGTCATGTAAATCGATCCATAATTCATATAGTTTTACCTAGAACAAGGAATTCACCACATACAGACAAGGCAGAACGGAACCGAAATTCCCCAGAAAGCTCTGAAACGTGTAAAGCAAGTGGATCTCTCGATTTTGGAGGATAATTTTCACCTCTTGCACGAATACATAGTATTCAGTAATGGGGATATAGAAACTAGTCACTTTTCACATCCTCAACAATGAACATCCAATAAGTACCTACCTAAAGGTTTTGGAATAGCGATCGATGATAGTAAGCGTTGTGTGTGTCATGTAAATGTATCCCTTATTCATTCCAATTCATGATGAGTTGAGGTCAAACCAGAAGTGATAGAAGTAACTCAGTTGACTGATCTTCATCAACCATATTGGAGTTACGGCCGACAGCTGCATCAGATATTTTCTTGTTCTGTGCCTATGGATGTTGATCACAATGAGAGTTGTTGATGCTGAAGCTCATTGCATTAACAGTGTTAATCGTGTTAACATGAAGCGCATCGGGAGGTGGGGGTTTGTGTGACGAGCCGGAAACTAGGTTGATGGGAAAGGCCGTGACAGGTGCTAATTGTGGTTGAACCGCCGCTTGTCTCTGCCCCCTTCGTCGCCACCGCTTTAAACCCCCCGACAATCACCCCCATCTCACTCATCCCACTGATATTAATTTGAGTTGATTCAGAGCAGACAGCGACTGGAAGGAACATCTTATCAGGTACGGGTATCACTCACCTTCCAAAAGTCTCTTCCTGTAGAATTTTGGATTGTAGCGCGTCACCCTAGCAGCGTTCTCTCAAACTTCATATCAGTCGCGTGTTGATGACCTAATTGATGCCTACCTGTAATGAGGTGTGATCTCGTGTGTTCTTTCGTTCAATATAACGCTGCAACGCTAGTTTCTGCGTATTTCATTTATTAAATACATCATAATGTTATGAAAGCCCAGTTTTTATCGCGTTCAGTGAACGAAAATTAGGTAAACTCTACCGCCTCGCGATTACACAATACGTTCGTCATATGAGTCGGCTAGATGACCTCGCAGTACCCACCAGTCTAAAAACTCAACAGTCGAGAGAAATGTACCGACTAGAATTTCGTGATTACACTCTCATTAAAGCTGGAATACGGTCTTTGTGAATCTGTTTCAACAGTAAAGAATGACGATCTAAAAGATGTTTAAAGCCCTTGCGAAGATCGTTTTGTCCGTTGATAAGAATATATTATTACCTCATAAAATCTGCTGAAAGTGCCAAGGAAGCTTGGGATACAAGCAGTTGACGAGGATGAAGACCTATCAAGTAAGATTGGTCCGATTCGAAAATTCGTTTCTACGAAACTTACTGATTGCAAAAGCGTAAATGAATATCGTGATAGAAATTGAAGGGTCTTCAATCAGACAATGCGCAATGGTTCGGAATGTGGCAGTCACCCTTTAAAAAATACTATAGAAATATGAAATTATCCACTAGTAGACGCCAGTTTCGCTGTTTATACGGCGTAAGCGAAAATCAAATCAATTCTGCAAGCGCAACAATCCTCAAGCGAAGGTCCAGAGTATTCTTTCTCTTACAAACTGGGAACAATCAACGCATGCAGCATTCCATATTTTGAATCAAATCCCATCTTCGGTTATTGAGAAGACGACACCCTAGTGAAGCATAGTATATACGGTGAGGCCCGCCCTATCACACCTGACAGTTTTTAGATGTGAAACTACTGCATTTGCGTGCGAAAATACGCTGAAAATGAGATCATGAATCGGAAAAGCTCATCGTTATTGGCTCTGCTGGCCATGTGAAGGGTGACTTATCGATCTTGTCCGGAAAATTCGCTGTATAAGGCCCATACTGAAGGAAAGTCTTCACCTCTTCACCGGCTGCCATACTAGTTCCGAGCATATTGTTGTGACTGCAGAGTTGGTGTATTAGAATAATATAGAAAACAACGCACTTGGTTTGGTTGGAATGTAGAACAAGAATGCAACTTTATTTAGATACGAACTTTTGTAAACAACAATACCCGTTGCTCTGTACCATAGACAATCTATCAACAATCAACTGGCGTTGCTCCCAACAATATCTTCGTCTCAAGAAACAACCACAACAAACCAATTATCCATCCACCACTGCGTACAGAAACGCGCCGCCACCTCCACAGCCTTCACCCACACTGAATACATCAGAACACGGCATATGAAGTGAAGTGAGTTGAAAAGTGCAACCATCACAGAAATATCCACATGAGAATCCGCATGTTTGTTGGGCAGAAGTTGAGATATCATAGCTGTGACCATATAAGTAGGTACCATGATGGTTCTGCAATGCATTGACCCAAACAGACGGTAGACCTACGGTTCTACAGTCAGATCATTTAATAACGATTAATTTTACGCCATTCAACTCCGAAGCGTAACAACGAACATTTCATCTTGACATCAAATAGAAAAAACACAACCACCTGGTTTCCCTAACACTCGAAGGTGCGATATTTTCGCCGTGACGTGACGGTAAGAAATGGAAACGTCCTGTTAATCATTATTAAATGATAAAAATCGAAACCTCAGAACATTTGTGAAATGAGGGATGGTGCAACTGTGACTGACTCCTAGTTAAAGAAAAGAAACTCCAATTGTGAAATCCCCAAAAGAACCATCCCTCATATCTAAGGATTATTCGATAATTTGTTTGGCCTATGCCAGAGAACTCAAGGAACATTCCGACTTGGAGGGAGTAGAACGGGCTAACAGAGGTTGAGTAGCGTAAATAAATGTGGAAGGAGAGTTGTCTGTTCCTTAGGGGGCAACCAGTTGCTCTATGACAAGCTGGGGGTCGAGAAACGTCACATCGCATCAATCCAGCACGAGGGTCTTCTTCACCTCCATTCCGACATACCGTGTGGCGGATTACCTACCCACTCAGGAAACGAGAATTGAATGATATGAGGGCTCTTGCCTGCTTTATTTTTCCATTCTTCCCCTCCACGCATTTCACATGATTTAGAACATAGTCCTAGTACGGTTAGTCACTAATGTTGATACACGATATCTTCGTGCCATACACAAATACATACACTCATACATTTATGCTTCCCGGTCATTGAATAAAAACCTCGATAAAAACTATAGGGTTGGTCTCCAGATCAGGGCCTCACGTTTAAGGGGGGGGGAGTGGATCGAAGAATATTCTCCGAAGAACAAATTTCGAAGAGAATATTATCGAAGACTATAACCCTACTATAACATTATTACTTCTTAGGACCAATAAATTTAAATAAAGGCCCCATCCCCCTATTATAATTTTAGCGTTGCAAAGTTTTTCCCATATTTCTCATCCAATTTCCAACAGATTTTGATGCGGTTGGCGGCGTTTATGCCAATTTGACTTCTAAAAAAGGATCTGGAAAATTCAAAATTACGAAATTAAAATTATACGTAAGTAGCTGATTACCCTAGAGATTGAATACTGACACGAAAGGTTGCAAACCGCACCAAAATGCGTTGGAAATTGGCTGAGAAAAATGAGAAAAACTGAATTACATCACACTCTTGGCCCCTTAAATCCACTTCCATTTGGAAGGAGGCCTAGAAGGAGACTTACGTTGTTACTGTCATGAAAATGGTCGCCAAAATTTATAAAGTAGGGGTGTATTTCAAGTCAAAGGACCCAAAATTCCGGCGTTTATCGTGTTGCAGACAAACAAACAAATAAACAAATGCAGCTCAAGTCCAAGTAGGAGACTCTTAGTCTATAACAACGAACAACAAATTCTCCTAATTCACCACCATTTTCAAAGCCACGAAGGTCTCAGTTTCAAATATCACGTAGGGAGAAGGGTCTGAAATCGTTTTGCTATAAACGTGAAGAAGGGTGACATGTGTACCGTGCCTACTGCTCCTAATGTTTTTGACTCTACCTGAAAGCATCAAGCTTCCATTAAGCTGTTTTCCTCATGAATAAAGCCTCAAGCTCTCTTCATTCGAAGGCCCTTTGAGCGTGATCAACTACCGACTCGGACGTTTGATCTTAGGGTTCGATTTCTCACAACAACATCACAATTGGAGGAAAAAATGTTAACAAAGGAGGTATGAACGTTTTTCATAAGGGTTCTCCGCCGAACCTTGATCGTCGTTGAAAGTAGTAGGAGATCTCCTCGTTACCACAGTAACGCTCAAATGATTCATTGAGGCAACAAAATGAACCGAAACTCTTTTGATTTACTTCTACCATCACACTCCAATATTCTGACATCATCTTCTACCTTAGCTTTCTGAAATTCGGACGAACATCAAAGATTATGTGGGTGTGGAATGTTTTTTGACGATTGAACGTTCTTTTCGACCGTCTCTTATCACAAACTTACTACAGGAGGAACTTCTGCCAAGTTGGGTGAGCAGTATAGCTTCCTTCCCTAGGATAACATGGAAGTAACAATTTACATTTGCGCATGCGCAGCGCCTGTTGGTCTGATGGCGATGAAATTCATAGGGGACCGTCTTGAGGCTAACCCACACAATCGATGAAGTTGTCACTTGTAGGTAAATAGTCGGGATTCAGCCAGAACAGAACTTTACAGCATTCTCTAATTCAAACAACTAAGGTAGACCCGTCTTCATGCATCCTTTTCATGAGAAATAATGAGTCCATACAATTGAGTCAAGTCTTTTTCATGAACAGGTTGCCTGAAGATGGGTCTAGCCTGGACCCGAATTGTTGCTTGAATTAAAGAATGCTATAAAGTGAGGGGTTTTCTGGCTGAATCCCGACTATTTACCTACAAATAACTAATCACCACGAAAATTGTAGGCGATCTTCTTGGGGGGAAACTGAGAAATCGTTGTTTTCGCGAACATTCAAGGAAAATTCAGCTATTGCAATGGCTTCGAAATTTTAGTTACCTGTGCAAAATTTTGAAATTTGCCTCCTATGATAATTTACTATGCAGGTTATTCTGAGTCTGTTGGTCATCCTTATTTGTTACTTGCACCCAGTAGGAGATAGAGTGTTCCTTCCCAGAATGCATGCAATTTAATTATTGTTGTATTACTGTTCCGTAATGATGAATTTCCCGATGCTAGGTGATAATGTGCCAAAAAAACCTGTAGTCCTTATACAAAATCTACATTACTTAAATTTACAATACTATACGTTCAACTATGGGAACGGTACCTACTGAAGTACGGATAGCCAATTCTAGTTAGAATTAATTATTATGTAGAAGGGGGATTGTTGATTCACTAGACAAAGACATTTGAATGTTTGTGTTGGATTTCACCTGATGATACCTACATTCTCTGATCCCTTTCCTTACATGGAGACAAATAAAATACCCCCCCCCCCCCCCCCCCCCCCCCCCCCCCCCCCCCCCCCCATTCCACCCTGACACGTTCATTCGTCAGATGGAATATAACCGTGATCCCTCCACCCCATAGAACGTTATTGGCAATTTGATGAAACCTTTCGTTCAGATCTCAAAGAATGATGTTTTTGGAGGACGCCACAGTTTTCCCCTTCGTCAGCGAGATCCTACAGCTTCATCTCTGCTCAACTCGTCTCCAATTAACTCAAATGTTCGGTCAAGTTGTCGGAAGCCTTTTCCTTAACGATATTGTTGACTCTCCTGTAAAAAAGAGAACAGAAGAGTGTCTTATTATTGCGATACGTTCGACTTTGTATCAAAAACATCTCTTGCGTCTCAAAGGCTGCTTTAGATTAAATAATCTTTCATATCCACAGTCAGATTGAGATGGATATTGAAGCACTTCTCTTGTTTCTGTAGACATTGGCAGCTTGTTGTCGAGATGCATCGAAAGAAGTTAATCTTTGATTGAACTGAATATTGTATCAAATGATGGTTATGAAAGGTGTGAGCTTGAGGCTACTCATGTGAAAAAGATTGAATATAAGACCATTTTTATTATCGATAATTCACCTTTATTTACCTACTCCTATCCCGCCTGATCAGCAAAGGACGTTCTCTGTACAAGCATTTGTGTGTACCTACAGTGCTCCGATGCTTAATTAAATGAGTGAAGATTGTAATATAAGCTTATAACATAATAATATAAGCTTGAAATTACCATTCAGCTTGTTTCTTTGGTTTACTTTTACCAATATCGATTTCTGCTCATGATGATATAATTGATTATTCTCTATTACGTGGTATATATTCCAAGGTAGTATGTGTGAATTCCTCGTCAGCTGTGTGTTTTACAACATAATTAGACTCGTCTGATTTATGAGATACTACTATTTTTGTTGTGATGGATGAGGTTTTGTGGGAGCCGTTGTCCCGTCTATAACGATGGAGTTGCCAGTATTGCATAGTTGATCCCCGCCCGGTGAAGAGCGGAGCGTCGCAGGAAGCTCGACCTACCTGCCTATCTAATAAATGAATGGATATGCCCTTCAGCCGATTGACGGGCGCTAAGGCCCTGTTTCGCTCCCCAGCGTCAATACTCGAGAGTAGATGCTCCCAGCCCTATCCTCGCACCTATCCCAATTATCTCACGAGAGTCCTCACTTGAGGCCGGTTCATCATTTGCCAAAGTTGTTGGACGGATAGGTTAATCAAGGTGTAAAGTAGATTAACCAAAAAAAGTTGACATAGAAGACCCTATGCGCCCACATTATGGACAGCTTTACTAAAAAGCTCTCCATAATATGACACATGAGATGGTCTATGTCAACTATTATTTTACTGCAAACCATCATAATTGAATACGATACCATACATAAGCCCAGATAACCAACTAAGATCGGACCATAATTAGCTAAGATAGGAATTTACAATGTGTGCCACTACGAAATCAAAATATCAAAGAATGTAAACTAAAATAAGTAGAAGAATTGAGTGGGAGTGAGCCGACTGAAAATTAAATGCGGTAGTTGAGAACTCCAGAAAATTCTCTAAATACTTGATAAATTAATGAGTAGATAGCATATTTTTCTCAGTTCTTGGACAGAAAATAATTGCGGAAATTGGATAAATTAAAGTGCATATGCAGTGATGTGGTAGGCTACATTCATCTACGTAAGAAACTGGTGCTAATGATGACTTACCTAGGTCATAAGCGTCGGATATTGGTAACCATCTTTGCCTCGGTGTTACATGAAGAGAACCAGTAGGTAGCTACTTAGCGGCACTAAAAACCGGTATTGGTATGTATTGAGTTCGGAGAAGTGCAGAAAAGGCAACACCGATTTTTGCTTCCTTTGCTTGGTAAAGGGAAAGTACCTATTGCAATCGGCCTGAAATAACTTTTCCACGCAGCCAAGAAATGAGTTTATAGACCCAAGCTTGAACCATATCTTTATGTTTCATACATATTTATGTAAGTATATGTGTTTGTAGATGTGAATGTGTGTTTACACGATTGCAACCTTTCTTTACGAGCTGAAAATTCCAATTTCAAGGCTCGATTCCTACATGCAGTAGCACCTGCAGACATTTCAGCTCTTTAGATCATTTTGCATGAAAAATACCTACCAGAAAAAGTAGGCAAAAAATGGCGAAAAACGTCGTTTCCAAAATTGCGAGATTTTGATAAAATTTGCTTCAAATGTATTTTTACAGGTACAAGTGATATCCAACACTCTTCATCTCCATTTACCTTTAGAAAAATATCCAAAAATAGCCATATTCGGATTTACTCGTATATCTATAATTAAGGAAAGTAGTGTGACGCTCCGCACCAGTTGTTACATGGGTACTTCCTATATATTTCTGATCTAGGATATATGACTAGCAGTACCTTTGTTAGACATTTAATACAGGTGATCATCTTGGTTTATTATTTGTGAATTGTTCATTTGTTCAATTGTTTTTTATACTCCGATCAAATTTTGATGTTTCACATGTCAAGGTACGGAGAATTCAAAAATCGAATTAAAAAAAATTGTCCCTCCTCCCTACGCGGCACTTTCCTTGGTTAACATGAACCAAAATTAATGAAATTGGGTTTACCGGCCCCATTTCGGGTTTAGTTGTGTCCCGAAGCTTGGCGTTACCGTCAGTTTTCTCTAAGGGGTCGACACTAATAGAATCTAGATAATGACATTTTCAAAAACCCCTAACTCGAAAATTCCAAATAGAATGCATATTTTTTCCATAAATTTAGAATAGATCACTAATTTTAGCATTGAACGAGATCTTGCGGTTGAGGTCTGTAGAACCAACCGTTCGCTCCTAACAAGGACCTACAGATTGGACACAAAAAAGTCAGAATCACGAGTGCTAATCGCAAATATTTCGAGTAGTTTCAATGGTCAGCTGATCAAATGCAACTTCTTTTCGTTTCCACCGGATCGAATTTCTTATTAACTTTTATGAGCTTCTTCAGTTTCTGAATTACGTACGTTATGAAGGACCCGAAACTCTTGGATGATAATAATTACAGGTACCTAGGTGTACACAAGAAATATCTATTGATTGTGAACCTCGTGATATAATCACGGTTGGTACTATACGAATGGGACCTTTGCGATGGGTGATCTAAACAGAAAATAATAAACCGTTGTAATAATCTGCAGCGTTTTTATATAATAATTGTTACAAGGGGTTCTTTTTTTAATGCGTACAATCGTAAAACCATTCTCTGGACTCCTGCTGTTGGGAGACCGCGAGTATTAATGTCAATATTATTGTCGTTACACATCCCTTCCAGCGGAGGTCACGTAACACGTTTTTCATTTCATAGAGAATTATGCAGCCAACCAGCACTTTCTTAATGAAAGATAGATCACAGAGTAGATATGAATGGGAAGTATTGGGAAGGCAAAAAACCTACACTGACATTTAATTGGCATCTAATACTGGTTGGTTCATTGGCTTGTGAAAGGAAACTATCTATCCAGGGTTACATGGCCTCTGCTCCTTGCTTCACTTTATGTATGCGACTCTTCGGCCGGGAATCTCGTTTGAATACCAAATCCTTTCCTCGGTCATCCTGGAGCTGAGGATGTAAAGTAGTAGGTACTGAAGCTGCCAGAAACCTTTGGTACCAACTTTTGCAATCACCTGCGCTTTCATATGACTTCCCTACAAAGAATAAATACAAATAAAAACACGCACGGCCTTGAACACGTCGAAATCTCTGAACTTCGCCTTCCTACCGGAAATTTTTTTACGCTCGATTTTTAGCACACCTTCAGGACGAAAATACGCTGGATGTTTTCACTACCTAATACAATAAAATGGAAAATTAAAACACAATATTATTTTTTGTACAAGTTTCTATACCTTAATCACCTCATTACCAGTACCAGAGTTAATATGGGTAACGAATTTAATGTGAAGATCCCACTAGCTGTTTGTTGTTGGCGATAAAATACTGTGATTGACAAAAATAATTCAGTTGTAACTGAAGCCATATCGTGTCAGATCCATATATTCGTTTCTGATGTAGGTATCCATTTGATTCGACAACACGATTGCGACTATAACCTTGGAGAAAACCCTAGGCACTACAAGTTGAAACTTTACGATTTCAAGACTCGATTTATGCAAAGAAAATAAGGTTCAGCAGAAATTTCAGCTTCTAAAATGAATTATTAGGAAAAATACCAGGAAATAACGTCTCTTATAGTCCGGTTTCGGGCGTATATGGGTACCTAAGGTAATGAGAAAAAATGCACGATCTTTGTTCTCAATATGAATTACTTATATATATATATATATATAGGTCAACAGACTGCAAAGAACTGGGACTGCTGTTGGGTTTTGCTAGTGGAAGCTGTCACTTGTATGCGATGTAAAAAATTATTTACCAATAAGAATATAAGAAGAGAAAATATAGATTTATAGAATCCTGATCGGATCGACTCGAGGTGGTTCTCATCCGATAGATAATTTCATACAGTTTTCAAAAAAAGGGCTATACATACGTAATATTACGTATTTTTAAGACTAAACAAACTGAAAACGTCAGGTGCTGCAGTCGCTGACCCCAAAATTTTAGTCATTGACTCGCTTAGTGCGGCAGTCGTTGACCCTCTTCAAATTATCGGCGTAAATTTCCAATTTTCCCAACGAATCTATCATGACGCCTTTTCCTATGAGCAACGTGAATCAGACAACTCTTTATGCAAATAAATGCATAGACAATCGATGTATAGGCAGGTACTTATACTTGAGTTAGATAGGCAGACGGAGGCGCGATGCATGTGCAGTTGTGCACCCCCACGGAAAAGAGGAGAGCGAGGAGCTTTTAGTTTCAATTAGAACTCTAATTTCTCAAGAAGTCCTTTGAATAATCATTTAAATTCTCTAGCAATAGCTACACTTTACAAATATTGTTTGGTACTTATGCGTTAGTAAAGTACTACCAAAGCCAGAATATAGGTAGGTACATTATAGGTAGATACTGTTATGATGAACGATATAGTGAATGTTCATTAAATAAAAGACTAGGCAAGTGTGCCATTCACGAAAATACGTGAATTTGAAATTTGATGAATTTAATCTGGCAAATTTGTAAATATGCAAATAATGATGGTGAGCGGCACTATCTTGCTTCAGGTTTAGCGGGGTGAGCCATAGCACTCCCAGGCCCGAAAAAAGATACCACTGCACTCCCGATGTGAGCTATCAGCGTAAACCGGAGGACACCACGAGGAGGTTGAGGTCATCCCATTCTCCTCAAAATGTTTCATGTTCATGATGCATCATGATTTCCTCCATTCTATGTTGTGAATAGATTCCATTTTTTCTCCTTTTTCATTCTTCAGGTAAGTCACCCTTTTTAAACTTTATTTTCTTCATGTATATTACCGTAGTATGAAGTGTTGACATTTTCAGATTCCGATGAAGGAACTTATTACAAGAAGGGCTTTTGCTTATAGTTGAAAAAAGTTTAGCTTAAAGAAGAAAACTGTGAGAAGGCACTTGCACATGGAAGAAAGGACATGGCCTGCAATAATTACAAATTAATTTAACACAACAGTTTTTTCCTTTAAACTAAACTTTTTATCAACTATAAGCAGAAGCCCTTCTTGTAATAAGTATCCTACCTGGCTTCATCGGAATCTGAAAATGTCACACTTCATACTTTGGTAATGTACATGAAGGTAATAAAGCTTAAAAAGGGTGACTTACCTGAAGAAATGAAAGAAATGAGAAAAAATGGAAACTATTCACAACATAGAATGGAGGAAATCATGATGCAGCATGCACATGAACAATTTTGAGGAGAATGGGATGAATTCGCCACACTTAAAGTTCTTTGTGAAACAAAAATTGGAAGTTTTTGTGCAAAAATACGTCTTTCTGGTAACGACTGCCAACAACACAAACAGACATGGTCTCGGTCATGACGAAACTGACGACCAGTGAAACACATCGCTTCTATCTTATCCCTAGGAGACAATGTGAGGGAGTGCAGAGGCAAGTTCACATTATGAGCCCCAACCGCGCCGGGAGTGCAGTGGCTATCAACCTGCCAGCGGAAAGTGAAAGACCGACTCGCCGGGAGTGCTACGGATGCTCCCCCTAAAACGATTCCCGAAATTTTACAATTACACATATTGACGAATCAAATGGATACCTACATCAGAAACGAATATATGGATCTGACACGATATGGTTTCAGTTGCAATCAGTAGCTGATACCTCTGGGACAAATAACGTTTTTCTGGTAAATTAGGTTGTAGTACAGGTAGTTTTTTGGTAGATGACATCATATTTCTATGAGTTTTAAATTAAAAGTGTTTATCGTTATTTTGTATGTGTATATATTGATGTTGTTGTGTTAGACAAACATTACACGCATGTGAATGAGAGAGACAATTATAAGCCACGGGCTCCTACTGATGAATTCCTACTTCTTTGTTACAGGTATTTGGCTATTCCTACTTCAAAGATGTATTACTTGCCTACTCCAATGATTTTTTATCTTCTGGTAAGTACCTACTGTATGTGACCTTGGTAAGTAAAATTTAGATAAATATGCCTTGGTTTGAAGATACGTAGTTTAATTTATTTCAAAGTGTTTCTTCTATTCAGGAAGTTTTCAGGTTTCTATGTTATTATATGTTCATCGTATCCACCATAAAACAAACATCAGTAATGCAAATAAATTCTCTACATTCTGAATGTGGTCTCCCCCTGTGGTACCCACTAACAAAAAAGGCGCTTGGTTACCTACTTACTTTTTTCAAATAGCCGAGAGACAGAGTAATCGTAAGGTCTGTTCCAAGAGCGGTGAGATCAATAAAGGAATCTGAATAGAATCTTTACTGTTTCAACTCTGCCAAGGTTCGGGAATGACTTGACCCATACAGAAACCTCAAGAAACCACCACCATCATAAAATTTAACTGCGACGCTGCACAGTGGGGTGGTGGGGGGGGGGGGGGGGGGGGATGTGCTTTTTCTGGAAATGCAGATTCTTATAGGAAATTTACAGCTGATTTCCGAATAGGTATACCCCATTTTTTATACCTGAAATATCTAATTAGCACTCTAAACCTTCAAAACGCAACCTAGAAAAAACGTTTTTGAACTTAGGAACTGTCCAAATTTTGTTTGTACCTATAAATGAAAAGTTGAAGACCTGAGAACTCAGAGTCGAATAAGACTCCAGCTAACCAACACAGTGGGTACCATGAAACCATACCATGGTGTTTGGTGATTTTTCAAAGTTTTCCTTTTTCGGTCGTCGAAAAATATCGACACGAAATACATCGAAACAAAACACGAAAAAAGTCAGGAAAACGAAAAATTTTGAAGATGATGACACGAGGTACGACTTTGAAACTTAGCGAGCTGTTGTACTGATAGCCAATTTTCAAGTTTCTATGGGCGAGGAAAGTAGAGTGAAGTAATGTGATGTTGCACTGTAAGGTTCTCCGCCGGGCCATCTGCTGGCCGAAACGGTCGCTGGACGTCCGCAATGACACTAGCCATCTGATGCCAGGATCTTTTGGAAGTGGCGGAAGACCACCGCTGACACTGAGATCGGTCGGTAGCCTCCAGGCCCACTTCCTCCTTTCCTGGGGATAAATATTGTCCGGGCGTGATTCAACGCCTTCGTGGATCTTCTCGCAAAGAGGAGCAGGTTGAGGATGAGCATGAGGAAATGCCGTCGGGTCCAGTGGAGGTGGAGTTTTGGACACAGCACTTTTGTTACTCGTCGTGAAGAACCGGTACGCACTTGGCGCCGTGCAAGGAATCTCTGGCGGTGGCTGGAAGAACCACCGCTCAGTGGTCAATTTCGGGGGATAAGTGGAAAAACTCAAAATCGCGTTTTCTAAATATTGTTATACTTCCCTTTCACCTTTCAGGTGAGCTGACGAAAGTAAAAAGTACTCGTACAAAGTTCATCGTTACAATCCAATAAATTAGGATGTATTACTCCTCTCCTTCGTATGTATATCCCTCTCTCTCTCTCTCTCTCTCTCTCTCTCGACATGCCTCTGGGAAGGTCGATTTTGGATGTATAATCGTAATTACAAATGGTAGGTATCAATCATCAAATCACATTTTGTGGTTCCTTTGATTGTAGAATTATTATGGGAGTAAGTACATATGTTGCTGACACCAGCTATGAGCGATCCCCTGAAAAACAAAAGGGGGGATCGCATAAGTGCCTGTTGAGAGGAAAAGCACACACAAAAGCGAGAAGAGGCTGATAAGTAGGAGGGAAATCCGATATTCCACGCTTACCTCTCTCCCATCCGTTGAAATTGATTCAAAATAAATAAAAATAAGAGGGGAACAGAAAGCAAACCGAGTTATGAAAGGAAAGACAACTTCTGTTCAGTTTCCTCGAGAACGTTTCTTATGCGTGGCTTGTTTTTATCAAAGGGTCTGAGCTATACATCACAGCTCCCAGATATGGAGAACCTTTGTCAGCTAAGGGAAGAGGAACCCCCCCCCACTATATCCCCCTTCCCTCATCCATCTGCCAGCCCGTAGCAGCCCCTAGGGCTTCCATCCCCCTCCACACCATCACGCCCCAAAACTGTCCTACCTTCTCCAAACCTCTCATCCCGCCGCTGAAACCTTTCCATCA
>JAEMON010000001.1:14581696-14608106 GCA_030264115.1 Lygus lineolaris | reverse complement strand
GACAGTTTTTGTCGCCATTTTTGTCACAGTCGAACATGGTTAAGGCTCACCGTGCACGTTCAAGAGAAAAATAATAGATATAATAACCCTACACATTTTTAGCGTTTTTCTTATTCTGTTATCTGTTTTGGGGCAAGCGCCAGCAGGTAAAATCTCCCCACAACATGATCTACCTTTCCTAATTCCTGTCTTTCCTTACGACCCAACGCCTCTCCTATATTTCGTACCAACTAGGAGAAGATAATGAACTCTGAAACGTAAGGTCGTGAGCTCCTCATTAGTGAGCAGAAATTCGGGTTCAACCCTCATTAATGTTACCTGTATAGCTAACAAAAGCCCATATATAGGTCAACGTTGTATTCTCTTACTACTAAGATTAATTTATAAATGTACATATCAGTTTATTGTGGAATCTATCACTGTGTGATAGTGAATGTGGATGTGGAATCTATCACTATGAGCATGTTTGAGGTTCTAGCAAGTTCGATGAAATAAATAAAAAAGTTAGAGAAACTGGATCCACTGGATATTTAATTGAATAGTGTGGCTGTGAGTTTGTTGATTCATTGCAACTTGGAAAAGAACATCAAGGTTCTACACTGGAAGAATTAAAAAAATATAATTTACTGCTCACAACGAAAATATGAGATTTAGAAAAGGAATCCAAACGCAGAAACTTGATGATCCACAATCTCATCGATCAAGAAAGGAATGTCAGTGAAAAGGACAGCGACATTCAATTCGATAGGTTCACACAAAAATTTACAGTACAAATTGCATCATAAGAAGTATGAAAAACTTGACGTTTATTCCTCAGCTAGATTTTGAGCCTTAGGTCCTTCTTTCAACAGCCTAAACTCTAAATTTGTAGTTGTCAACAATAATCGCATTTTTAACACGTTGACTTAGATATTTACTTTCAATGATTGAATCCATATTGACGCATTAGGAGGCAATACACGACTGAAAAGAAAGACATGATCTTTGCAAAGCAGTTGCTCGAATCGCTTCGAGATAACCAACCTTGCCCACTTGGAATGCGCTTTATTTGCCCACTTTGGATATAGCATCCGAGCGTCCTCACCTGCATTTAGCCAGTTTGGAACCCCCCACTCAAGGCAGAGTCAAAACGATACCAAAAGTCCCATTCATGCAGCATGAGTTAATGAGCGAATTTTCAAAGAATAATTTTAACTGATTTGCTGGGTGATTCTTATAGGGAATTTCACGCTGATTCCGATTGTACCAAGTGTTCCTATGTTTCCGATGGTAATTTACAGCAAAAACCTCAAAAAACGTTTTTTTTTACGATTCTGTCTCTAAATTTTCAAAATTTGAACCCTTGGGGTACTCCGAAAATGCTGGCGAACTCATCCTTTCTTTTGATATTATTGACATTATGAAATTTTTTCTAATTTTCAGCTCGATTCTTCGGTCAGATTTCGTCTGGAGACACATATATGTTTGATATATATGACAAATAATATGTGTTACATTTCAGGAATCGTTTTATAATGGTCTGAAACGGATTTCCATGCAGACAATTTTGAAAAATTTGCATTATTAAAATGTTTTACAGCTTTTTCATAAATAAATATAGATTTTTTTGCGCGTATACTTATGTTCGGTACACATAAATTGACCATTCGAGGGGGAATAACATCGGAAGTGGTTTATGAATTAGAAATAGAACACCCATGGGGAATTTGGTTGCTATTCTTAGGACATATTCATAACAATGTTCAAGCTAAACTACACTCCTAGGCTGCACATTGTTGTTGTGTTAATACCTGCCAAGACAAGAATTGCTCTTTTTCGGGTCCCCTTTTATTTCTTCTGTTAGCGAATTTTCGAAGGAAAAATGAAGCTATTGCAATGGCTTCAAAATTTTTGTAATGCAAATTTTTGACAATTTTCTTCATGGAAATCCGTTTCGGACCATTCTAAAACGATTCCTTAAATTTAACACTTTCTCATATGTATATATATATTTATATATGTGTCACTCCAGCCGATGTCTGGCCGTGGGATCGAGATAAAAAATCCAAAAAATTTTGAAAATGTCAATAATATCAAAAGTAAGGATGAGTTCGTTGGCCAGAATTTTTGGAGTACTCCAAGGGTTCAAATTTTGAAAATTTAGTTTCAAAAATCGCTAAAAAACGTGTTTTTTTGAGGTTTTTGGTGTGAACTACCCTCTTACACATAGGAACATATGGTATATTCGGAATCAGCGTGAAATGTCCTATAAGAATCACACACAAAATCGGTTAAAATTACTCTTCCAAAATTCGCTGCATGAATGGAACTTTACTCACTACCTTGTAACGCCGGAAGGCCTTTACAAATAAACAATTTCATTTCATTTCAACTTTACTCACTATTTCTATCCGCAGGGTATGGTTCGAGTATATGTTTATAACAACACTGTTGCCTGTTTTGATTTATTTCCCTTAAACTTCGACTTCAAAACCTCGGAGAACAAAGATTTCTTCGTGGGAGTGACAATATCTGAGAGCATATTCGCCTCAAGGGATGAGTCCAACGTGTCGTTCAGTCTGTGAAATTTATATGCTGTGAGTGGTTTGGTCGGCCGGATAGGTAAGACATTACTCCATCAAGATTTTCTCATTAATTTATTGACGTTTCGCACAACCACTGTGTGCATTCCCAAACTTATGTCAAGCAGGTTGGTAAGTATCTATACTCCGAGAAGCTCGAATACGTACAAATCCACAAAACAAGGTTATATACACACCAAGGTGTATTTAAACAAGGTTTCATACTACATAATAACAGTTCATGCAACCAGGAGACAAAATCTAGCTTTTTGCTTAGCAAGCTTATTAGGCGAACTTTCGATAGCACGAATGGTGGTTTTTACTGGAGGGATGCATATAAAAAATGTGTATAGTGGTCTGTGTGAAGGGGAAGTGAAAGGGGGATGACGGGATTAAAAAGGAAGTGAACACATAGTGGACAGGCTATCTGGCCTTACAATGTGAAGAGGATTAGGTTGATTTTCATTCTTTCTTGGTGTTTCCTGTGTTGTATCGCGGATTGATTTTATTATTCTATGTGAATTTGATTTTCTCATTTTTTCATATCATAAAAAAATTAGAGAAATCTTACTCTGGGTGTGACAATTATTACCTACGGGCTTTGACCACGTGAGTTAATCTCAAGTTTCATTGGCCAATGATATAGGTAGGTTGTGTACTTGTCTCCTAGGCACACTGTATATTTCACTAGACATGCCTTTCAGGCACATTTTCAGTTTGCTATACTAAAGGCGCCACAGGCGATAGGTAATATTCTCCTGCCCCTCAGGCACGTTTACACTTGTGATAGTTGTCTTTCCTAAAGGCGCCCCAGGTGATAGAATATTTGACTTGTACCCCTCTGACACGCATTTGGCTTTACGAAGCATAGTAGGTTTCTATCTGCCCAACCTTGGGCACATTCCTAAGACGCCCAAGGGCAAAATTTCTTTCTGCCCTACGGGTCCTTTTCTGTTGTTACATATCCTTACCACTAAGCAATATTTTCTTACCTGCTTGTGTTGCACGAATGTTCCTAAAACCTTTATTTTATGAACACACACATCTTGAACGTGCCTAGTTTTCTTTCTTCAACCACCCTGGTTCCTCAGCACATGCTGACAGGTAATTGAAACACACTACCTCTTTTCTAGCTCACACTAGTGCCCTAAAATGGAATAGCCGGAAAGACCCACTGCCATTTGATCAGCACTAATCCTACTCTGAAAACGTATGAATTGAATTCAGTACCTACCTTCGAAATTCTCGGTGATGAATATTCAGATATTCTCCCGTTTTTCGCGTATGTAGGAGTTTTTGTGCAGTAAAAATTCCGAGTGTTAGGACATTATTTCAAAATCCAGTTTTCATCGGTTTTTTCAAGAAAGTTTTCCTGCAAATAAAAATAAAATAAATACGAGTGTACGAATTATGAGGACGAATATACTAGAATATATGGCCATTGAAGATGCAACACTTGCTAACTGACATTTTGGGCAAAGTGAGATTATTATGCAGTCAGAAGCGAAATATAGTGCCACGTCGATCTATGAAGTTAGTTTCAGCAAAAACCCAACAGAATGCGCTCAAATCGCAAAAAATTATAACATGTGATATCTGATAATGGAAGATGCAACCTCTGCAACTCAGTTTTTTGTCTCTCCTGAAAAGTTGCCAAAAGTCAGTTAGCACGAGTTGCATCTTCAACGACGATATAAAAAGGTATATTTTCGGTGGGAGATGTGTGAGATGAATGTGAGGAAATACTGGTCACGGACTCAATGCAGGCACCGGTCATGCCATGGAAGTGTGAAATACCAACTAAAAATTCACACTAACTGCTTCGAAATAGATACTACCCCAAAAGCGCCTGTTTAGCATCAATTCAGGGTTCATGTATGTAATATCCTAGAATATTACACCCTTTGTCATTCTGAATGTCCTTACCGGCCGACACCGACACGATATCCGGGGCGCCAAGTGAACGAAGTTGTTTTCAAGCCTATCCAAGCTATAGGAACCCGCTTAATTCTGCTTAATTCGTCGCCAGAGCCGCGGTAGGTCTGGCCCAACGCCAACTCTTCCCTCGCCGTCAACATGCTTCACAAACGTACGACGCACGTTGGAGGGGGAATTTTCATTGTTTAAACGCTATAAAGCTAATATACTGCTCAGGAACTACTGAATCTCAGATGTCGCATTACGAACTCTGTTGTGCCTCTTTCTATATAGTTTTCTGTGTGGTGAGAATTATTTATTGTACGCCAAAAGTCGTGACGTGACAGTTGGCTACAGTCGTGATAGTGGAGCTTCGAGATTTTCGCTCTCTCCCAACCTTCTCGTATCGAACCCTCTCTATCAACCCTCTCTATCCATTCTTATTTCGTTCACATATCTATGGAACCTACAGTGTTTACTTTGATTTCCAGTTTTCTTAACCCCTTAGCTTCCACCTCAAATGTTTGCCCATTTCGTTCCACCTGGATCTGGCAGACCCAGTTGTAATGATTTCATTAAATTCCCCACATTTATCACTCAATTTTTATTCTTATGGTAGAAAATAGTAGGTTTTTATGGTTGAAAATATTAGTAACATTACAAACTAGCCGTCTTTTTTGTCTCGGTCTTATATTGGTCTTCTAACTGTCTGTATATAAAATACTCTTGGGTGACTATATAAAGTGAAATAATGTTTAATGTGTTTAATGTTGGTTAAATTAAACCTTAAGGTTTACTGTCAACTCGTGATAAGAATACAATTTGTTCACGTACTTTATTTGAGAACTCTATCGGCAGCCTGATTATGGTTTCCTTATATATCAAATGCGCTCGCAACCCATATAACTCTACATGCTAGTTACGACGGGTTCTTCAATAAGGCACGAAAACAAATTCATATTTCCCCTTATGAGTGTGGGTCGGTCTCCTTGGTCCCGTCAGGCCGCCAGCATATGGTGAAGGTGGTGGATGGGGGATTTGTCGTTGGACAGTCTCCCATCCCCGCTCGAACTGTCCTGGAGGTTTGGCGGTACCTTGGAGTCGACTTCATGGGGGTGGCCACCATTGCTGCAAGCCGTGTGGACCTTGGTAGAGCGTTGAAACGCGTTACCAAGGCTCCATTGAAGCCTCAGCAGAAGCTGCGCCTCCTTCGCACGTACTTACTGCCAAAGCTGACCTACGGGTTGGTCTTTGGTAGGCTTACTGCGGGGAGGCTGCTTGAATTAGATCGTGAGATACGCTCTGCTGTGCGCTCTTGGCTGCAAGTCCCGCCTGGTGTCCCAAGTGCTTACATCCACGCACCGGTTAAATCCAGTGGACTCGGCATTGTCTCTCTCTCTCTCTCTGCTAGCATCCCATCCCTCCGCTGCAGGCGCCTGCTAGCCCTTCGGGGATCGAGCTGGGAGGTCGCCCGTGTGGCTGCTGA
This sequence comes from Lygus lineolaris, assembly GCA_030264115.1. NCBI lineage: Eukaryota > Metazoa > Arthropoda > Insecta > Hemiptera > Miridae > Lygus > Lygus lineolaris. Next base: position 14,602,142 of record JAEMON010000001.1, on the reverse strand, counting down.
TCTAGATTTCGTCCAACAGCAGTTAGCATGGTGAGACCGAGCAACACCAACTGCTCCAAAACCCAGCTCCCCTGCTGAGTTCGCAGCTGCACTACATGAGTCAGTAGATGGTAAAGAACTCCGACAGTGCTCTGAGTCCCCCATATCCTCCCAATTGGTGGAATGGGCCTCAGAGGGCATTGGGGCCCGCGACTACCGTAACTTCCACGCCGTGCGCGTGGCATCTTTGCCCACAGCGGTAAGATGTTCAAGGGGTAGTCGCGGGATAACAAATACTCAATGCCGTGCCTGTCGGGGTGGAAATGAAAATCTCTACCATGTGGTGCAGCAGTGTCCGCGAACTCATGGTGGCCGCATTCTACGACACGATGCGGTTGCCAAGCAGGTAGCAGGTGCATTAACATCTAGCGGCTGGGACGTGGAGAGGGAGAGACTCTACCATATGCCGAGTGACCAGGGCAAGAAGCCGGATATTGTTGCCATTAAGCCCGACGGGTCTGCCATTATCCTGGATGTCCAGGTTGTCAATGGCAGCATGGACATGGAGCAGACCTGGCGGGCTAAGAAAAGCAAATATGATGGACAAGATTTGAGGCAAGCAATATCTGAGCTAAAAGGAGTGGTGGCAAGCAACATCAGGGTCATGGCCGCGACCTTGTCATGGCGCGGGGTATGGTGTGGTAAGAGTGCCACGGAGCTGCTCGAGTTGGGCATCTCAGCAGGTGTGCTCCGTGGTATTACCACCCGCGTCCTGCTCGGCTCATATTTGAACTGGTGGTCGTTCTATAGGGGCACTTCCTTTCATCCCTCTCTCCCTCCCCCACCCTGTTCAGCATCCTTTCCCCCTCGTGCCGGCGTCGGGTAATCTTGGGCGTCCTCCCCATTATCAGTTAATTTATTTAGTTCTTATCTAATGGGGTGCCCCCTCCGCCTTTGAGGGGAGTTTTATTAAAAAATTCGAAGTTTTCAAGGCTCTTACGGTGGCTTGCTGCACGTCGAAGCTCCAATCATCCTCAGTGGATAGCCGATTGAATTCATCCTTGGTTCTCAACATGGCGTTATTTCTTGAATAATGTTTTGGTCCGGTAGGAACACACAATATTTGTGGCCCTCTAGTAGCACGAGGTGAAGTTGTCATGCCAAACCACACGTTGCCCAAATCCGTGAAGGAACAAGGAGTTGGCAAGTCTGCGAAAGCATTGCAGACTTACTCGAAAATGATTCGTTTTAATAAAAACCCTCCCAACGGAGCCATCCTATATGCCAGTATCATGGCAATTTTCACTAAATGCGCTCTTTCGAGGCTTTGCATTTGAGTTAATATGTGGCCATATACCACTGAGCAAAACTCTATCAGAGGACGAACTAGGGAAGTCATAGAAATGCACATAGTTTGCGAGCTCCTGGATCTTAGGAGTCTCTTTTTTCATAAACCCTAGCATCCACAAAGAGGAATTATCGTCCGAAGGCTCTTGAAAACAGGGTTCCTACGGCACAGTAAAAGAACTGAACCGCTAACAGATACGCTGAGTTCGCATCGGGAGCCCGAACAGTGTTGGCTTTGGAGATGGAACCAATAATTTTCAAAAATAAACTTCTTTACACTTTTAAAAACTGGTTCTGACGCAAAGGTGAAATATCCAAAATAATAACAAAACCTGAACGGAAGGTAATCACAATGCTAATCTAGGGATGGCAAAAAAGTATCGATTCTCAAAAGAATCGATTTTTTCAAAAAAAAAAAAAGGATCGATACATCTAGATTCTTTTTTTTTCCTGCGATGCATCGGACAATCGATTCAAAATTTCGAGAATCGGCCCGATTCTTTTCATTATGACGGCAAAATTTTGACAATCCAGACAACCAATAACCACAATGGAAAAGTGAAAATACCCCAAGAATCAAGAACAACCAACACTGCCTATCACAATCTAATGACCCTGTCCATCATCCATGATGGACCAGTAAAATGTGAAACAACTGTCTCAACTTAACTCGACGACGTAACCTCCCCTTTTTATATCATGTAATTAGTTTTGTGTAAAAACTATAGTACTTAATTATAACTACTATACGATTTAATTAGATACATTATTGTATAGTCATTAGTAATTAACAGTTTCGAGTTAGCTCTAGTTTTTGGTAATTCAGTCCGACTTATTTATAAATTTGAAAAAGTATCGATTCTTTAAAAAATCGATACTTTTATAAAAAATTGATACGATTCTTTTCGATTCTTTTCTAAAAGATCGATACGATTTAAATCGATTCATTTTGAAGAATCTGACATCCCTATGCTAATCATCAAGGTAGTAAACCTTATACTACCACAAAGATGCGAATGAGTAACAAAACCTGAACGAAGAAAACCACAACTCGAGCACTTTTAGGGCTTGTGTTGTATTTTGTTTGGTTGGCATTTCGGACGGGTTTGGCCTATGACAGGCGACACCCTTTTCGATGTAACTTTCCCGCCAAAGGGCAAAAATAAATATTTCAATAAATTTTTCTAAAAATTACAGATACACTATTTTTGCCCTACGACTTCATTATTTTTTCTTTTGAGCCATTACCTTCCAGAAAAAAATGGAAAAAGTGATGATAATTCCTCATTGCCCTCGAACAAGTCTCCTCAACGTGATCAGTGATAGTTCCACATATTATGAAAACGAGTAGTAGAAGTCCATTAATTCTAATATTTTTGTGGTGTTAACGCCGGAGTTGTCAAAAGTCTAAGCAATAGGTTGCAACCAATACGAGTGTTTTAACATGGAACATGTTTTTACAGGGGTAAACTGGGTTGGAAAGAGTGAAAGCTCCGTTACCCCCTTCCGGGGATTTACCTCGTCAATCTTCACCCCTCCTTAACCTGCCCGCTCCGAAGGCCGCACCAGCCCCCACCCTTCCAATTCCACCTTTTCTCGACATATCTACGTATCCTCTGTTATTATGTACCTATTCGAAAAACATGTTCCATGTTTTTGGCCACGCTCGCTTATGAAAACCAGAGAGGAGTGGGAAAGAGCCACCAACAGAAGGCGAGAAAAATGAAAATGCAGAAGCTATGTTGTAGGGCAGGCCCTTACTTCGGAAGAACGGAACGGAAAAGGCGCTATCCCCGCAAAAACTGTGATTACGGACCCCATCAAAGCCCTAATGGACCACGTTGATGACTCAATGCTACGAAAGGAAAGAGCATCAAATGAATAGCCCGAGCTGGGGCCCATTCTTTCGGGGGAACAGGCATTCAGAAGGAACAGATGTCCCTACGGTGTGCAGCCAGAAGAGATGTTTCTCTGATGGTCATGAGAAGTCGGAAATTGAAAACCGAGTTTCGTCAGCGGGTCGAGCGAGGCGCCTACGAATGGTTATTACTCCTCGGGTTTTACTTCCCACGAAAGTGCTTCGACTCGAACTTCAATCGCCAACTAGTTTGAACTCAACCTCCAATCAAAACGCTTGGACTGGAACACAGCAGACATTCTCAACTCCTCGCCCATCGTTTCCAGTAAAATTTCGCTCATGGCCTCTCCATCATTGTCTTCAATAATGTACAAACAATAATGCTATAGTGTACGGAATTTCATATGAAAGAATATTATTAGGAATGGAGTATTTCAGTGGGCACTGTGTCTGAAATTTGAATTTTCGACCTCCGATTCGGATTCAGCACCCTAAAAATAACCGCACAGCAATTTTCAGGTAAGGGTATTTTCATGACAATATCAGGCAAGGGTCAGCCCCCCCCTCAGATACGGACGGGGGGTGACATTATATGCCTATCTTATTCTCTACGACCCTTTTTCGTCCACTTTCGAATTAGAAATGTATTTATTTTCATTTCAATTTATCGATAAATTGTATAGTAAAACATCTGGTGCGAGGCTTTACACTACTTTTCTCACCCGTAAACACTTGAAAAAATGGCTATTCTTTCGGATTTTAACGCTGATTTTGGCCCTGAATTTATTTGTATGGAGATGAGGGGTATTGGAACTTGTTTCTACCTGTTAGAAGAGTAAATCCTGTGAATTTCATGAAAATCGTTTGAGCTGTTTCGGAGAAAAAATAGAAAATTGGCTAGAAACGACGACGCGCGAGCGAGTACGCGTGCGCATATGTAAATATCCTGTAACTACTGTTACTGTTTCTCCATGGATCGATTTTGCTCTAATTCCCCTATGAATTTGATTGCCGTGGAACCAATGGCAATGAATCTCCAAGACGATTGCTAATTAATTTCAGAACAAGTGGATCAGTAATAGCTACTCCGTATGTGCAAACTTGAAATTTTTTCAAAAGATGACTCCGGAACTATTTTACGAATACGGTGCAATTTGCTCTGATTCTATACGTCCATGTTACAAAAGTGAGGAAGCTATACTGCCTACCCAACTTGGCAGACGCTTTATTCCACCAAACTTTAGTTCTTTCGGAGATGTTTCCAAAAACGGTCGGAAGTTCAATAAGAGAAAGGGAAGAGGGGAATAATCCCCTATAAATTATTATTAATGAAGAATAAATGAAATTCATAAAATGCCAATCAGTAGGTACTTAATTACTAAAAAAAAAAAAATAACCTTGAAGTTTCACAAATAATTGTAATTGGGCTTTAGCCCGTTATCACAAATAAATAAATAAGTGAACGAGGGTAGATGAAAAGGAGTAAGGAAAAGGGGTGTGACGTCATCTGACAAGTATCGCCCTCGCACGTGAAAAGCGAGGTGACAGAAGATGACGTCACGCGTATTTCGTGTGCTTCCCAACCCCGCATCTTTCGTACGAGGAGTATTTTACCTACTTATGTTAGAATAATATATCGTGAGGTCCGACCTCTAATGCATGTGGTTTCAAACGAGTTGAAATCCGACATCATGAAAATTTAAAAAACGTCGCATGAAATCATTTGATGTTTGAATGGATATTTGTTCCTTTTAGTAACTCAACACCTATTCGCGATTCTTAATCGTGTTTACTTCTTCTTTTTTTAACCCTCCTTTTACCTTTTGTGGTGAGCGAACGGTTGGTTGGTCGTACAGTGCCACGGATGGTCTTCTTTGATCCTAAAAATCGGTCTCTACCCATTTAAAATCTTGGGAAAAACCATGCACTATCAAGACGTTCCAAACTAGTTCGTTTTGTTGCTTCAATCTCCATTTTTAGCGAATTTTCGAAGAAAATGAAGCTATTGTAATGGCTTCAAAATTTAAAGTGTTAAATTTAATGCAAATTTTTGAACATTTTCTTCATGTAAATCCGTTTCAGACCATTCTAAAACGATTCCTGAAATTTAACACTTTTTTTATATGTATATATATAATACATATATTTATATATATGTGTGTCACTCCAGACAATATCTGCCCGAAGAATCGAAATAAAAATCCAAAAAATTTTTAAAATGTCAATAATATCAAAAGCAAGGATGAGTTCGTTAGCTAGAATTTTTGGAGTACTCCAAGAGGTTAAATTTTGAAAATTTAGTTTCAAAAATCGCGAAAAAACCTGTTTTTGAGGTTTTTGGTGTAAATTTCCATCTTATACATAGGAACATATGGTATATTCGGAATCAGCGTGAAATTTCCTATAAGAATCACTCACCAAATCGGTTAAAATCATTCTTTGAAAATTCGCTCATCAACTGATGCTGCATGAATGGGACTTTTTTACCTTAGTTTCGTTGCTCTTTTTGATCCGAAATGGGACTTGCGTGTCGAATTTCGTCCTGTAGTTTTGGATAAATTCGGCGTATTGCAGCGGAGGTCGGCGGACGAACGGATTTTTACATTTGACTGTCTGATTTTCTGCATCTTGAAACGTTAAAATTTAAAATTTTTAGGTTTATCAGTCAATTGAAAATGATTGAAGAACAATTGATCATTGAAAATAACAAACCACAACCAAACCAGCCGATGTTTTGTGGCCCACTCGTGTTATGCACTTCCCGTGCAGCGTATTGGTGACTAGTATTCATTGTACGTATTCACTTTCTTGTACAATTGCAGCCTCTCCTTAGAAGGGTCTGGGGGATTTCATGTGTATGTGATTAGTTGATCACGGTTGATGTATCACAATGTTGCTGCCAATCATTCCGACTACGTGGGTGGTATCCGTGACACTCTGTCCATGTCTATGCTTCGACCGCTCTCAATGATCCCCGCAGAGCTGGATAACTTGATCACGCCCTTCTCAATCATCTTTCGTTCGGTGCAGCTCAATGATGGGACAAGACTTCCCTCAGGGACCCACGACTTGTTCCGGGAGGGGATTATTTGACTGTCACATTTGTCGAAACACGGTGTTGTCTCTGAAGGCTTTTATCGACTGGGTTGATGATTGTATTTTTGTGGTTCCCTGTACTTTCACGAACTCGACTAGGTACTCAGCTCCTGACACGTAATCGATGACACGAGTTTACCCCGAAATCTTTCCTGACCAACGAATACAGGTGTGCGAGCGTTATTGAACTGTCCCTTCAGTGGTCGCAACCTTTTTAAGTCTCAGCACCCATTCTGTGACTTCCTCCCTATTGGTGTGCTACTGGTAGTTTCCCATAAGTAGGGATGCATTCGAACCCTCGAAAATTCGAAAAGCATAGTTCGGGTTCGAGTTCGTCACGAACTGTTCGAGTTCGAATACAGGGTATGATTGAAGACAGGTTGGTCCCTATAACGTGAACATCCCATTTTTCAAGAAATAATTAGGTTATTAATTTATCAAAATGAAAAAAAAAATTTCGTCAAGCTGGGTGGGCTTCCTCACTTCTGTAACATCCACGTAGAGCCAGTCAGTGAAAATTTCAGCGAATTTGGAAGAATAGTTTCGGAGTCATCCCAATGAAAACAAATTTCAATTTTTCCCATACCCAGCAAGTATTACTGGCCCAATCGTGACGAGATTCGTAGGTAATTGTCCTGTAGTCAGTTTCCAACTACCCTCCGAATTTGAGTGAAATCGGTCCAGTAGGCACTGAAAATCGTAGTTTAAGGAAATTCACGTTTGCGCATGTGCACGAGCTACCCTAGAGGACCGTCTTGGGTCTAACCCGCGTGATTCCTGGAAAACTCACCTAAATTGGTTGAATAGTTCTGGAGTTATTCTGTGATAACGAACTTGAAGTTTGCGCATGCACAGTAGCTATTAATTGCTGATTCAATTGAGACGAATGCAAAGGTAATTGTCCTGGTGTCATCGTCCGAATACTCTTCGAATTTGGGCAAAACTGGTTCATTAGGACCTGTAAAACCAGAGTTTCAGGATGTTCACGTTTGACCAACAGTAATAAAATTCATAAGAGACCGTTCAGGGCATCACCCGGACAATCCCTCAAAATATCGTCAAAATCGGACCACCATGCTCGATTTGACATCAAGAGGTGCACTCTGGTGAGCAAATGTTCAACTTTGAGCTGCTCCCTTGTTCTCAATCTGGTGAAACTACACTCATTTGGCAAGGAATTTCTGGCTGGATGGCGGTGGTCTGTGGGGAACACGCTCGATTTGATATCTGTTAATGTGGGGTATCCATGCACTCTGGTGAGCAAATGTTAAACTTCTAGCTGCTCCCACGTTCTCAATCTGGTGAACTACACCAGGAATGGCAAATCGAAAGGGGTATATCGATCAATTGGTATATCTTCATTTTAGCGAATTTTTCTAAGAAAATGAAGCTATTTGTACTCGTATTTGCGGGGAAAGTTTTTCAGACATCTATATTTGAATTAGTACTTTTGAAATTTATTCGAACACCCGAATATGATCGAATCTCGATGTGATCGAATATTCGATTTGACGCTCGATTTGACATCTGTTCAAGAGCGCTACCTACGCATTCTGGTGAGCAAATGCTCAACTTCGAGCTGCTCCCTCGTTCTCGATCTGGTGAAACTACACCAATTTGACAAAGAATTTCTGGACTTTTTAAAATGTTCAAAATGGATTATTCAAGAAAAATAGTGAATTTTCGGACATTTGACATCTGTTCAAGAGGAGTACCTATGCACTCTGGTGAGCAAATGTTCAACTTCAAGCTGCTCCCGCGTTCGGTTCAAAAGTTCGTGAGTTCGAGAGTTCGAATGCACCATCCATAAGTGTTTATGATTTATAAATTTTTATTCTGTGTTTGAATGCGTGAGAGAATATACTACCGTGAAAAACGAGCCTGCACCTTTCAGTGACAATGGTTATTGCGAGCAAATGGAAGAGTTTAGAATGTAAGGGAGGTAAGGGAAGAACTGACTAATGAAACTGGGACTAGTAGGTATGTACAAGATGATGAACCAAGTTAACTGCAAAACCTGGAAATTCAATGTGGAATTGGAACTAGAAGAACGAGGACTATTGGTTGTGAGCTTGCGTGTTGTGCCAGTCTCGGCTACCCTTCGAAGCCTTCAGCGCTGAGGTTCTGGTTCCCTAATTATCGTTTGATAGTGCACAGGTCAACAACTCGTACCGGGTGTCAGTTTCCGAGGCTCATAACCCATCACGATTTAATGGGACGTACCCTGGAAATGTATGATTTCAAAACAGCATGTTAGTATTATTTTCTCTGAGGGGTTTGTTACCCACTAATATATAAGCCCTATGATATGATGTCAAGCTGTTAGACAATATTTCTTTGATGTTAATAACAGAACATGGTGCAGTCTTTCACCTCGAAATCAGAGGAGAGATGTTTGGACCTCTACAATGCACTTAAACCATTGGCTTCATGAAGGCCACAGTAGGTGTAGCACCACGTGTCGTTGAGTATTGTTGATTATGGATTTTTAAATGCCGGAATTATTTGGAGCGGGAATATTCCGGAATATTATGGAACCACCAGGCAATTAGCGAAATTTCGAAGAAAACGAAGCTATTGCAATGGCTTCAAAATTCAAATAATGAAAATTTTTGAAAATTTTCTTCATGGGAATTCGTGTCAGACCATTCTAAAAGGATTCCTGAAATTTAACACTTATAGGTATATATAATTTCAAAATGTCAATAATATCGGAAGAAAGGATTAGTTCGTTGGCCAAAGTTTATGGAGTACTCCAAAGGGTTAAATTTTGAAGATTTAGAGTCAACAATCGCGTTTTTTAGGGTTTTTGGCGTAAATTATCATGTTAAACAAAGAAAACATTTGGTATATATGAATCAGCGTGAAATTTCCTATAAGAATCATCCACCAAATCTGTTGAAATGATTTATTGACAATTCTTTCATCAACTCATGCTGCATGAATGGGACTTTTGATTTAGCACTGCACTCCCTATCAACCGTCTATGACACTGCCGCTCTAAAGTACGCGATTCCTCGTATTCCCTTCAGTCTCGTTGCTCTTGGAAAGAACGATAACATTTGAATAAATAATAGAGGATCAAACAAAGGAAGGAATTACACACTTTAAACGTTGTCGAGAGTTTGGCGAGGGACGTAGAAATGAGCCAGTGGGGACCGGGCGGACCATATTGCAAAGCAGCACTGGCCCGTAAAAACCCCACACCCACATTTCGAGGGGTTAGGACCTTTTTTAGCACGTTTATTTGTGTGTACATAAATTCCGTGAGAACTGTCTACCACCTCCAACTCTTTCAAACCAAGACACCCCTCCCATGTATGTATTCAATGTTTTCGCTTCCTCACTACCCGAAGGTCGTGCCTTATTCGTTTCAGGACAAAAATTAATTTTGGTTCCATGTCTGTCCGTGGTCAATTACATGTCCCGGTCAATACGAAATGATGGCCCCTAGATTATCCCTTGTGAATTTCATCGCTGTCAGACCGAAAACTTCCGTCATAACCTAATGGCCCGATTTTGCTCATATTTGGTGAGTAGTTGAAGGCTGGCCTCAAAAAGATTGCCCATGAATTACAATAATGTAGAAGTATATTCGTGATTTATTACAATGATAGTGTAAGCAGCTTTGTTATACTAAAACAATGTTGGAGCGATAATGTTGTAATTTTCAGGGAATTTTTGATGAAAATTCAGCTATTGCAATGGCTTCAAAATTTGAATAATGCAAAATTGTAAACTTTTCTCCATGGAAATCTGTTTTAGACCATTCTAAAACGATTCCCAAAGTTTAAGACTTTTTTAGGTATATATATATGTATGTATGTATGTATGTATGCAATATGCATGCGTCACTCCAGACGATATCTGACCCTGGAATCTAGCTAAAAAATCCAAAAAAATTTCAAAATGTCAATAATATCAAAAGAAAGGATACGTTCGTTGGCCAGAAATTTTTGGAGTACTCCAAGGGGTCAAATTTTGAAAAATAAGGGTCAAAGAACGGGTTTTTCGAGGTTTTTCGTGTAAATTAACATCTTAAACATAGGAACATATATGGTATGTTTGGAATCAGAGCAAAGTTTCCTATGAGAATCACCCATCAAATCGGCTGGAATGATTCTTCGAAAATTCGCTCATTACCTCATGCTGCATGACTGGAACTCTTTTGTACCTCTTACCTCTTGTGTCAAATGGAAAGGTAATTATCATAGAATAATATAAAATCCTTGTGGAGAGGGGGCTTGTCAAATAAACGTCAATGCGTCAGGGCCCTGTTGGTTGGAAGTGATGAGCGCAGGGTGATGTGGGCGCTGTTAGAGTGGTAGGGATCATTTCAATGTGAAATTCGGTCGGAGTAACAATTCCTCGCGCCATTGCCAGCTCGTGGCTCTAGAATCGACTCTGATACAAGGACAGTTGATGTGTATGAGTTGAAATAAAAATAAAACAGCCCCTTTGAGTACATAACAGAAGAACATCAAAACATTGTTACTCGAAGACCGATTCCTCCTTTTCAAACCACCAACTCCTTGGAGCATTGTGGGGTCTCTGGCCACACGCCAGTCGTCGCCAACCAAGTGGCAAGTGACAGGTTTCGGTGCGGACGAAACAAACTTACCTTTTCAAATTCCTGAAAAACGGAAGTTGGGGCCCTCAAAACACAGCTGATTCACCAGAATCATGTCAGAAGCACAGTGTAACAGAGACAACTTGATTAGAGACAAGGTTTTAGCTTGGTTTCCATGGTAACCAACTACAATAGATATTACTAAGGCAATGATTTGTGACAATGTATCGTGACCACTCTCAATCATTTTCGATTTGGGAGAGAAATTAATTCTTTTTTTTACTCCGATAAATAATATTTTTTCAAACATAAATTACGTTTTATTGTGGAAAGACGTTGATTTCCCGATTAAAATCGACGTTTTACACCAAAACTCACATGTCTTATACTAATGAGTTAGACATCGTAAATTATATATATATATATATATATATATATATTTTTACGCTGAATTGAGTGGTCACAGTTTCAGACCTACATCATACATTCTTGCCAGGCACTTATGGAAACACTTCCTCTAATTCTTAGCTCTACAGCTCTTGTGGTATGAAAAAAAAAAAAAAAAAAAAACAACATAGCGTAACTACGGGAAGATAATGACGTTTGAATGCGGGATAACCTCGATTTTCATGTAAAAATGTATGTTTTTCATCAAAAACGACGTGTAACTTATTATACGAAAGGTAATCCAAAGAAGGAAGTAACAGGTTTCGGTGCGTACGAAACAAACTTACCTTTTCACTTTCCTGAAAAACGGAAATTAGGGCCCACAAAACACAGCTGATTCACCAGAGTCATGTCTGATACTGGCGACGGTGAAGATTTAAGGAAATGCGGAGACGTGGGATAATTTGGTGGCGACTTAATGAACAGAACACTAGTGGGACAGAAATTATGCAACTCGAGTATGCTACTTCAAATAGGAATAATGCGCTAGCATAGGTCAAACAACTAATATACCTACCTACGTCTGGAAGTCTACATGTTAAAGTGTCCAAATAATACTGGGGTTGATTTTTTCATCGGAAACTGTGCGTTTGACTTCTTTTGAAATTTGATGAATAGGGTTGAGTACCCCAGATGGAAAGTGACAATTTTAAGGTTTAAACAGGGAAAACCGATGGAAATTATGGGCATTCCTGAAAGAAGCTTAGTGCCGGACTGCTCCCGATTTCACTCTCTATGTTAGGACAAAAAATGTTAAGAATCCATAATCTACAGCTGAAGAATTCTTCCGTCCCCACGTCTTTTTCCACTAGCGGCACCCCTCTTTAAAACGGCTCACACATTTCCTCTTCCATGTTCCCAATCACAAAATGTTACCAATTTAAACCCCTCCGAAGAATCTCGGCGAGCCAAGCGAGCGAACATGCTAGTATATTATGAGAAAGTATACAGAAGAGTCAAGAAACAACATTTTTTGCCTTAAAATGTTTCCAATATTTTTTTAATTAAGGCTATAGACACAAAAACTCCCTTCCGTTCGCAATAACCCCCGAAACTTACGCAACTTACTTTAATACTCCTTTATATTGGAAGTTGATATTTTCAATCGATCCGACAGCGGTAAAATTCACCCAAGTCATACTTCTCCATTGTCCTCAATCCTCAACTGCTCCACTAACCTTTGATGGATCATGCATTTTTCGGTGGTCGTTACAATCTCTAATAGTATATATGTGGTTATCCCAGCGAAAAAATTGGCTTGTAATGACGGACGAAACTTTTTCCTATTGCACCGTAAGTTCGATGCTGTGTTCCATTTAGTTCCATGTTGCTTGGTTAGCTCTATATCTTTAGCCAGTGGTTATTTTTATGAGGTTATCAATTTTCCCTGGATTAATACATGTAGCTTGATCCACATTCGGGTCTCTCAGATTTTCCCTAGCAGTTGATGAATCTGATTCCAGTGTTTCCATTCCACATTTACACAGTACCACGTTGGCTATATTTTTGTTGAAATCATGTTCCCATATTCAAGTAGTTATGTTTAGGAAAAAATTCTTCAAACTTCAAAACTAGTTATAGGTGCCGCCATGGTACCGGTGTACTTTGAGCCACCAATTTGACTGATCGACCGATCATTTGTGAGAAACATCATGTTCACAGGCTTTTACAGTGAGGGACTTCATTTCCGCAGTAGCACTCTGCTCTGCTTTGTAGTTGAAGTAGCTGCTGATAAAGCAGAATACCTACGCTTTTGAAATGAAGTGGTCAGTAACTACCTTGAAGCAACTCCGTCATCGGAAAGTCACTTCAATGTTTCACTTCGTTCGTGAACATAATGAACAAACTGCCATTCAGTTTCAACGACAGTTATCAGAATTATGTTCGTTAGTACCTACCAATTCTAGTTTCCGTTGAGACCGGATAGTGGAACCTATCCCAAATCATCATGAATAGGTTTTGAAACAACTATGGCCTATATACCAGGCTCCTTCTGTTTCGATTCCTACAGGAGTTTTTGCGAAACGAGGTAATTTACACTGGTCTATGAAAAAGAGATGCTGGGGTGGTAGAGATCAAGAGCACTGAATATTTGGGTTTTCTAGCGAATTCTGGAAGAAATTTAAGCATCATCTATTTGGGCACCATCGAACTACAAACTTTATCTATTCATGAAAATATTATACCCCCATAAAAGTAGAGTTACTGCTAATCAATGAACCATTAACTTTAAATGTACACACAGGAGTAGATGTGACTTGCAAGTCCGCTTGGATAATATTACTTCTTCAATGAGTCCAAAGAGCTAAGTTGGCGCATAAAAACAGATCAATTCCCTGAAAATCCATGTTAGCGTAAACTGAATTCGGAAGTTTACCACTTTTTCATTTCTATTTAAGTGTCACTCAAAACGATTTCTGTCCTTACAAAGATTCTGAGAATTCCACAATGTCCCTAAATTAAAAGAAAGGGTGGGTTTGTTGCCCTGATGCATTCGTCGGGGTCAAATTTCAATAAATAATGGTCAACAATCGCCTATTTTCGAAGTTTTTGGCCATCCTTCTTCGTTTGCACACTAAAAACGTCGTATATAATTGACTGGGTGGGTGTCAAATCAATTGATTGGTAACACAAAAAAAAAAAAAAAAAAAAAAAACGGTCAGTAGTTGTTAATAGAGGTCACATATGGCTGGAAACGTGGACTTAATAGTAGTGGCGGGTTACCCGTAACTTGACTATACAAGTCAGTTGCCAATCCGTTTCTCGATCACCAAATACCTAATGAATGGATCGAGCGTTCAAGTTCACACCCATCACGAAGTTTCTAACGATTCGATGCTATCATTAGGCGAGACAGACTTGGGGTGTCAGCTGTTACAACTGAGAGCGCTCTAAATGTTTCAATCAAGAACAATGATCTATTCAAAGTGTGGAACTTCGATATTCAGGTGATTGTTTGGGCGTAGAATTTGAAACCTGAGGAAGTTCTGTATCAAAATATCTGCCTACGTCAGCCCTCAACTACACATGTGAGCGGAATCGGTCCATTGAGGAATGGGAGGGAATTCACGTTTGCGCATGCGCACACGATACTAGTAGTCCGATTGCTATGAAATTCCCCGCGTAATCCCGCGTAATCCCTGACAATTTCACCGAAATCGGGTGATTAGTTTCCTAAGAAGTTGAATTGAATATCAGTCGAATTCTCGTCATTTTCTGAACTTCAACAGCTAAATTTTCAAATAGTCACGCTTGTTGCATTTTATTATAGAAAATTATATTTGCCTGAAACGTAGGCATCTGTCCGGATCGAGTAAAAACTTAGTTCCAGGCTAACTTCCATTTTTTTTTCAGGTCGATAGTAATGCTGCGTTTGTATTTTCCGATTTACGGAGATTAAGTAGGTTATGAAGGAATTCACCCTTCATTTTGGTTTCACTGAAAATATGGTTCACTCAATGTTTTCCTAATAGAATACGACATCCGTTTCTTTTAGGGGAGTGTTTTCAAGAGCGTCGGTTGATACGGTTCAACTTTTGACTTATCCACGTCAGGTCAAACAGACAGATCGAGGTGGTAGCCCCCAGAGGATGGGCCGGGTCAATCCTACCCCCAACGGCGCCCCACCCTGCGCCTCATCCCAGGCCATCATCCAGCCGAGATAACCTCACCTCTACCTTCCTCCACCTCCATCATCGCCGACCGTCCTACTCCCTTACTTTCACCCTCTTATAATGAATAGCTCCTGCCTTCTTGAAATATGCTCAGAATTTACTTCACTAATCTCCCCCCTTTCCCGCTTCTCCGGATTAGGTCGTACGTAACAAAAAAGGCCACTGAATTGAGAGAGCTTTCAGTTTGCCGGGTCGTGGCTGGGTGGGGAGGAAGTAACCTTTTTAACGGTCGCCTCCGAAGACCCAACCTTAGATATTTCGGGTCATTTAAATAGAGAATAACGACCTTTTAACTGGATAATCGAATTTGAGCGGTGATGAAGCTCCTCCGTCATATCGGAAAGAGTTCCCATCCAACCTCAACGCCCTAGTGGAAGACTTCGCGATCGAAATATGCCACTAGAATTCATCCGAGAGATCAATGTGGGCGAAGGTTAGGTTCACTTTTGTTTTGAACGGCTGAATGTCACTGGGAGAAAACCCGTAGGTATCAAAAAACCCTCTAACTGAACTCTATCATTTTTCATATACATTGTCCATAACGATGTCTCATCCGGTGTCGAAAATTGCGTCAGACCTGGAGACTAACTGAAAATCTATCGGGTTAAGTATGTAACGCTATAAAATGTCTATTAATTATCAATGATTGAAGGTAATAGATTATTAAGGGTGCGCGGACGCCCGGCTCGAGAACAGCCTCAACGATGCCCCGACGCAGCTCAAAATCCTTTTTATTATTTTTCACGTTTGTGATTTCGAAAATTAAACGATTTACGTATGTTATACAATAATGGTTACATACTTTACGATTTTAATCATAATTTTAAGTTTATCCCGTCCAGAGAAAACTGAAAGAAACCTATGAAAAACCAGGTTTTCATCAGTTTCTTCCAGTTTTCTCTGGATGGAATAGACTTAAAATTATGATTCACTTCGTAAAGTATGTAACCATTATTGTATAACATACGCAAATCGTTTAATTTTCGAAATCAGAAACGTGAACAATAATAAAAAGAATTTTGAGCTGCGTCGGGGCATCGTTGAGGCCGTTCTCGAGCCAGGAGTCCGCGCACCCTTAAAGGTGTCAAACTCAACTATCTGAATCCTATGGCGCCCATTTCTAGGTTTTTTTTACTGGAAAAACAAAACGACTTTTCCCCAGTGTATTTCACTGGTATTGATGTCAGGGCGTATCGTATATTCAAACCAAGCTTACACCCACAATAAATTATACTATGTCCATACATTATAAAACCTATGGTGTGACAACTCCGATTTATCAAGATACGGTTCCGCTGGGACGGCTGGCGATTTGCGACTACTTGCGAGACTTAAGAAAAAAGTATCATTTTATTAATAACTTCAACATGTAACAGTTATTAATGTGTTAAATGCTTCAAAATCACTTTCAACGTAGTAGAAAAATTATTTCCATGAAAATATTGCGCTTTTACCTTCAGTCTTAATTACTCAATATTAACCTAATAATCTTCAGTCTTCCTCTCTGAAAGGACTTGTGGGTTAAACGAAAAGAAGAAGAAACACGATTGTGAATCACATATCTTCCCCAGTATGACAAATCCCCATTCAAAGATCAGCTAATCAACTGCTACTTCTTTCATTTCCACCGAATCGAGTTTCTTGTTCACTTTTATCAACTTCCTTAGTTACTGAATTACGTTATGAAGGACCTCCTACTCTCGGATGATGATAATAATATTAGGTATAAGTAGGGACTTGAGTAATAATGATTGTGACCCTCGTGATATCATTGAGTTAGGTTGTTACCTAGGTACTATAAACTCATTGATAATCGGACAGTATATTGGGCTAATAGCTTATTGTAAGAAATTTATTAACCAATGGGATCTTTATAGAATGTTCATCAGTACAGACAAATAGTAAACGTAACACCCGCGTTACCATATCCTTGCCAGCTTGAAAGTCATTTGAATTCATGTAAGAACCGGTTATTCATTTATAACTAAATCATAATAACCACGAATTCATGTTTTATTGAAGTTTTGGTAAGGAGAAGATTTGAAAACATTTTTGAAGACTATAGGTACCTAGTTGGAGAGAAACCATGTATATTCTCGGTAGAACTATTAAAAAATCATTCGTATTTCATGATCTTTCACTCTTTAGAAATGACTCAGCAGAAATATCGTTGGACTTCTGGCGGAATGAAACGAAATTAATTTTTAATGTTCATTTCCACCGAGATTTGTGAAAGTGGTCCTGGGAGTGAGAGGGTTCATATAGCGGACATACTGAATACGGTGCACCTAACAATAGTTTGAAGCTTTGAACGGTGAACTATAGTGAGCGTGATCTGGAAAAAACCCATTAAAACTGGACGAGACACGGAAGCATCATTAGCATCTCTATACGGGCCTTTCCAGCGCTATGTTGCTTTTATCCAACATCTGACGGTGGGAGCAGAGTCCAGTTTTCAGTTCACAGGCTTTCCAATTTGAATTTAGAACTATTCACGACAACTCAGGCATTTTAAAAATCATGAATACAATTTCAGATTGAGAAATAAAAGGGAACTCTGAATTTTGAATCCACGCTAATATTATTATGTTGGGTGTTGGTGTTCATGGTGAAATCAGCTTACAGTTCTATGTTGAAGTAAGAATTAGTATAAAGTATCCCTGTATATGTATTGCATGGCTGATTGTTGATAATAGTTATGCCAATAAAATAAAGCTTGGGGTGCAGTAGAACCCACGAACTCAAACTATGGAAAGTTCGGGTTCGAGTTTAGATTCGGACTCCTCGGTTCGAGTCGAGTTTGAAAAGCATAGTTCGGGTTTGAGTTCGTCACGAACTGTTCGAGTTCGAATACAGAGTATGATTGAAGACAGGTTGGGCCCTATAACGTGAACATCCCATTTTTCAAGAAATAATTAGGTTATTAATTTATCAAAATGAAAAAAGAAAAAAAGTCCGCCAACCTGGGTGGGCAGTATAGCTTCCTCACTTTTGTAACGTCCACGTAGAGAGCCAATCAGTGAAAATTTCAGCGAATTTGGAAGAATAGTTTCGGAGTCATCCTTATGAAAACAAATTTCAAGTTTCGCATACGCAGTAGGTATCACTGGCCCAATCGTGACGAGATTCGTTGGTAATTATCCTGTAGTCAGTCTCCAACTACCCTCAGACTTTGAGTGAAATGTGTCCATTAGGAACTGAAAAATCGTAGTTTAAGGAAATTCACGTTTGCGCATGTGCACGAGCTACTATTGGACCAACAGTAATAAAATTCATAGGAGCCGTTCAGGGCATCACCCGGACAATCCTTCAAACTATCGTGAAGCACGCTGAAAGTTTACGCTAATGGCCTTTAAGTTTACTGCTACTGCTGCCTGAAAGTTTACGCTACGGCTAATAACCCGGTTTACCTCCGAAAAAACATGTTCCATGTAAGAAAAACATCCCAGCGATAAGAATAGGTTAGAAAAGTTGAATGTGGTAGCTTCTGGAAAGAAGCCCTACGTCACTTCGTTTCCGAGTTGCTCTGCAGATTTCAATGAAGGGTTTCCAACATGTGTGTAACGTTAACGGTAGGTGGATCATTTTGAAAATCGATTAAGAAAAATTTATATTTTCCTTTTCATATTTAACATTTTCCTGTTCAATGGTTCTTTATACTTACACTTTTCAGTTGAAGAAGCCCTTGAATATCTGTAGAAATTGGATAATTCGGCAGACCTGGCGACACTGTCGGGGGAGAGTCAGACTAGCGGTACTTACTACGCTTTGGATTTAAACTCAAATATCTTGAGATACGTTGCACATGCACATTTCATTTATTATTATCTCACTATAATATATTTATTTGGACCGGTTGCCAGGGGTGAGGCGTGACTTTTTTTCCGAGTCATCGCAGGTACTATAGGTGGATGTGAAATAGGTACATGTGAAAATGTTTCAGTCGTCCATTGGAAAGTTTTATCTTCGAATTTTTAGGATCAAATTTATAACCCTTGTAACCGTGCCTACGATTATTAAAGAACGAATTAAATAACTACCCAATTTTCCCTGAAAATCCAAAATGCGCCAACGATTTCTCCTTATAACTCTTCTTTCAGTCGGGATTTATA
The DNA here is from genome assembly GCA_030264115.1 of Lygus lineolaris. NCBI lineage: Eukaryota > Metazoa > Arthropoda > Insecta > Hemiptera > Miridae > Lygus > Lygus lineolaris. Next base: position 14,583,059 of record JAEMON010000001.1, on the reverse strand, counting down.
TGGATCACGAAAAACTCAACGACGACTTCCCTTTGTAGGGTGTACCTACTCGAGTACATGGATATGTCTCATTCGTGTTGTTGAAAAAGAGGGATTTTAGGTGGAAAACATCTGGTGCGAGGCTTCACACTACTTTCCTCACCCTCGGAGCAGTTTGGGGAAAGAGCTGAGCCCTTCCCTTGCCAAAGGGTTGCGATGCTGAGGGGTTGGGGGGCAACTAGAGGGGCCTTTCTCCCGCGCGCGTTCAACATTTCGGACTCTCCTGCCTCACATCTCGACCTCCACTGCCTCCAAATAAACCCCAAAAACGGAAAAATAATGTTTCTATTTTACATTAATACATCACTTACGTCACATCACTCCATGATATTACTTATTCAAGTGCTTTCTCATTAGAATCTGCAATTATACATTTGGCTTTGCAATTTGTGTTAGCCTTAGGGTGGCTACGCACTTGCGATTTTCAGCCGGGGAAACCGCGGCGGGAGCATGTCACTACCGCGCACGCACCAGCGGCCGCGGTAGTGCGATAATGGATGACTTGGAGCTAACATGTGCCACAGCGTAGGCTCTGAAATTAAAAAAACGGCGGCGGGATGAAAAATCCGAAAAAAGGTTTTGGACCCTATTATCTCCCAAAGGGAAGCAAAGGGGCAATTTCACAAAATTCACCAAGATTTGATGCAATACCCTGCTAAATTTTTGATTATTATCGGATGAATGCAAATATAGCTCTTACCAACTTCTCGAATTGATACGGCCAAGAATCACGTACCAGGATACGAAGTGGTGACGCTCAATACCTCCTGGATAACGCCTATCAGTCACATAGAGGTGAGATAAATTTTGAAAACATTCAATTTCCGTTGTGAATACAAGTCTATTCGAAAAAGTTCCATTCACGCAGCATGAGTAGTTGATGAGCCAATTTTCAAAGAATCATTTTAACCGATTTGATGGGTGATTCTTATAGGAAATTTCACGCTGATTCCGAATATACCGTATTTATATTCCTATGTTAGAGATGGTAATTTACACAAAAAAACCTCAAAAACGCGGTTTTTAAAGCGATTTTTGACTCTAAATTTTCAAAATTTCACCCCTTGGAGTACTCAAAAAATTCTGGCCAACGAACTTAACTTTTCTTTTGATATTATTGACATTTTGAAATTTTTTCAGATTTTTAGCTCGATTCCTCGGTCAGATGTCGTCTGGAATAACACATAGATATATATAAATATATGAAAGTGTTAAATTTCAGGAATCGTTTTAGGATGGTCTGAAACGGATTTCCATACAGAAAAAGTTCAAAAATGTGTAGATTTTGAATTCATTGCAATAGCTTCATTTTCTTCAAAAATTC
>JAEMON010000001.1:14546973-14558734 GCA_030264115.1 Lygus lineolaris | reverse complement strand
TTTGTCTTTTAGAAAATGTATCAATGGCTCTGTTTGTTCATCAGAAAAATTTATGTTGAAATCCCCGTTCATTATCATTGGGATTTCATGAAAATTTTCATCGAGCAGTGCGGAACCTTCTCTGGAATAAATTAACAAATTTTATGTCAATATTCACAGTTTCCCATACAACCAAATTTGTTTGGATGCATTATTATTTCAATGAGCTCCATATTCGACTCAGCTGATCTGGGATCTCAATTTTCGAATCAGCTGATCTAAGAGCTCCATTTTCGACTCAGCTGATCTGGGAGCTCCATTTTCGACTCAGCTGATTTGGGAGCTCCATTATCGACTCAGCTGATCTTCCAGCAAATGATCTTCTCAACAGTTTTCCAGGAGAAAGAAAAAACTTGCTCTATAGTCAAGTGTGTCCACAAACCGGACCAGAACCTATTGGATCGACGTATTGTGAAGGCTCCCTTATATGTGTATGACTAGAACGAGTACTAACATATATATTCGTAGGTATTAGTTGGTTTTTAGTAATTAGTTTTAGGTAATTGTTTTGGTAGTAGGTATTCATTAGGTAATTCTTGGGTGAGCAACTAATGTTAGTAGCTTCAGACACCATTCGCACAATTTTGCCCCAGAATCAGATTTTCCCATGTTTCTTATTTGTAGATTTTTGAGAAAAATACGGTACATAGAGGCACCGTTTTGGTCTCAAATTGAATTTTGTTAAATTCTTCACAAACTCTTCTCCAGTAACCTTTTACTACAACCATTAGTTTCGCCAGTATTTGACTTCAAAAATGACCATATTACCAAAACATTTTCACTTTTTGGAAAAAATTCCAATTTCTGAGTATGCACATGTGTCTCCGCAGCCGTTGGACATACAAAACTCGGGTTGAGCTCAAATGATTACAAATATCATCTTGTTTAAAAGAGGAACAGGGTGGACGGGGGTCCGGGTGGACGTAGAACGGACTGTATAGAGGAATGGATATTGGAATGTGTATTTTTGACCTCAGAATCGGATTCAGTAACCTCGGAAACCCTAGTACTGAAATTTTCAGTTTCCAAATTCGAGTGGTTCGGCTGGAATAAGGTAAAGAAGAAACGCGTGACTTCATCTGTTAGGTATGTATCTCTCTCTCACTCGGTTCCCACGTGAGGGAGCAAGAAGGCAATACATACCAGATGATGTCACACGCCTTTCCCTTTCTTTTTCTCCCCTCTTCCGTTCGTTTCCGACCCATCATAATGTACCTTTTTGGAAAGCTCTCCGTTAGACCTACAATTTTTACGTCCATTCCTCATATGAATACTTTCACCTGGTAACCACCCTTTCAATAAAGTTGCCAGCTGCGTGTAGGATTTTTGAGAGTGAGTGCGTGCTTGATCATAAAGATGAGTTCAGTGAATAAATTCGCTCAATATGGGTTGCATCGATTCAATTTTGGCTAAATCCCGACAAACATCGCATTCCAAAAAATCCTTCAGGTTTTCGGTAACAGTGTGGCACATAGAGACCAGCATAATCTAAATATACACTGCTCAGTAATAATGTGGTAGGTAACTAGTGCAAATGATTTAATGTTGTATGTGAAGTAATATATCATATGAATATTTGATGTAATATATCACATGAATTAAGAACTCAACACTGTTGGAGATCAAAAAGCGCCTTTGATCTTCGGTTAGATGAGGTTCCGCCACCGGCGATGAAAGGACTTTTCCATCTAGAGAAAGAACACAAAAGAGAATACAGAAAGATTCAAGATGAGGTTTTTTACTTATACAGTTGCGGCACAAGGAAAAGTCATTAATCGGATAGTCAACCCTCCATCATTTCACGACTGACTACTTCGAAAACGTTAGATGTATACAAGGTGTTGATTCAGTGGTCGATTTTACTTTCCTCACATGGTTTGTAAGAAAATTGAAGGATATTGATGTATAATAAAGGAATATTTCCGATCGTTCGTTTCCTTTAATTACGCGATTTCTCTCTTCCATTCGCACTTGGTTGTCCTTCAACCTCCCGAATAAATTTGAGTGAATGATAGTTTGACTGATTGATGGATGATGGTTTGATTTCTATCGAATTTTCGAAGGAAATGAAGCTATTGCAATGGCTTCAAACTGTTAACAACGCAAATTATTGAAAATTTTCTTCCATTCTAAAACGATTCCTGAAATGTAACACTTTTCCAACACACAGTTCCAACACTCATATAAATGATTAGGTAGGGAAACTCATCCAATATCTAATTTGCTGCAATTTTTCTATGATTATCCTCTGATGGATGAGTTCTCCCTCTGCCACCAGTTTAACTGTCAAGTGGAGTATTTTTCAGAATAATTTGCTCGGTCGTTTTAGTTATACTACATCGCACGTTAAGTGAAAATATTTTTGCAACCTTTGGAATTCAGGTGGAAACATTTTAATGAACAACTCTTGATACTGAGCAGATAGCATTATTGAAATGAAGTTGTGCAATTTCTTACCAATGAAAGAATTTTTTTACTTCCATTCCAAAGGTAGAATGATACTATTTCGAGTGGTCGGTGGTGGGTATAGTGGTCCGGTTGTGTTTGTGGCTGAATGGAGGATTTTACAGACACTGTTGAGGGCATTCGGTTTTTTAAGGTAAATTCTTTGGCGTCTTTGAAATGCCAGCTGTGCACGTGCTAGGCTGCAACAATGGAGTCATTAAGAAGTCATTCACGCGTGTAGGACGATATGCCACCTCCGTTCCAAAAAACAAAAAAACCCTCTCCTGAAGCCCATGTGTGACCTAAATATGTGTTCCCGAACTTATTGGGTTCGAACAATTGTCGTTCCATAGCGTGCTCATAAGCAGATTCCCCCCTGGCATCCTGATCTGAGATCCCAAAACGGTACACGGACGTTTCGACCGGACATTTCGCCCGATTATATAAAAACGCTGCAAATTATCACACAACGATTTATTATTTTCCGTATAGATCGCGCCCAACTGCAAAGATCCTGATACCTAGTTCTATAATGGGTACCTACCGCAATCATAACGCAAGGTTCACAATCATTTCTTGGGCACGATGAGTACCTAATTGTAAAATTATTATTATCCGAGATTTGTACGTCCTTCTTTCATATCGAAATTCAGTAACTAAGGCAGCTTCTGAAAGTAAACTAGTTCGATGATAGAAAAGTTCCATTCGATCAGCTGATCTTTGAACGGGAATTTTCCCGAATCTTGAATCTTCTTCAGCAGACTAGCGGTATGGAGATTCCATGATATGGAGACTAGTGATATGGAGATTCCATGTCAATTTTGAGTCCTGTTCCAGTCCCAAGTACCAAACCCAGCTTCCAGTGGGATCACGTCGCTTCCAACAGTTATGTTCACGTCTTCAACATTTCTTTTCAGAGTGAATCTAACAACACCAGACTTGATATGGTTTACTGTGATCCTCCATTTGCTGCATCAAACATCCACGTCAGCATCTGCTGCAAGTCGCTCTGAGTAGATTGGCATGTGCAGTGTTACCCAAAATATCTCCCGATCAATGCGGATTTCACCGTCAACTTTCTCCGATGAGTTTTTTCGATCTCCGATAAGATTTTCAATAATGAACCTTTGGAATCGAGGACGAAATTTTTTTTTCACTCCCCCTCAACATTTGATTTTTTACGTTTCAAAATACGTAGAATCCAAAAATCGAATAATTTGATCTAGTTGGGAGGGGTCCCTACGCACTTCTGGTAAGCAAATGCTCAACTTAGAGCTGCTGTCACGTTTTCGATCTACCTAGTGGAAACTACACTAATTTGACAAGGCTTTTCTGGCTGGATGGCAGTACGCAGATGCACTCTGGTGAGAGAATGCTCAATTTCAAGCATTAAATTATTAAATTCAATTATTTAATAAAAAATCGTCCGTACTCCGTTCGCCGAGGTCTGCATGACCAGCCGTTCGCTCCCAACAAGGAAGAGCAAAGACCCGAGTGTGAATCGTAAATCTTCAGTAGTAAGCCATATTCCCGTTCGAAGATCAATAATCAGGTGCAACTTTTTTCGATTTCACCTAATCAAGTTTCTTATTTACTTTTATAAGGTTCCTTATAGTAACAGAATTACGTTTTGAAGGACCTGCAACTCTGTGGCAATAATTACAAGTAAGCGCAAACTTTACACAAGAATAAATTATTGTGACCTCGCGATATAATTTATTACGGTAGGTACTTACTATACCGACAGGATTTTTGCAGATGATCTATACAGAAATTAATACCGTTGCGTAATAATTTGCATCGTTTCTTGTGTGGAATGGAGATTGTATTATTAATGTATCTGAGTTGTTCGCCCGAACTTTGATGTCCAGGAGATGGGTGGAGTGCAGTTTGACCGTCATGAATGCAGCAGGGTTGAACACGAGCTGGTTTCCGGGGTTGTAAAATCCTGGCCTCGCTATGAGGAGGACGTTCCTGCGTCCTCCCATCGCTCGTGCAAAGGACGGAAACCGGTTTTCCGACTTCCATCTCGTCCGATGCAGAATCTTTCCCATACTGCTTACTCAATTTACATTGCACCAGCCATTGCAATCTTCGCCTATGGATACGAGGTCTCTCGTAAATTATGCAAATTTTTGAAATTTTTCTTCATGGAAATCCGTTTCAGACCATTATAAAACGATTCCTGAAATTCAACACTTTTTTATATGTGTTTTAACCTGATCCGAGAAATGGAGAATAATGGTATTGTGGAAGCGTCTCAGAGCTCTTGGGCTAGCCCAATCGTGCTAGTTCCGAAGAAGGATGGTTCCACCCGTTTTTGTGTGGATTACAGACAGCTCAACAGTGTAACCAAAATAGATGGTCATCCGCTTCCGAAGATTGATGAATTGGTGGGGGATGTGGCAGGGAGTGCGTGGTTTACGACTTTAGACCTTCAGAGTGGGTACTGGCAGGTACCAATGGCCCAGACAGATAAAGAGAAGACAGCCTTCTGTACACCACGTGGGTTGTGGCACTTCCAAGTGATGCCTTTTGGGCTCTGTAATGCTCCAGCTACATTCCAAAGAGCAATGACTAGTATGCTGCGAGAGGAAATTAGGCAGGGGAGAGTTAAAGTGTATTTGGATGATGTCCTGGTAGATGATCCTGATTTTGAAGGGCACATGGCTTGGTTGCAAAAAGTGTTCCAGATACTCCACCAAAACAACGTAAAGTTAAATCCAAAGAAGTGCCGCTTATTGGCTCGGCATTTGAATTATCTGGGGTTCATAATTTCTGAGAAGGGTATTGAGACTGATCCACAGAAGACGGCCAAGGTTAGGGACTGGCCAATACCCAGGGATGTGAAGGAGCTGCGTTCTTTTTTCGGGTTGTATTCCTACTACCAAACATTCATCAATAAGTTTGCAGAACGAATCGCCCCCCTCTATGCATTGCAGGATAAGACGAAGGATTTCCAATGGACCCAGGCATGTGACGAAGCATTTTCAAGGATCAAGAAAGCTTTGACACAACCACCCATTCTGGGACATCCCACTTCTGACACCAGTTTTATGATATGATCAAAAGGAAGCGAAATGGAAGCAATAATCTATTGTTAAAGGAAACACAATATATCGCAAGAGTTTCAAAACAAGAAGTGAATATTTTTATTGAAAACTATACAGAACAGTGTATCTAGGTCGCCATACCAATTGCCTAGCTTATCACAACAATATATACATTTATATAATATTATATTAATTATGTTAATATTTATATATATTATGTGTTTATATATATCTGGCCGAGGAATTGAACTAAAAATCTGAAACAATTTCAAAATGTCAACATGTAATATCAAAAGGAAGGTTAAGTTCGTCGGCCAGAATTTTTGGAGTACTCCAAGGGTTCAAATTTTGAGAATTTCGAATCAAAAAACGCGTTTTAAATTACCATCTTAAACACAGGAACATACATGGTATATTCGGAATCAGCGTGAAATTTCCTATGAGAATCACCCACCAAATCGGTTACAATGATTCTTTGAAAATTCGTAAATAATAAATGGTACTTTTTTTATTTTTTCAAGTTGTGGGGTCCAGGGCGGTCGCCTTGTTCGCCCACACCTGAATTCGCCCTTGCGTCTATCGACTCGATACGGGATGATCAGCTTCTTCCCGTTGATTGCAATCCAAACTTAATTTTCATGAATAATAATAAATTATGTAGGTTCGAGTGACCTGGTTAATTTTATGAAATACTACCTTGGAACATGCAGTTGTTTTGATGTTACTCACTGAAACGTTTGTATTCCAGGTATGTGACTGAAGATTGATTTATGAACTTCAGAACTTGAAACTACGTAAGTGGCTCTCATAAATAACTAACTTGTTTTTCCGAGCTCCTACCCATTGGGGACCTTGCATGGGTGGGAATTTTGCATTGTGAACCTCAACATCAGATTCGGTGTCCTTGGAAAACCCATGGTGCCAATTCTCAGCTTGAAATTACTACGGGTTTGACCAGAAAACTGGTTGAAAGAGAGACCCTGCGTCGTCATTGAGGTTTCCCAAAAGATGGGGAATTACAAGACCCATTTTAGGTAAGTTTCAACGTCGGATACACCTCACATTCATATAGCACCTTTTTGAAAAGCCGTCACTGAGATCTTTCAAATCACAAAATAAAAAATAACTATGCAAGATCCCCATTCTATCCAATATTATTTTGTATTACCTTTGACTAGGTTACTATTAGTTTGATGGGTTACCCGAATAACTACTAAAATAATAAATTAAAATTCGAGTCATCTGATATTCAGTCGTATAAATATGCAGAATGGGAAGGATAGAATGTGCTAATCAATGTCTATTCAAAGATTAATCCACAGCTACGCTTCATTCACAGGTCGGTTTAAATCTTCATTGGCTGGATGTATTCGTAGCCCAGCTGCATTCAGGTATATTTTAACATAAACATAAACATTATAATATTCCATCAGAAATATAGTAGAAATAGGTTCATTAGAAATATAATAAAATAGAAAAATGCTCCATTCTCCAACAACAATAGGTACGTATTTGCCAATCAATAGTGAGGCAGGACTCGAATTCAGTTATTAATGGCTTCACACTTTTAATAATGTTAAATTTCAAAAATTTTCTCCATGGAAATCCCTATAAAGGGTGTCCCAGATAACGAAGACCACCCCCTTAACTTCCTTAATAAATGGGTTAGAGGAGGATTCCAAATGGTAACCCCCTTATTTTTTTCTGTAGATCTCATATAAAACATTTTTGAGCACGTGCGCATGCGCAAAACGTGTGCAGTGCGCACTAACTTTATTATTTGAAATGGGAACCCCAATTTTTTTTGCAGATTCGGATTTTACGCAAAATTTCATGAAGGTTTGACACCTCAATCGATTTTTTTTAAGTCGCGCAACACTACCGGCAAGCGCTGAAAATCCCTCAACCATGAAATTGCGCAAAAATCTGATTTTCGAGAACCTAGAGTGTGGCACATGAAATTTCGATATATTTCAATACATGATTTAATATATATTAATAGTATTTGTCGATAGACGCTGGAATCCATCTAAAAAATCCGAAAAAAATTTCAAAATGTCAATCATTACAAAAGAAAGAATGAGTTCGTTGGCCAGAATTTTTGGAGTACTTCAAGGGGTAAAAACCGTGTTTTTTGTGTGAATTACCATCTTAAACATAGGCACGTATGGTATATTCGGAATCTGCTCAAAATTTCCTATAAGAATCACCCATCATATCCGCTAAAATGATGCTTTGAAAATTCGCTCATTAACTCATGCTGCATGACTAGAACTTTTATCGTTTATCTGTACCAAGCTACAGGCTATTTACGGGTCTTTCGACCTAAATTTTGAGATTGGACTCATTAGACCCACAGAATTTGCCCTACACATGTTGGCAGTGATTTTAATGATACTGCGACTGTCGTGCCAGTAAATGGTGACAGTTGGCACCAAAATCCAAGTGCATGCTATCTATGATTAACGACTTGTAAGGATTCGGATAAGGTTTATTTTCCCAGGCCCGGACTTAGAAGGCCGGAGTTGTTTTTTAATTGTTTTATATAGAACTTAACACTTTACGGAAGGGCTCATGCAAATCACACCGGGAATAGAATATGTATGAATGGAAACCATGCAAGTACAACCAAAGTTGATATACAAGTTTACTCCTTTGATTCAATTTCTACTGCGCTCACCTTTCCTGCTAGATCGTGAATTCAATTTAACCCTTTACCGTTGTTATTTTATGCCACGTGATAAATACAAATTGGTATTCAATTCGGTTAAAGAGATTAGCATACCTACAATCTGACATGGTAGAATTAATACCAAAGAAGATTTGTGGGAAAATCAGTTCCTATATCCTATACATACCTAAATACGTTTCTTGTCTCCTATTTGTACTTTGATCATGAATTTCCTCACGATTGGATCAGTGATAGCTACATAATTTATCACGATAGGATGGTGGAACTGTTGTTATTCGCCCTGTCCTCAGTTCCAAGTAGCAGTAGTTTATATGGGGTTCCCTCTTTTCCTAAATTACTCGAAGGGCTTGTATGACATTCATGAGTTACTCTGATTATAGGTGCAATCGACTATCCAGGGAAGTACTCTGAGAGTTCTAGTCGCAGAAAACTATTTTTGGTAAGAGTAAGGAAAGTAGTGTGAAGCTCCGATGTTTCATGCATCTGCCACCTGCTGTTCACATTGGAATCGTTGTGAAAATATATCCATCCAAAGATTATTTTAGAGTGAAGTCTTCAGCTCGGGGTGATTTTAGAGTGTTTGCACGGCTGATTTGACATTCTTCTAGAAGCTCCGAAATTACTGGTTTCCATCACATTGTAATCTATCACGCTAGTAACTTGCCAATTCCAGATGGTGAGGGTTTACTGCCCATCAATTATTACTGTTATTAGTGACCACCCGGTCCTTGTTGTTCCAAAGTCTGCAACTTACTCCTGCCACCTGTCCCCGCAACTTTCTGGTCCAATATGACTATAGCATACCAATCAGGTTAGGGTTATAACCCGTAGACCCCCCCCCCCCCCTTGTCCCTCAGATAAGCTCGAGGCCAAATTTGGTCTTAATGAAGTTCGTTCGACAACCATAAAAAGTATATTAATGGCGTGAAATGAAAATAGACGGTAACCACAATAATTAACGAAATCCCGCGGATGGAGAGAAAATTTTCCTAAACAGATAAATAGAAACTTTATATCATAACGTTTTGATGGGCACGCGTTTTAATGAATTTTTGAAAATTCCACTTATAAATAGTGACCATATTTTCTGAGATGGAAAAGGGGCTGTGACGTTTACGAATGAGCAAGCGCATCGACGACTGATTCGATTGTGACGACATTTATTTGAGACCTAGTACTGCGCATGCGTTGTTGCTAATATCAACAATATTCGTAGCAGTCCATCTATGGCGAACGAAGGGCCAACAAACTCATCCTTTCCTCTGATATTATCATCGACATTTTGAATTTGTTCATACCGTTCCTAGCCGTGTTCACACCGTTTTATATAGTCGGGAGTGACACAATACTACAGTATACGTATTATGAAAAAAGTTCCATTCATGCAGCATGAGTTGGTCAGCGAATTTTCAAAGAATAATTTTAACCGATTTGGTGGGTGATTCTTATAGGAAATTTCACGCTGATTCCAAATATACCATATGTTCCTATGTTTAAGATGATAATTTACAACGAAAACCTCAAAAAACGCGTTTTTTAGCGATTTTTGGAGTACTCCAAAAATTCTGGCCAACGAACTTGACCTTTCTTTTGATATTATTGACATTTTAAAATTTTTTTGGATTTTTTATCTCGATCCCACGGGCAGATATCGTCTGGAATGACACATTATAAATATATAAATATATACAATACATATAAAAATGTGTTAAATTTCAGGAGTCGTTTTAGAATGGTCTGAAACGGATTTCCATGAAGAAAATTATTGTCAAAAATCTGCATTACAAAAATTTTGAAGCCATTGCAATAGCTTCATTTTCTTCGAAAATTCGCTAAAAGTTGTAAACTTTAGGTTCCGATTCAGAATAGTCTCAACAAGGCTATTGCTTAATCCGACATTAACGAATTAATTTTCTTCGGATGTTTGTTAAAAGCAGATATGCATAGGATATTGATTGACCCCATTGTCCACGTGGTGAAGTAGAGCAAGCTGCAGGTCTGTTTCCCGAACGTTTTCTAAGTGATCAAACTAAAGCCATCGCATAGGGGAGGTTGGGAGTGCGATTCAAATCGTTTTCGACTAAACATGCAATCTGACCCGGTATCTGTATAGCGCTAAAATTGTACAAGTATGCCGCAGTCAGTTACATACATGCTTGAAATAAAATTATGTTGTCATAAAAAGCTTGCAAACCTCTCCAGCCATCTCGGTTGAAAATTCGACTGAACGAGTCACATCTGATTTAAATTGGAGTGAATGGCGCCCAACTTTGCTAGAGGTTCCTATTCCCTCTTTGGGAGCTCGTTATCGGAGATCCACTGAGTGCTAGGCGCGTCGTTCCCCCCCTACATCGCCTTTTCACTATGTACAATGGCTTCTATTCCCTCAGAGGACGTACTTCATTGTCCACCTCTTTACTGATCCCTTAGACGGTTTTATTATCTCTTTTATCGACTGATTGTCATTACATTTACGTTTTGCAATCATTCCCAGAGTTTCCCTTGCAAGGAGATTGCACTCTCTTCTAAGTGAGATATTTCCGTTATTTTTATTTAGGAGGAAACCGTATATAGTATATGAAATAATTCTGTTATATGCGTAACTGGTTCCGTAACTTGCCTACTTACCGTTCAATTCATTATGATAAATAGTTTGAAGTGAGACTTTCATTTTTCAAACCTCGACCTGGTATGATTTGTTCCTGCGTCGAATCAGGGGAAATTATTCGTACTTTTGGTTCTCGTACATGTAGCTGACGCAAAGTATATAAATTTGAGTTAAAGCTTAGTTCGTTTTTGTCTTAGAGATGGTACTATTTTCAGTAGTACAGGTAATGTTTTTTCATACTCGTGCCCGGCATGAAGCCTAACAATTTTTGTTGTTGTATGGAATAGAGAGCCAAAAGGTTGTCGAACGATTAAACCCCTTTCCGGGGTTCTGGAGGTTGGCAATCATTGATACAAAACCATCTCCATCCTCTTCAGCTATCTACGCAACAAAAAAAAAAAAGCCCTCCTAATCCCCGTCCATCTCTCAATGTTACCAATAAGCCAAGAGAGCTTTGAAGGATGATTTACGACGTTGATTTTGGCGTTTTTATTTTGCTCTTTTCCCTGAATTGTTGTAGAATGTGGATTTTCCCATCCTCTAACTCCCTCGAACATTTAGCGAATTTTCAAAGAAAATTCATCTGTTGCAATGGCTTTAAAATTAGGTTATGCAAAATTTTGAAAATTGTCTCCGTGGAAATGTGAATCAGGCCATTCTAAAACGATTTCCAAAGTTAACACTTTTTTAAGGTATAGGTATAACTTGAAAAATTCAACATTTTCGGAAAAATGAGTTCGTTGGCCACGACTTTCGGAGTACTCTGAGGGGTTAAATTTATAAAATTAACGTAAAAAAACGTGTTTTAGCGAATCCCCGATAAAGTACAGCTATTGTTATGAGTTCAAAATTTTAATAATGCAAAATTTCAAAAACTTTTTCTGAAATCCGTTTCAGACCATTCTAAAACGATTCCTGAAGTTT
>JAEMON010000001.1:14519014-14534663 GCA_030264115.1 Lygus lineolaris | reverse complement strand
AATCATATTCATATTCATGAATATGAATTTGCCCAACTCTGAGGCCAGGACACTATCCATATTATGGCCTTCTCATTTTTCCTTTCTTCATCATGTTCACAAAGGTATGTTGTGAAAACTGCTTTCGAGCATGGTTGTTTCTTATGAATACTCAACATTATTCGATTTCATTAGGTAGGTAATGCTTCTAGCATAATATTCACCCTACTGCTCCTATGTTGTTTGTGGCAGTACTAAGTTTGATGTTGTTGATGTTCTGTTTCATCAGTTGTTTGCACAGATCTCTCGTGGGACCTATTCAAAGTCTTCCAGTGTATCAATTTGCAACATAACATCAGTAACATTTTACCTAATTCAATTTAAGTATTACTATTCGTTGAGAAAGCTGCATCTACCTACTAGGAACTTGAAATAGGAACAAAGAAGGTTTCCATCTTGATGAATGACATCATAACTTGGTACTGCCACAAACAACATAGTAGGGTGAATATTATATATAGTGAACACTATCCTTATTATTGCCTTCACATTTTTCCTTCCTTCCTTCATCATGTTCACAAGGTTTGTTGCTTTAAAACTGCTTTTGAGCATGGTTGTTTCTTATGAGTACTCAACATTATTCGATTTCATAAGGTAGGTAAATGCTTCCGGCATAATATTCGCCCTACTATGTTGTTTGTGGCAGTACTAAGTTATGATGTCATTCATCAAGAAGGAAACCTTCTTTGTTCCTATTTCAAGTTCCTAGTAGGTAGATGCAGCTTTCTCAACGAATAGTAATACTTAAATTGAATTAGGTAAAATGTTACTGATGTTATGTTGCAAATTGATATACTGGAAGACTTTGAATAGGTCCCACAAGAGATCTGTGCAAACAACTGATGGATGACATCAAACTTAGTACTGCCACAAACAACATACGAGCAGTAGGGTGAATATTATGCTAGAAGCATTACCTACCTAATGAAATCGAATAATGTTGAGTATTCATAAGAAACAACGATGCTCAAAAGCAGTTTTCCAGCACAACAAGCTGCACAACATACCTTTGTGAACATGATGAAGGAAGGACAAATGAGAAGGCAATAATATGGATTGTGTCCTGGCCTGGTGATGTGGATCCTCATGAGATCCTAGATATTGTTTGTAGTGACAGCACAAGGCTGATTGGAATTGCCCAATGTAAGGTTTACAAACCTGTTTAGGCTTATGAAAGTGGCAGAGTACCACAGAAACATGTTACTTACTTAATCTAGATTCAGCCTTCACGCTCTCCTCTACGGGGCCCATAATCAGGACTGACCCCCGTAGGAGGCCGGAAACGTTGACTTCTAATTGAAATATACCTATGTGAAATATACGCATGTTGGCATCTGATTGAAATATACCTATGTAAAACCATATGGTATATAATTGGCCGATTCCCGATTAAGTAACCGGGTACCAGTTGAATATGCACCCAATGCCACAAACGATACTAGAGGTAGTAGTTTAGTTAACAGGAAATGATCCCACATTACGTTTAGAACACCCGACTCACCTCACAAGGCCTGATGAGATGTTACTGCATGAACCTTTCCCCTCATTGTTGTTCCTCTTCGGATTCCGTTCTCCCTTTTGGAAAGAATATAGAATGTAATTTCCTATAAAATATACAAATTTAAAGATTCACTTTGTCATAATGTACGCTTCATGAGAACCTCTTTTTGACCCAAAACGGGCTGTTCAAATTGACGAATAAGGCCAGTTACTCATACGTGGGGTAATGAGGAATGGGATGACACGGAAGAGGAAAAATTGCTGGTTTTTGAAATCGCGGTAGAATACACGAGACGCCCCTCGAGGTCGGCGAAAAAAGAAGGGTTGTTTCGCGTTTCGCGGTGGTGGCATTGAAAAATTCCTGGGCGGTCCCCTCCTCTCAGTGGTCCGTATAAATGAATGTCACGGGTGATGGGGTTGAAAGGTCTTCCGACATATCCTCTTTATCATGCGTTCAAACGGATGTTAGCCTTGTTTTTTTTGTGTTTTTTTTTTCGCTTCCCAAAAATTCATCACAGGAAATGGAAGCGGACTGCTTAGCCGAGTCTATTTCTTATATGGAATCTTTTTTTTTTTACTTTCCTCAGCCCACCTGAAGGTGAATGGAAAGTATTGCGATCTGCAGAAAATCCAATTTCTGAAACACCACCTTTAACTGGTCCAAGTCGAGATCTGATCAATTTTCTCCACGTTTTGGAAAAGTGTATGTAAGTCCGTATGTGTGTATGTTTCCAGGAGTTGGATCCAAGTTTAATCGGATCTTTTTTCAGCTTTTCTCACAAACTACTCTAACGATTTTGATGAAATTCGCAGGACTTACTCTTCTTTCAAGTAAAAACAAGCTCCAATAACTCTTCTTATTCAAATCAAGGGCAATGAACTATCGAAATTTTAAATTTCAAGAACTTCAAATTTTGTACTCATAATAGCAATGGTTTAAATTTATTTATTTATGATAATACGGGGAATAGTCCAATTTCACATTTCACATTGCATTGAGGTGGAAACAGAGGAGATTAATTCCGAAAAATAACCAATGGTAAACTTGGATAGGTAGGAATTTTGCGTTTTAAACCTCAAAATCTGATTCTGTGACCTTGAAAACATCCTGGTGCCAATTTTCAGCTTGAAATAATTACGACAGGTTTGACCAGAAAACGGGTTGAAAGGGAGCGCGTGACGTCATTTAGGTTCCGCAAAAGATGGGAGCTGACAGACCTGCCCAGGCAGGCGGGGGGTCGGTGTCGCCAGTTGGGTTTAAAATTACAAAACCCATTTTTAGTAAGTTTCAATCGTCGGATACCCCTCATATAGCACCTTTTTGGAAAGCCCTCACTAAAGTCTTCCAGTTTACAAAATTAAAAATAACCATGCATGTTCCCCATTTTGACTATTTTGGGCCACTGAGGCTACTCAGCTCCGTTCTGTGCTATTAAGGCTAGTAGGTACTAATAAATTCTGAGCCTTGCAATTTAGATTGTATAATCGATGAACCTTGAAGATTCGGTGTCACCGTGTTGCCTAGAAATGGTGTCACCATGGTGACAAGCTAATTTCTGGTTTTACACCCTGGAATTTTCAGAGGTAATATTCCATGGATATTTCCGACGCCAACATGAACAGGCATTATGGATCAAGACTGATACTAGGGGGTGGTTCCACACGGATTTATTTGTTGGATATCGTTGATCATGGATTTTCGAATGTTGTTCACAGTCTAGGGACTATCACGAATGCTGTGATAGTTTATGGTGCCACCAATGGTGGCCCACCTTCGAAAAACTCCAGCTCAATTTAATAAGTTTAGGCGTATTTTGAGTTGGATATAAATGAGGCTTATTAATTTTGTCGTGTAGGTTCTTAATTACGTAGGTAGCAACTAAACTTTCAATCTGTAAGGAAGTAAGCTTTAGATTTCTCGTTTGAAGGGATGTCCCATGAAATCAATCATCGCTAAACAATATATTTTAAATATTATTAATTAATTTTTTCTTGGTGAATCATTTTAGACGACCTTCGTATTCTACGATTCTCTTTGTATCTTGGAAATCTATTAAACCTCTACATCTGAGATATTATTTTTGACAACGATGTTGATAGTTTCTCAGCGTCTTTTCTCTTCATCGATTCGCTTCACGGTTCACTCTCATATTTTGTGATGAACGAATTTACCAATCATAGATCATTCAAGTAGATTTCATGAGCAATCCTTCCACTCTCAACCAAATCGGGGTTTTTCAGGCAGAATTATTGAGAATCTATCACTACGACGAACTTTATCCCGCATGTAAGCCTGTAAATTGTAAGTTTGAGCTGAAAATCGTGGTGAGCCTGAAGTGCTTAAAGCACCACTTCTGTGATGAGTCTCAGCCCTTCTTTTTCAAAAATAACGATACCTATCTCATCCTAGACGTCGATGGCTCTGCATAAAAGTTAATGCAGACCTCGTAAATATTTCAGTGAAACGAACGGAGTGGAGATGAGTCGAGTAAGAAAAGGACCCTAAATGATTTTTTTATGGTTCAGAGCAGGAAATAGGTTAGTGGAGCGTTATTCCCTGTGGGAAGATTAGGTGAGCCCCTGTAGAGCTAGTGGCGATGCTTCGTCTTGCTAATTCATAGCTTGAGTTGCCGGTTTCTTGAGAGGAATAAATGATTTCAAGGAGTTGTGTCTTTCGTGGCAGATAACGATATCCTTTCACCCATCACCCGACGCCTCCTCACGTTCTCCCAAAACCTTGATGAACATGATTCACTCCCACGAGTTGATTTGGTGTCATCCTGCAGGTCCTTCATAGCGAGTTATCATTGCTGCATCGCTTGCCGCGGTGCACCAACAATTATCTGTTCCTATCACTACCTTGTTTTTTTTTTTTTTTTTTTTTTGCTTTTGAAGGACCTTTCTCAACATATAGAACACCTTTTTATAGAATTCTCTTGATTCTTATTCGTCTTTACCCTTCACAGAATTGATTTGTAGTATGGCACAAACCCGGTGGTTATTAATTTTCCCCTATTTATTAGATTATATCATTGATTTTATCCCATATTGACCGAAAAACGAAGGCTTTTAGTAGGTATAATTAGGGTTTTCTTTCGAACAGGTGTACTCATACAGCACTCCTAACACCTTGCCCACTGCGGGTGTAATGGTACATTTCTTCGCGCTGAATCATCGAATTTTCACCACAGATGGACAACAATTTAAACCTAAGCCAATGTTATTTTTGTAACGATGAATGACTCCAAATCTTTAATAAATTCCCAGAAGGAAAAATTGTCCCTCCATGCATTCTTTAGACTAGTCTAGTTAGACTCGATCTGACTAGAAGCTAGTCAGATTGAGGGCGGCATTGAGGGATCAAATGAGGTGAAGCTCGGCTCAAAAACATGAAATACCTTGTGTTAGGGGGGTGTAAGTGATATAATAATAACTTGTCATATAGTTAGTAGTAGGTACCTACCTATAATACCTACTGTAGGATTTCCACTTGCGGTAGGTGCATCTCTGGAGGCGTAGGTATGTATAGTTCGGTGCTCGACTGATTGACGAATAAGGCGGCTCATGACGTAGGTAAGGCCAGTATTCGGGTGCAGTCGATGAGGGTTCGAACCTTGGAGAAATGCACCTTTGTGGGTAATAAGAAAAGCCTGAAATTCTCCGGTACCCCACACGGGTCCCTGATGATCACTGTCCTACTGTGTTTGGAAAAAGCACTGTGAGGTCCCAATATAGACTCAGAAGCGAGTCAAAAGGCACTGCGTCCCTAACCTGTGTTTGTGTAAATGGGTTCTTACGTGAATCTTGGTTCAGACCTCCTTTAGGTGCTGTCGCGGTATTCGGTGTGCTCGCAACTGCCTCACTATCGTCCATCAGAGACAGGGAAGATGGATCCGCTCTATCTGGGCTTGTAGCAGCGGTCTTTGTCCCTTCGGTGTCCTCTGTAGGCTGTAATACTGGGATGATCAACGCTTCCACATTCCTTTCTTGTCCAAGGAGTGTACTGACAACCGGAGCTCTTCTTACGTCCTACATCCGCAAGTTCTTTTCTTGAAAAGCTTCCCCATCCCATTCAAGCATCCCATTCTTGTCCATGGGGTGTACTGACGACCGGAACTCTTCTTACGTAGGTCGGAGGCTGTAGCTTCATGCAGTCACCTCCAGTTATCTGTCCCGAGATAGACTTGCAGGCGCAGTCGGCAGTCATGGGGGCTTCCACATCTCTTTCTTGTCCGAGAGGTGTACTGACGTCTGCAACTCTGGTAGAACATTTCCCCATGACCGCCTTCTTGCAGCTGACTACCCTTGCTGAATATTCGACTGGTAAGTAGTCAGGCGAAGCCAGGCTTGATTCTTCTTTCTTGAACTGAAAAAAGTATATATTAGTATAACGAAGGTCACCCATCCTACGTCCCCCACCGGGGTAGGTTAGTAGTCTGGAAGATCCAGAGAGAGTAGGTGTTCGAGTAGGCATCTGGAGAAGCTGGTTGAAGGTCTGAAAATGTTATGAGCCTCCATGGTAAAATGAAACAATTCGGTATTTCGAGAATGTATTTGAAATATTTTTACTTTCTTGAGTGAGAGGAAGCCATTTTGATCTGTTACGGAAACAAAACTCTTACTGACCTAATATAACTTGCCATCCGCACTCAGGCACTTTTCAGTTGGAAGGTGAAATTATTATTAATTATGAAGGTCGAATTATATGCAACATCTCCTGCTGTTGTACCATCTTCCTTCGGGTTCTAGCCAATGATTACAATCCATTCCGATGAAGTTGAAAATTCGACTTTTTTCGCGCAAAAATCCCGTTCTGCTCCACTGTACGATGGTTCATTATTGATGATTTGGATGGATCACACACAAATCCTCTGCGCTCAGTAGAAGTATTTATTGGTTTCACGAACTTTATCAGTCATAGATCACAACCTAGGTATATATATCATTGGTTCCTCGCTGTCCAGTTTGAGCGCTTTTGGACACAGCTGTACGTGTCCTTCTTCTTAGCTACCTACGTAATTTCATGAAAAATAGAAATCGAATTATAGCGCATTATCTGCCAATTCTAATGAACTTCTTCTCTGAGAACCTACATTACATGATTTCATTACAGTATTAGTCAAACCAGTCAATTTCGTCCTGATCAGTTATAAAGTAATGTTGAAATATGTCAACTCATCATAGTCCTACGTACTGCTTTAGGGAGGGTAAATCAATCTCCTGTCTTTTGTTCCAAATCACTCATGGAAATACATAGGACGAGAGGTTCCTTTTGGAACAACCTGTATTAGTAAGGGTTGAAGTAACTGTGTTTGTATAAACTACAAACGTGAGCTGTGGAAGATACCCAGCGATATCTCTGGTATAAGAAAAGTAATGCGATCAGCAATATATCCAAGATTTCCGGTTCAGGGACCAAGAAAAAAGAACGTTCGACTACGTTCCTCCATATTATATATATTATCCCCCGTACTGAGTAAAGGTGCTGTTCTGTGTTTTTGCAGGAAGCCGAACGAGATAAAAGAGGTTGCAATGAGGTATAACGATTAGGGGTACAATAAATATTATTATCGCTGTAAACGGGGTCCGAACCCTCATGATTGTTTATGCTGAATTTACGTTTTGTACTGCAGAACAGTAACCCTTTGCTCGAACTCAGCTTTAGCGAATGAACATTTCGTTGGGAAACGAGTTTTACAAATATTTTTTATTCGTGATCATTGGAACATTCAAAAATTCACAAGGGAAGATACCAACCGTTCGATTTTTATGGTACCAATATGAAGTTGAAAAAAAGCTGTTTCTATTTTGTACGATGACAATATACGATTATTGCATTTTGTAATTACTGTAGAAGGAATGCAAAAATTACAATTTTGCATTTATTGACCACAAAATCCCCAGTAACCCTGTCATTAGTGCTGGTGAGGTAAAGTCGTTTCGGAGTGAGTGACCTGTGAAGGCATCGTCCTGGCGTAGTTCAGGCCCATAACCTGTCGCCTCCCTTATAACATGCTCTGTATATCAAGGGCCTCAGGGCTGGCGAGGGTAGAATGAAAACTTGAAGTGGGCAGGTATAACCCTCTCTCCTCATCCTGGAACATTATGGTTAAATTAGTTATCTTGGTCAGGTGAACTTAAGGGTATAAATCAACTTAGTTCCGTCGTTGGGTTCAGGTACCGGGGGTAGCAGGTCTGGTCTTCCAACTCAAGATTGATGGCCGGCTCTCCCACCCTCTCTCTCTCATTGCCCCTAACTCATACTGGAGCTCCACATTCTACATTAAAATGTAGGACAACAAATTAACACTGGTTTTACTCTAGATTGTCGATGTTCGTCGGCTGTACCAGTTTTGTTGTTCTCTCCTTAAGCAGCCATACTTGTTATTCTGCCACTGTGTTCACAAATACCAGGGAAATGATGTTGCCTGCATCCCGTGAGCCCTTTCTAAAAGCATTCCAGATTTACCTTTACATGGAAGGATGCACATTTAAACTTATTTCAGAAATGATGTATTGAATAGAATGTTTCCATTTATTTCTACAGTTCTCCTATCCAAGTTATGTAAATGTACATGATAATTGTTGATACTATATGTACCTATGAGAAACACTTTGGGATGATGGACGAGGGTTTAAAAAAATTGAAAATCAGATAGGTAGGTATCTCCTCACTTGATTTCTATGTACCATACTGGTGTTTGTTACACAACTCAATTCTAAAGTTATAATCCTATGAAAGATAATAATTCAATAAAATAGCATTTGAATTGAAGTGTATCCAAACTGTTTAGTTTGTAGAGTTGTAGAGCCTGTAGTTGATTATGTACACCACTTCATTATCATAATATTGTTTCAGCTAAATATTAAATTCATTCTTGTTTTGATCTCTGACCAAGTTTGCACTTTACTTCTTTCGTTAGAGTGGAGTTATTTAAAAAATCTGCCGCTGTATAGGTCAGTGTTGGGCAAGCGCCATTTTTCAACTATGTAATTTTAGTTTCCCATGTTCAACCATATCGTTGGAACTAGAATGCTATATACCTAATGAACGGGAATCAATCAAATATGTTATTGGAGTGGATAATTGCACTTCAAATATTTAATTGACATCTTTTAATTATACATTCATGCAAACGTAGTAGGTTGTTCAAATTCCAAATCACTGACGACCCAGAAAATTCCTATCCATCTGGTGATATAGGTAAGCTCAGTGACTATAAGCTCATCCAGACTCGTTGATTATCAGTCGACTCTATGAATATTCATCCACCCTTGAAACTCATTGGTTTTCTAAGATACCTTAAATTCTATAATTTACTTCCTAGAATGTGAAAAATAAATGTGATTCAACGTATCGATTAAATAAAATCTTTCAACCACCGACGACAGCGCGTTAATTGACAAGATGTTCCCAAAATGATGTTGCAGTGACGTCGAGTTGGGTGCTTAAAATCCTCTGGGTGACATTTTCCGAGCTCCGGGTAGACATCTTATTTAAAGCGGGGTTAATCTCAACCCATCACACGTAGAGCTACGTAGAAGCCCGGGGATCTGATGGATCCCAGTAACCTCTCACTGAGGCTCTGAACAAAAACAATCGAGTCACATTATTGTTTAACACCCAGCTCCATCCAGTCTTTTGATAAGTCCCACAAACTTCTTTACACATCACAATGGGCGTCGCCCAACTTGGTCCCGAAAAGTGAAAGGTGCCGTAATGAAGTGGTCACTTTGGTCCGCTTACGCGGAGATGCGAGAGGTCAACTTGGTCCCGTCTAAACACCGGGTTTATGCTTGGGCGTTATGTTCCCCTAGTATTTTCTGTTTCCTGACAAGAAGGAAAAAACCTACGCGCACTGCTTAAATATGGTCATGTTGTAATGCGAACAACTGGTCACCCAACATTTTTGGCCCATGACCGTCGTGGTTGACTTCGAGAAAGGGATACACAACGCAATTAACAGTGTTTGGCAGGGCGTGGCTGTGACAGGATGCAAATTCCATTTACATATATATATATTACACATTTACATACACATACTACCTGTACATTTGTACAGTTGTACATTTACATACTACTGTACATATATATTTTTGAAGCTTTGACTCCCTTACAAATGCTTACATTTATAAGGGCGTCAAAACTTCAAAAATATATATTATAATGGGGTTATAACAGTAGCATGTAAATGTACATTGTACAAATGTACAACTCTTGTCAAGATTTAATTACACAAGCTAATACCGGCCGGTAGCCCAACCCCTTGCACCAATAGAGAATTTTTTTGGAGACGGGGACCAAGTTGGGCTTCGGGACCAAAGCGTCCAAATTTCAACGGGAACAAGTTGGGCTTCTGGGACCAAAGCGTCCACATTTCCTCGGGACCAAGTTGGAGTGGGTCCATCTCAATATATAAGCCTGTACATCTCTAAGCTACTGCTGACCGATGTGGTCTTCCACCACCTTTGGTGTCATGTGTGTAGTCAAAACTACATACTGTTCCCAACTCGTCCTAACGTCCTTTAATAGCTTAAATTGGTCATTAACATTTACGATTGAATTTGTCACCAGGTGTTGACCGACTTTAAAAAGGAGGAAGGTCTCCGCTTTTTTCAGATGTTTGTTCGGGCCGCATTTCTTTATTTCGCTATCAATGGACCTGATTATTTTTGCAACGTGTTCTTCTGATGCCCATGGTGGTCCCGTTCCAACCAGATTTCATTCAACTGCAGAAAAAAAATAAAAATAAATGAATAAATTTAAAATATCTGATCTCCCTAACAATGTTAGATGTTTTCCTCCTATAACTTTTTAGAGGAACGTTTTAAGGGCACTGTGTAGACCCACTAATCGGAATGACCAACTGTGATTGAACTACGAGTGACTGGAAGGAAGGTCTTTGTATTTATCGTTGAACAGTTTCCCTCCATCGCCCTTCCTTTCGCACTTCCTATCTTGTGGGACTGCAGCCAAAAGACTGAAGTATCAACCGTTTGTCTCTAGAGATCTCTCACACCTACCCCATATTTTCCTGGCAGTTGGACTGAACACGTGGAGGGCCGATGAGTTAATCGACCAACAACCGCTTGACTCGATTTTTACTTTCCTTACCCCACCGGAAAGTATTGCAATCAGCAGAAACCCAAATTTTTGAAAAACCATCTCGGAATGAATCTAATCGACACCTGATCAATTTTCTCCACGTTTTGTAAAAGTGTATGTTAAGTCCGTATGTATGTATTTTTCCAGGAGTTGGATCCAAGTTATCAGCTTTTCTCACAAACTACTCTAACGATTTTGATGAAATTTGCATCACTTACTCTTCTTTCAAGTAAAAACAAGCTCCAATAACCCTCATCTCCACCAAAATATCCTGAAGGCTGAAATCAGCGTTAAAATCCACAAAAATTGCTATTTAATGGTTTCAATGTAGGTACTATGAATGGAACAGAGAGTACGAGTGTGCTAATATCTGTTAGCTCTCCGGTGTTGTGAGCAAAAAAAAATAAATAAATAACCCTTCTATACAGTTAATGTTTATTGATAAAAACTGAAAGTTTGTAAAAGAAAGTCTGGTACTTAGGGAGAATCAGTGCGGATGTCCTTCTCTGGTGGAATGAACTTGTTCCCGTGAGATAACTCCGGTTAAGCTATCAGCGGCGTGGTTAGTACTTGGATGGGTGACCGCCTGCGTGGCTGGGACCATACATTCCAGTATTTTCATGTCGGGCCGTCGGCGATCCCCTCTCCACTCAAGGGGGGTGTGGCAGTGAGTAGCCAAGAACGAAATAATCAGAATAATCTCTACTTTTTAATAATTGGAATAATTTCCATTTGCTTTTTACGTTTCAATATTTCTGAACAATTTTGGTTCCGTGTCTGTCTGTCTATCTGTGTTCAATTCCTTGTCCCAGGCAAAACTACGAGTATATGAAGTTATGGTCCGAATTTGATGAAATTTTCAGGGATTTTGGGGGTTCGTCCCGTGATTGTCCTCTATGAATTTCATCGCGATCGGACTATTATTGGCGCGAGCGCAAGCGCAAACGTGAATTTCCTGAAACCCCTGTATCTCAGTTCCTAATCGACCTATTTCGCTCAAATTTGATTGGCCTCGACGGAGGCCTTATTTCGTGTTCGCACAATCATATTAGATCATTATTATGTATTAGATAAACTACACATTGTAAATATACATCGATACCGAGACTCCGACGGACGAGCCTAAAAATGTTAGGGCGGGATTTACAGAAGGTCCTCGAGTTTCAAGGACACCTTGAGATGGTCTCCTCGAAATCGCAGAAATAATCAGAATAATCTGACCTCCCTATGGAGGACAGCTGATGAGTCCACGACTTCAGGAACGGCAGCCGGACGGGTATCCACCCTGAAATGGTTGTACTTAACTTTTATTTTAAGGAGAATCTTCAAGAATAATAGTTTGCTCAGGTGGTTACCTGACTTCTCTGGGTTGTGATTGTAGGCCAATCACATCGGTCTTTAGAGATCATGGGTTCGAGTCAAGGTCACAGCAGCCCCGAACCCCGTTGCCACCCATTGAATGGCTGGGAGGACTCAATGAGCTGATCACGCTCCTGCAGCCGGTCGACCTGACTGCGCGCCATGGGTTTTATCTAGTGCTAAACTGCCTCTGCAAAGAGTTAAGGGATCGAATATGAATCGACTATCTTTGTGGGTCTTCTCCTAAAAAGTTGCTGACCGCTTCATTTTCCGTGAATCTTAAGACGAGGAATCAGAGGCGTTCACTATAAAACGATTCCCGAGTTAAATGACTGGATTCTATCCGACACGACGGCGACGCTGACGACTAGGGAAAGGTTAAGCCCGACAAATTGAGAGAGGGTTTGCGCGTCAACGAAGTTCACCTCTAGGGGATTGTGAAGGCAGACTCCCGTTCATCTGATGAATTGACTTGCCCTAAAAAGGGGAATAGAAGGGCTGGATTATGTTTTAATGGCCCGAACCTCGGCGACTATCCCTCCTCTCTTTCCCCTCCCCATTACTTCCCCTCATCCGAGACCTGTAAAGTTGACGATTAATTAAGGATCATTCAGGAGCAGCTTCTAATGCGGGATTGATGCTCTAAAATTATTAAGACCTTCCCTTACAACCCAAGGGGGAGGGGGGGGGGGGGGGGGGGGGGGGGGGGGGATCACGCTGTGCCGCGTCATTTTTAGTCTGCATTAGCACGTTTAATTTGTCCCTCCACTTCCGTCTTCATTCATATTTCACACAAATTAAACAATGATTAGCGAGCAGGCAATTTACCAGCGATCCTAGTAAACAAAGTACAGGTAATTAAGATCTGTCTTTGAATTATTTTACATAATAGATAGGAAGCAAATTTGATGGAAATTTACCTTCAACGTCACGTCTTCAACTGGGCAACCTCTTCTCCAATTTGATTTTCATTCACGATTCCCAAAATGTTTTTGAATGATTAGGTCAAAAGATAGAAGGTTGTCAGAACTCAATTTAGAGTAGGTAAAGTGAACAAAATGGAAATTACAATAAAAATTTGCTCTGAAAAAATTCGGCTCGCAGCAAGTGGCCTCCAAATCCGACTTCGCCAACATTGGAGCAGTACTGAGGCTTTAGAAGCGACTGCATTGTTTTTGGGGATCATCTGAATATAGAGTATAGGTACACCAGGCTCTTCCCGTACTGGGAAGAAAGGTGTCCGAAATTTCAAAACCGAGAGACCGCCGTCCGATTTCTTAAGCGGAGTGTCCGCTCAAACCTTTTTTCAATTTAAACTATAAGACGTAGTAAGCAATAATCATTGAACCAATTATGATTTGGGTCTGTCCAATAAAAGTTGCCTTCCCCAGTTACCCAACTTGAAAAAATGTCTTCTACCATAAAAACGCCGTTAAGTCAATCGGTACTTGATTCAAGATATGATGGTAGCACTAAGAGCGGAAGTGATTCCTGCATGAGAGGTGGTAGGAGCGTGGAAAAAATATGGGCATGCCGGTTGAAGTAGCTCTTGCACTTACACTCACACAAAGCTGTATCGTGGAGAGATAAGTTGATGATAAGACCCCGGGTGGCTTTTCTCGAAATTGTTTTATCGAAGAGCTGCAGAACCTCCGTTGGTAGGGCTCTCGAGCCCTCCCCAATCCTGGACGCCTCATTTCGCCCTACGCATCTGCTCTTGAGTCGTTTTCCTTTTGTTCCAAAGGCTTAGAGCGTTAGTTATCGCTAAGACGAGGGTTCAAGAAGCTGGGGAGCCTGAGAAGAGCCAGCGCCTCCCAAAATTAAAATCACGTTCCATCACCTCGACTCGAAGCAGCATGTGTTCACGTGGGAATGTTCTGTCTCCTTACATCCTCTGACATGTATTGCTTTCCGTATTTTCGTATTATTGTGTGTTCAAAGATGTTTGTGAATTATGAGAAGTGTCATTTTCGAAGTGTGTACCTAGCGTTTGGGATCACTAACCACAAGAAATGTCTACGATTTTCACGTGGTTTCTGTTTCTTAACATTCTCTAACATCCATAGCTTTCCGTATTGCTGTACCATGTATTGCCTGTTAACGCAGGGTCATAAATTAGGACATAATATGTTCGTAGTAGCTATTTCTTTATTTGGAACCAGAACGGTCAAGGCCAATAAATTACAAAGTAGTGGTACACAACCACTGAGTCCATAGTGTCTCCTTCATTCTTCTCTCCACTGGCCCCCGTGCTCTGCTCTTCGTCGCACTATTGGTATTGTATTGGTTGTAATTGATTGTATTGACTGTGTTGTATTGGTTGTGATAATTGTATTGAAGGTTTATTTAATTAGTAAATTGATAATTTTTCTCTTATAGACAAATGAACAAAGAAAATTATTTGTTTTGAATACCTACGTATACCTATGTATATACCTATGTATATTTTGCTTATAAAAATTTATAATGATAAAGAATGAAATGTGTTTTTGAAACAAAAGTGAAGTTTTTTTTTATATATATACAGAAGTGATTTATGAAGGAGAGACTTTTAAAAGCAGACATAATGTATTTTGAGAAAAAAACAATTAGATATGTACCTATAGCAATAACAAGTGTATCTATACAATCATGATTATAGCGAGGATGTCAAAATATTTTATAGCTAGGAAAGGAGAATAAACCTTCAATACAATTATCACCTGGCCCCATCCCTCCCTGGTTGTGTGAAATAAAAATCTTAATCAATCAATCTCTTGTGGTTTATCTACTGATATCACATGGAAGTTGATATAACTTATAATCACCATGAAATGAAGTGAACCAGGTACATTCGATTTTCACTGAGTATTGAAGAAGTATACGTAATATAGATTCAGCGACCGTAATAATAGAACGGCAACTTGAGTGTGGGTGGAGTTACAGATGACAGATCTCTCAAACGAATCAATCACCGAAATATCCCAATATTAGTGGCAGTAACAACAAACTGTTTCTTCAAGTCACCACTCACATGTAGACGCAGAAGGCAGCTGAAAGGGAAAATGGATGAGCTGACTCACAAACATTGTTGCTCCTTGGAAGGTCTGACATGACTCAGAACTGAAATCTATTGTCATATGATGATGAATCACTGCCGATGTGGAAGGGCCTTCTATTTTTACCCTTGTTTCAATTCTTAGAATCCTCCTGCAATCGGGATCTTATGAAAAAAATCTATTTACAATATTTTCGTGAAATAGAGAATTCAACTTGATCACTCATTCAATTGGGTTGGTTGCAGTTCCACCGGAGGGCCCTCATTAGTCATAATCCGACCTTGCGATTCCACTTGTTTACTTTCTCCTATCAAGTGAACATGATATCAACTCCACCGGGAACCGGGTAATCGGTTATTAGGTTGTTAGGAATGCTCACCCCAACTTATATGTTTTTGTTGAAGTCCTAAAAAATGTGCAAATCGACACGCAAACCACTATCAACGGTTTGGATACGGAAAAAACAAAATTGCCAACGGTAAATTCAAAAAATCAAAAATGTACATCGGGCAGGCCCTCGACTTGTATGCAGTCGACAAAATTGGTAGGCCACATATCTTGAGGTGCGTTTTACGCCACTATACATGGGTATAGTTTAATATAGTAG
>JAEMON010000001.1:14492961-14507320 GCA_030264115.1 Lygus lineolaris | reverse complement strand
AGGAAGCTATGTGCCACGCCCAACTTGGCAGACGTTTTCTTAAAATTGTTTTCAATAATGAAACTTTGGAAGAGAACTGCTCATTTTATTGACCCCTTCCGCGTCTCAAAATGTACTGTTTTAAGTTATAAAATCCCAAAATAGCATCAAGAACAATCTGTTAGCCGACCCTATGCTGTCCGCGACAATTGGTTTTGTTACCGTGGACCGAAATTTTTCTCTTTTGGGGTTCTCTCGGCTCGGCGTTTGGCGTGATAACGCGCTTGTATTCGTGGAAAAAAATCCGACTGAAATCCTAAAATAAAAGTCCTCCAAAACCATTTTTCCGCTTGCTTTTTGCATTTCAAAGCTGTCTCAACGTTTTTGGTTCCATGTCTGTCTCTGTCTGCCTTTCTCTCTGCTATCACAATTCCTTGTCCCGGGCAGAACTGTTCATAGTGTTCATGTTATGGTCCGAATTGAATGAGATTTTCGGGATTCTGCGGATTAGCCCCTAGTCGGTCCCCTATGAATTTCATCGCCGTTGTGAAGGAGTAAGTGCAAAACTAGACTAAGAATATAAAACATATTAAGTACCTAGACTGTATAAAAGTGAAAGAGGTGTTGGTAAGCATAGAAATTTATGATGGTAGAAGAAGCGAAAGGTAGGTAGAGTGAGTAAAACAAGAGTAGAGTGAAAGAGATTAGTTGGCAAGAGCGATTTATAGGAGAGTGGGTAAGAAGAGTGGTTGTGAGGTAAAAGGCAAATAAGAGTTACGTGGTGAAGTTCACCTATAAAAAGCGTAAAGGATAGAAGAATAAGAAGAAAAATTAGCCAGTGATCCCCTGTGCCAGTGCGTTCATGAACTGAGCCAAGGAAGGAAGAGACCGCGTGCCCTGTGGCAAAGCTATTCCCGTCGATATAGAACTACTTTAGTAGTTCTATATCGATGGCTATTCCATAGCCTGATGACGCCAGCAAGAGAGATAGGAGGCTCTTCAAAAGGGTTCTACTTTAACTGTTTCATCTCATCATTCAATTTATAATCTATTGTTAGGTACCTAGCTGCCCAGTCCTTCTGCCAGGAAAGACTGAGGAGGTTCTTCTCCACAGACCTAAAGCCGATTCCACCAACAGACTGTACGTCGTCTGAGGTAGAGTAGAGTCGTGTACTCCATCTAATATTAGTGCTCCCTCCCCGCCCTGGGAGACGACGTGCCGTGTTGATCTATGGCAGGTTGATACATCTGCTGCGGCTTGTTCAACAAACAGGAACTACAAGATCCCTCGCTCCATTTCATGTATCCAAAATCCTCCCCCTTGTGTTGACGTTCTAAACGTGAAATCAGTATATTATGCTCGATATCCAATGTATATGGTTTCGTTTTCAGTCAATTAACGACTGGTTCGTTTAGACAATGGGGAACTATCATACATTAATTTTTTAAATTGTTTTTCTGAGAGATAATGACTTAAAAGAAACAATAATGAAGTCGTAAGGTAACAATAGTTATCGGTAATTTTAGAAAATTTCTTGAAATATTCATTATTGTACGAGTAATATGGCGAAAAAGTGTCTTTGAGAAGGGCGTCGTTGGTCATTGGCCGATTCCGTCCAAGATGCCAACCGAACAAAACGAAATGCAACGCCCATAACTGTTTGGGTTCCTGATTAGTGAGCATAGAATTTACATGATTAATAAATTTATTGATTAACATAATTAATTATTAATCAATTACCTAATAATTAATCATTTAAATGATTCCTATTTTCACTGCTATTTTCCTTTTTTTTTGCTGCTTTCCTATTTTTCCTGTTCTCAATGCGATCTCAGCGCATTCTTTTTCGATTCAGTTCTTTTAGTGTGACCTAGGAAAGGGTTCCTCAAGAGCTTTCGGAAATCCGCCTGTTATTCAAACAGCTAAGTTTTTATTTCAAGTGTTCTCCACACCAAACGATAAACTATTTTTTCCTTTGTATTAACAGTGTTTTTCCTGTTGTATTAACAATAGTTTTACGTATCTCAAATACAATTTTTTCCCCTTTGCAAGGTGGCAGAGTTCCCCCCCCCCCCCCCCCCCCCCCCATCACTTTCCTCACTCTTCTTTGTTTCATTTTAAATATCTTTAATTTATTTATCTATAAATTTTAGTCTATAAATTTTAATCTAACAAATTTTAAATTTTTTTTCAGTTGAATTTTCTTTGGGGAATACGAGAGAAGGAAGCGGATAAGCTTGAAAATTTTTTTAAACAATTTGTAGTTCTTACTGGAGGCACGAGCTGTACTGCTAGGGGAGAATAACGTAGTTCCATTGTTAAACGACTAGGAGCGCTAATAGTTTAAACAATTAAGTCTTTTTCAGTTGCTTGGATCACTACAGTTGAGGTGACGTCAACTATAACCAATCATATCGTATACTGGTGACGACAATCAGGTTCCTTCTGAGGCCTTCCTTGAATAAGAGAGATCTGACTTAGCTCCTACCTAGGATGGACTAGTCTAGTACCATGGAGAGCACCGTCAATCGAAGAATCGACCCCCCCCTCCCCCTGGTGTAGAACGGGTCTTTCCCCAGAAAAACCTGTCTTCACTGATTGGGAGACTAATCAAGTCTTACCCCTTGGAGTGAAATACCTGAGGATTCAGATCAAACCTCCCTCTTGACTATACTCAGGGAAGACCTCTTATTGAACTATTCTGAGAGGTACCTTCGACCCTGTTTATAACAGAGACATACCCTCGAGAAGTTCTCTCCTTCCGCGGAAGTTAAGTTACCGTTTCTACGAGAGATTTCCCCAGCAATTTGCTGGGACGTCGATCCTTTTGGTTTGAAACTCTCGACCCAGTGGAGTTCTCCAAAAGAGCACAAGCTCGGGGAGCAACTCTAGGAAACTCCAAAAATTTCAGGGTAAGTTCTTACTGGATATTTTTTAGGACCCCCAAGAGTTTCAGACCCAGTTTCTCCAGGAATAAGTTCGAATAGAACTTTTTAACCTCGAACTGGGAAACTCCACGAAGGCCCTAACGGACCTCGGCGGCTTCTACCTACAAGAAACCAAGACCCAGCAGCACAGAAGACCTAGAAATCAGCCTTCTCGTTCCCCCACTTTCGCCTGGGACCTGCTGTACCCGCACCTGAGGCTCCAACCCTTCAACCACCACTAATCACGTTCCATTAGCACCATTCGGATCGCTCCCGAGGAACTAAATTTTCTCCCACAGTCAAATTCTTTAAAAGTCATTGTGTAAATAAAGAAGTAAATGAAGTAAATTATCCCTCCCCTATCTCTCGTAGTCTTGGTGTAAGCTGAAAGCCACCATTCCAAGGTAAGTTAACCCCTAATATCCTCTGGAAATTGTTGTATGAAGTTTTATCATTAAACTTGATCCTATCTAGATTCTTGTATTCAGAATTGAGAATATGTATTATACAGATTTAGATCGACTTTAATTTCTCGAGAAAACTCTCTTCGAGCGCATCAGTTCTATTATAAAATATCTTGATTACTTAAGCGAGAAATTAGGTTGTTAGGATTTCCAGGAATTGAGAAGTCCAGTCCCTCACTTGTTTATCTACCTAAACCCTCTCTTTCTACACCTTTATACAATTACATTATTTTAATTGGCATTATTTATAGCTACATTTTAACCTAAATATGTCGGTACTTCATGATATTGATAATGAATCATTTACTTATTTACAGCAATAAAGCATTACAGCAATAAATCCCCTATATGGACAACGGTCCTTGTTAGGGGATGAGACGTTCAGTCACGTCGATTTTCATTAGCTCTATTCCAGGTTATAATTATTATGCTTATTTTGTGATTCATCAGAAGTCATACACAATCGTTCTTTGTTTATTTTCTGATACGTTGGATATCACATAACTTTCAATCTTCTCTAATAAGAATTTTCTTTTTCTTCACCATTATCAATCAATCAAAAGAAACCGTTGTTAATGAAAAAGTTAATGAAAAACGATGTCTATTTCCACGAAAATAATGAGTTACAAACTTTCGACGTTCAAGAAATCATCAGTAACAAAGAAGAACTGAAGGAGGGTACATCAGAAACAGCACAGCTTTTATAGTCACAGGAGAAAGGGAACTTAAATCCCATTGGTCAAGAAAAGTGAAAGGGCTGAGAGGACTACCCAATCACCTGCAAGCAAACTGAAAGGGTTGGAGAGGAACTTGAATCCTATTGGAAAGGGGCCGGGAGGATTAAACAATGGGAAGGTAACATTATGGAAAGGGGGGGGGGGGGGGGGGGGGGGGGGGGGGGGGGACGAATTTATTGCAGGAATGACCTATTTATGGTGAAATATGATGTGGAATTACTTCATTCAGATATTTACCAGACATATATAACTTTTAATTATTTCGAATTTTTCAAGTACATTCAACATGCTTCCCTCTGGACAAAAATGAAGAAATTCTACAAACAATCTGTTTTTAAGATCAAAACTAAAGCTATGATTTGATTCACTCAGATCATACTTGCAAATTCAGGATCACTTTCGTTAACCCCTTCATTTTTCTCGACCAATGGGATTAAAGTTCCCTTTCTCCTGTGACTATATAAGCTGTGCTCTTTCTGATGTACCTTCAGTTCTTGTTTGTTACTGATGATAGCCTAATCGTCGAAATCGATTTAACTTTGTAACTCACTATTTTCGTGGAAATAGACAACTTTTTTCTCTTTAACTCCGGTTTCTTTTTATTGAAATGGGTTTCCACAACTTCGTTGCGAGTGCTTTAGTTCGTATCAGTTCTGCAAATCGACCAGAAATCGCGAGTCGGTACATCAAACTTGAGGTACGTATATCTATTGCAGAAAGAAATATTTGGTTCAATCAACAGTGTATATTCAACCGTCTCATTCCAAATTACGTTCATGTACTGTGTAAACACCCTTCAGGTGCTGCAACCCGTATTGTTAAGGAGGCTCAACCCAAACTCGTGAAGAGTGAACCCTATCGTTGGTACAGTGTTCGGGATACAGCCCGCGAAAGATTGTGTTACATTTTTCAAAAGCTGAGTTTCCTCCACGGTGCTTGTGAATGGGAAATTATTGAGCAACATGCCATCGACGTTGCTTGGCAGGAAGGTTCGAAGAAGAAGGCGAGCTTACACTAAGATGAAACCGGAGTTAATGAAAAACGTTGTCAATTTCCACGAAAATAATGAGTAACGAAGTTGAATCGTTTTTGGCGGTTAGGCCATCATCAGTAACAAATAAGAACCTTTGAAATCGATTTAACTTTGTAACTAATGATCTTTTTGTGGAAATTGACAACGTTTTTCATTTTCTCTAGTTTCATCGTATTGAAATAGGTTTCCACAACTTCGTCATGAGTGATATAGTTCGTACGAGCTTACACCGTCGACCAACTTCTGGAAGGCCAGAAGCCAAATTCCCCACCCGCACCTCCGTCAACATCTTCTCCTACTTTTTTTAAGAAATAGGAGAAGCTGTCGGATATGACATTCTCACCGGCAGAAGTATCCCTCCTTGAAAATTTCTCAAGCGCAATCCTGTGGCCTTCCATTGAATGGACCATCATAGAAATTTCATGAAAATTTCGAGAAAGTTGGATTTTTATGTATAATGGTTTCGCTTGTGAAATCTGATTCCGCAATTTATGAGAAAATTGGAAAACTCCCATTCGAAAAAACAAACTCAGTGTCGGAATTTCATATTTTTCTACACTTTTTTAAAATTCTTATTTTTGTTTTGAGTTCTACGTAAAAAAACACACATGGATAAGTTACCTACCGTTTTTTCTAAACCGCTTCATAAGGAATTTATGGGGGGGGGGAGTGGGGGGGGGGATCTCGTGGGACATTATGTACTGATAAAATACTCAGTACCTATCTAATTATATATCATTGCTGCTTTTGCAAATTGAGTACATTTTTTCAGTCATGAATACCGAAACAAGGTATGGTGTTCAATCATTCGACATCCATTTGCTCTCAGCCAATCACATCATCAATGGCTCCACTCGGCTCTCACAGTGCGCTCTAAGCCAGCCTCTACCAGTGGCTCTACCAGTGGCTCCTCGATTGCAAATTGTCAGACTTCGGCTAGTATGTATTTCTGATTGTTGACAACCCACACTGGCTGAAGTCACAAACCAGTATCTACCTACAAGTTTTTGGAATAAATTGTAATAAAATGATCGAGTTTTGAAATGACGCATCTCGTGGCGTGGTTCGACGTGTTTTCATAGCTTCATTAGAAAAATAGAAACTATATGTAAAATCATAACAAGCTTAGTCTCTTGGCTAGTCATTTTGTAGGTGATGATTTTGTAGGTGTAAGATCCAGCAAGGGTTGGATTGTGTACTTTGGTTTTTGCATCCACCACACACAATCACTACAGTTGCACTGATATGGTAATCGGCACCGAAAACTATACAGCAAATTCTAGGTATATCTAGGATATCTGACGAGTCTACCCTTGAAAAGGCAACGCGAAAGACCCAAAACTGTGGTCTGAGTGTGGTACAGACACGTAGACAGACAAAGAAATGCAGCTCGAGGGTCCAATTATGGAGCCTCACTTATGTTCGGCGATTATGAGGAACGAGCGATTAACCGTCATCTTTTTTTTGCGACAGACGTTATCCTTTCAGCCGCCACATCAACTAATGTCGCTGATAGTATACATGGGGAGGTGATGTAATTGTTGACGACGGGAACAATAAATTAGTAAAAATATCCGAGGTTAGTAGTAGGTCGTGGTTCGTAGTATCCGAGGTCGTAAGCGTCTGTCAAAGTATGATCTCAATATGAGAGAGGGCTTGGGGCTCAGCGGGCAGGTGCCTTGGCAGTGAAGAGATGAGGGCAGCCACCACTTACGGGGTCCAGGCACTCGACTTGGTAATTTATTCAGCTTCCTCGTCGATATGGTAATCATTTACCCGAGGACCCCTTGAATCTAAAGGGTAACTCCACTAACGCTATCTAGTGTACTCTGTCGTTACTTGAGGTCCCTCTCAGGATACGTGAGGATGATGATATTACCGTAACTCGAGCCTTTATTAATTTATGATGTCCTACTCATCACTTTGGACCACCATTCATTCATTCTACCATTCATGTACCACCATTCATTCTATCATCATCTGGTTTATCACACTCCGCAAAACGCTATTAAAAATTATAATGAAGAAAAGGAGATATCTTCAGATATCTTTGCTTTATGTCCGAGATCTCAACACCCGCACAATACGAGTATTTTACAAAATGGCTAAACAATCTTGGGCCTTCTAAAATCTCCTATCACGTTAAATTCAATTACCTAAATATTTTTCCGATTGACGTATGATGAGATGGATATTATTGATGAAACCGTCCACAATGCTCAGCCCAACTCTAAACAATGAATAGTAAATTTCATGTTTTTGAAACAGTGGTTAGGCTGAGTAGGAACTGCAGAGCCAACATGGCAATTTTTGTGCTTGGGTTTCATTCGGTTGAGTTCTCATTGGTTTTTGAATGAGACTTGCAAGAGGCTTTCCGAAATTATACAAACGAGACGGCTTATTTTCAAGTTGATCTTCCTCTTGTAGAACCCTGAAAGGGGTTCTGCCACTTGATGGTTTTTCACGGATCACAGGGCGCAGCCTCCTCTCTAGACCGCTATTCGGAAAAAACACATTTCACCCCTCATCCATTGGACTGTAAGGTTAACTCAGTTAGGTACGTGGGGATGAGAGCACTCTGTTATCAGGACCTGCGGAGGTGAAGCACCCTCCTTCATCAAGGTATGGGATGGAAGAGACAGAGATGTACAGACCTGGGAGAACTACGGAGACCGATTTATACCAGCTTGGGTTGTGGTGATTGGTAAGAAGTGTGTTCCTATTTTATTGGATTACCCGAAGTATCATGATATCATCATCGCTATAATTTGGTTTCGCCCTATTGTGGTATGAAAGTGAAAGTGTTGTAAGTCAGTTTTCGACCAATGTGTGACTATCGGTATATTCTCGAACTACTCATGGTAATTAGTTGAAAGAAAAAGTGAAGTAAGTCATATAACTCATCTTCTGTGCCAACAGAAGAAGTGAAGTGAGTCATAAATCATCTTCCGTGCTTCATCTTCTGTACTACTTGCAATTAAGCCTTTCGTTTTCTCAAAATGATGATTATGATGTACGCCACTTTCACTTTCACCCCTTCATAATACTCGTATAATGTACCCTCTCATTGGCTATTGTGGTACGAAGGAGGTGAGGTAGTAGCGTGGGGGAAAGGGGAGGATTTCTAAAAGTCTATACATGGTAGGTGCAAATAACTGAACTATTAGAAACCCAGGAATTTTCTGAAATAAAGTTTTAGAGTCTGTTATCTTTTTATTGTTTCCAGGTACATGTTTCGACAGTCAGCGCTATCTTCCTCAGCCTAGTTGTAAGATTGGGGTTGGTCCCATATCAGTCTTGTTCAATTTTGAATTTCCCATGCACCATGATCGCCAGATAGAGAATCATACTCTGTAGTAGGTACCTTAGTTCTTTGCTCTTCCTTATGCCACCTCTCATCATATTTCATTTATATTATGCAACTATTTGGCAGCTTTTCCTCAGCTAGGTAAGTTTGAAGATTATATTTATTTATTTGTAGCTTATATTCGAAGCTCTTTGTAGTTTGTTGCATAATGTAAATTAAATATGATGAGAGGTGGCATAAGGAAGAACAAAGAATTAAGTTACCTACTACAGAGTAAAATTCTCTGTCTGGAGATCATGGTGCATGGGAAAATCAAAATTAAACAATACTTATATGGGACCAACCCCAATCTTACAACTAGACTGAGGAAGACAGCGGTGACCGTCGAAACATGTACCTGAAAACAATGAAACGATCACAGACTCCAAAACCTAATTTCAAAAAAGAAAATGGTCATCCCAACAGCCGACAACGCAAGAATTTTCTTCATAGTTTTTGGCGGTGACTGCCCTAACAGTGTGTCGTGACAGTCAGCAACGAAAAATATACAGCAAATTCTGGGGGTCCAAAGAGTCTACCCAATACGCTGTGTCGACTCTATCATATATGATACAATCTACTCTGAGACCCCAGTCTGTAGACCCACTAGTAGGTATATTTTTTTATATGTTTGTAGTATATTTTTTTGGAAGCCATTCCGTATAATCCAGGAAAATTCATCAAGCTCCGTATCAATGCCGACAAACAGATGGGCAGGTGGACGGTCAGAAAACGTTGAGATAATGCTACCAATCATCTTCAAATACAACGAAACGGAAAAGAAACGCAAAATTTCATGATTCTGTACAGACATACAGACTTTCGATCAAATTAATGTAGAGTTTTTACTGGATATAAGGCTCAGAATTCATTCACCCCCCAAGAAGTATTCTATTTTGTTTATTATCTACGAGCTGTAGGAACTGGAAACATGATGTTATTTTGAAAGAATTGTTAAGCTTTTGAAACGTTGGTAGGTAGAGTTTCCGGATTTTTATAAGCGGGGGAAAACAATGGAAAGCTCTTACGGCACTTGAAACATCCAAGAAGTGACCGAACCAATTCACTTCCGCCGTCATAAGTTCAAGTGTCCTATCCACATCCACCCTCGAGAGGTTTTCATTTCCCCAGAGTGGAAGCTAGTGAAGAGATGGTGTTGCGGGGTGGTGGAAACCGTCCCTTCACGTCATCGGGGGAAATGACCCACAGAAGCGACACAAAACCTCAGGAACCCCTCCAGGACCTCTTCCTCTCGAGCTGACAATCCCCGAATTTACAGCCTTCAACCTTCTCCTCATGTATCTGCATACTTCAACCCGAAACTTGTGTATAAGCCACTTTGAGGTCGCCGTCAAAACCGGGGATTATATTAATGTAGAGCTCAGGAGGTCTCCCGCCTCCTCCTGACCCACCACCTCAGGAGGTGTTCTGCAAACTTGGGGTCCAACGTTGGAGTTGCTAACGACGCGTGGCCCGGATTCACAACTAGGTAAAGGGCTGAGAACCCAGGGCCGCCTGTTTCCACTCCATTACAACAACTAACTTGAAGGCGAGATTGCTTCCATTTTAAACGAGTAGCCCTTTCAGGATTACGCTGTTAGGCAGTCACCCGTCGCGTTAAGACACAATTTATTCCACGCTCATTTATCGAAATTGGTGAGAGACTATTTCTTTCACAATTCCATTTGAAGGGGAAAATTCTGAATTTGACTTGGAAAACGTATATTTGTCCATGTTACAATTTAGTGAAGAAGCTATACCGCCCACCCACCTTGGCAGACTTTTCCTAATTTTGCTTCCAAGTCTACCAAGGTAGCGGAAGCATTGTTTTCACTTTTGGAAGGTGAAAAATTGTTTACCTCCAAAATCAAAATTTCAACTCGCTTTTTACGTTTTAGACCGTTGTGAACAATTTTGGTTTCGTGTCGGTCTGTGTGTCCGGGAATCCTTGCATAACTTCCACAATTTCCATCCGATTTTGATGAAATTTTCAGGGATTACGTGGGTTAGGCCCTAGATAGTCCCCCTATAAAATTCATTACCAGCCGACCAACGGTAGCCTCGTCGCATGCGTAAACGTGGAATCCCCGAAACATCGATTTCTCGCGTTATGGTTACGACGAAGCTATGTGCTACACTCAAGTTGGCAGAAGTTGTTGTGTACTGTGGCCACGACAGTTGATCAACCGCTGGATCATGGATATGTCGCTTCTTGGTTGAATCAACAGATTTTTACTATTATTGGCATGACTTGGGTGTCGCTGCAGGAGTGCAGTACGCCGCAACGTCACCACCTGTCCGATTGTATTTTCTCCTGTGATTTCAGATCAGCAATCCCCACTGAAAAGAAGAGTTGGGGAATTATTTTTATATAATTCTTGCCCAGGTTACTGATCAGCTCACGACTGGTATAGAACTTGGAATAAAATGGGTTCAAAATTCGCATTTCCCCCCTTGTGAACATCTTGGAGAGTGACACGTTTACGATTTTCGCCGAACTTTCGATATTGCTCTAACGACTCTATTCTGCTCCTTCAATCAGTTTGGACTTTCGCTTTGACTAGAGAATTAATTAAGTTTCTTGCTCCCCTTGCTTACCTCTCTACCGTATGGTGCTGTAGGAGAGGCAGTGGATTGGTTCTAACATGTTATTTGTTTGATCGAGAACAAAGAAAATCAACACCGGGAGGAATGTAGGTATTATTCCTGCTGTAAGGGAACGGTGACTCGCTAGGCACATGGGAGTTGAGGAGGGCTGAACACTATCTACTAAAAGCAGCTAGCATTATTTACAGCTTTTCTAAATGGTCGGTGTGGGTTACTAGTAGGAGGCTCAGCCAGCGTGGATGGGTCGGACCTAATATCACTCGGAAAACGGGGGTACAAGAAATCGAAAGGGTATGTAGCGGACATAGAGGGGAGACTTTTCCCTCGCTCGCATCACTTCCCCACCCTATCATCTCTTGAAAACTGAGGGGTTTTTTCACGAGGGAAATTCAACTTCCACAACAAGCTATTAACTTCGGCCATATTTCAAGGGTTCTCCAAATAAGGAGAACCCGCAATAGGGTGGGGGTAATAACCGACGTGGTGAGAAAAAAGGGAACAACTCGGAGCTGAGGGGAAAAGGTTAAATTATAAACCGCAGGTAACCTGGAGTTAATGTAATAACTTGTATCCTTGGGGACGGGGGGCACCGTTAACTTCATTGTCGTCACTCATAAAAAGCGAACCGATTATAAGGGCTTATATGACTTGTGTTGATGAGTCTGAAATTAGTTAGTAATTTGAAAAATCGTGTTGTGATTTTTGTTCTTCCGCTTAGATGAACCCTCTCTGATTCCTTGGATTTTAATTTACTCCCCCTTTTTTTGGTTCTATTCAGTAAGCAGGTATCCAGTGTAATGGTAGACCCACAGCCAGCTCTAATTATTCTAGAAGGTTTTAAAATTCAAAAACGTTCCGAGAAGGCTCCCCCCCCGGTGACATGTGGCTCTATGATGACCACAAGTTCAGCCCAGGGGCCCGTAGACTCTAAATCCGTCCTTGCTTCCTACTATATCATATTTATGTACTATAAGGGCCCTTCTTCTCAGTTCTCGCGGATCTCCTTTCATTTTCGGTTCACATTACTCTCTGGTATGGCGGTACGGTATTATAGTGTTGAGATACGACACATGGTGAGAGCTGATGTTAATTACATCAGTTACCTTCGTCATAATGTCTGTGCCCGCCCTTGGACTGAGTAAACTCTCGCGAGAACATGAAACTTCAACTAAAGTTGCTTGAGACTAGGAGAAAACTGAACATCCTGGCGTACATTCTCTCTCCTCATAACGCTGTGTAACATTATGTAGGTGTATAGTTTTGTACATAATGTGGCAACTGTTCATGATTCGGTAGAAATGCTCGTTGGAGGAATTATTTGAAAACTCTCGGCGGGAAACTGCGTCTTCAAAAAGCAACGGCTTAGAAAGTATAACACAACCAGAATAAAAGAACTCTTGAAATCAACCTGAACAAATTCGGTCATAAGCATCGTCAGCCTATCATGATTTAGTCCGTGAAGTTTTCATCAATCTCATCTCGCAGTTTGATGTTTTTAATTTGAGAGAATTAGTGGATGACAGATGGGGCAGATTGGATTTATAAATTGTACGCTTTCTTATCACTTCAAACGACAAATTCGGAGGGACGTACACTATCATGAACAGTAAGATTCGAAACCTTTAGTCGAAGAACACAGGTCATTAACTTACTCTTTGGTTGGGGGTCTGAGTAGAAGTGTTTTCTTTGCGGATATAATTTACCGTTGTGTAGGTAATAAATAATTAGCAGTATTTTCAATGTTACTCACTACTTCATTTTGTTGTTGCAGGTATGTGACTCAGACTTCTATAAGTTCTTCGTCGGAACTTAATTTTGTAAGTAAAACTTCTTTAAAACTACTGGTTTTGTGGGTGGTTTCATTATCAGAATAAACGTGGGACTTCTACCCAACTGCTGTGCCAATTTTCGTCGTACTTGATAACGAATGAGGAAGATTGCATGGTATGATGCAGGTTTGAATATTGTTGTTGGCAGAGTGGGTTCTTTATTGGCGATTCTAGGACCGTAGGCCTTTTGTATATATTCTTGGACCCCAGGAGGACATGTCGTACCTCAAGGATTTCAGATAAGAGCGCATGTTGGGGTGAACGGTAACGACAACGCCGACACCTTGTCGAATTGTGCATTTATACGCTATTAAAAGTTCAATGGGAGCGAGTTGATTATTGATCAAACGTGGGTAACCGGTATCGTGAATTAAACCGGTGTGTCTCCATTAAGCCATTGTTTTCGAAGATCGAGCTCAGAGCCGACATACGAAAAATAGCACTAATACTCTCGAATCATGGCTTGTGCGGTGTTTACCTGAACGGGATCAGTATCAATGAGACTCCATATTGCGATCTCTGCACCTGAAGAGGAGTCCTTCGAGAACATCGTTATGATGAGCCCTAAGTATGGAATCACCAAGGCATTCGATAATGAATACCATCAGTCGGCACCTTTAGTCTCCAATAAGCTATGAGCAATACCTAGGTTAGTAGGTAAGAGCTTTGAATGAAGTATTTAATGCTTCATTCAATGCTATTACCTCCTTACAAAGCACTATGTTAATTTATTCAAGAAGCAAATGTATACATTTAAAAACTTATAGTCACGTGAAATAATATGCAATGTAATGAAAATGTAATTATGCAATAAAAGGTTCATGGGTATGGCTCCTAGCTGATGCCAATTGATGGAAAAAAAAATGCTGCCTGAATAGTGTGAGGTGAACTTTTCGGAGGGCATTTCTGTGTTCAGGATATCATACGTAATTTACTTTATATATAGGTTAATAGACGAGGAGGTAGGGGTCACGAGGCTCGCTGTTGGGGAACCCATAGAGCGCTTGATGTCACCCGATACCCTCGGTCTGCGCATGCGTAAACGTGAAATCCTGGAAACATCAATTTCTCGCGTTATGGATACGAGGATGCTACGTGCCACACCCAACTTGTTTTATTTAATATTATTATTATTATTATTAGCATGAAGTCGACAAAAATAGTTTTAGTATGAAGAAGGACGAGGCTCAAGTCAATTTATAATGACCAGTTTACAAAAGAAAAAAAAGTTCCATTCATGCAGCATGAGTTGATGAGCGAATTTTCAAAGATTAATTTTAACAGATTTGGTGGGTGATTCTCATAGAAAAGTTCACGTTGATTCCGAATATATACCATATGTTCCTATGTTTAGGATGGTAATTCACACCAAAAACCTCAAACAACACGGTAATAGCGATTTTTGACTCTATATTTTCAAAATTTGACTCCTTGGA
>JAEMON010000001.1:14462450-14479177 GCA_030264115.1 Lygus lineolaris | reverse complement strand
TAATGCGTTTTTTATATGAGCGTTCGATTGAACGAGCCGTACTGGAGGGCGATATTGACGAGAGTGGAGGCGAATCAACTGCATTCGCCGGTAGAGTGAGCATCCATCCATGATCACCTGTTCGCGTTTGACCGGTAGTTTTCAAACATTTATACACAAATTAAACGCACTTCATGGGGGTTTATTCAGTCTCAAACATTCAGTTTTAAGAATAATGAATGAATTCACATTTGTGCGTGCGCACGCGCAAAGATTGATCCGACGGCAATTCATGGGGGGCCACCTTGGGGCTAACCAACACAATGGGCTGTAAGCATGACTATATTTTAGTTTTTCAATTGAATGGTCTCAGTGAGAGCTTTCCAAAAAGGTGCAACTTGAGGGGTATCTGATGAGCGAA
This sequence comes from Lygus lineolaris, assembly GCA_030264115.1. Taxonomy (NCBI): domain Eukaryota; kingdom Metazoa; phylum Arthropoda; class Insecta; order Hemiptera; family Miridae; genus Lygus; species Lygus lineolaris. The sequence continues at coordinate 14,478,777 of JAEMON010000001.1, read as the reverse complement.
AACGGGTCTTGTATTTAATATTCGTTACTTCATCCCATCCCTCGCCCGTCTGAGGGGACCCTCATCGCCTAAAATGTTTACAGAAAGCTCTTTACTGAAAATAGTAAACCGTTGTGTAATGATTCGCAAAGTTTTATCAACGTATTAAACTACCTAGTACCTAAGATTTATGATTTTGGGGTATTTGTTTCGTGGGGAATCGCGCGGTAGGATTGGCGTTCACGTTTTCATCCTTCTTCTGTTGCTACCCTCGGACTCGAAAATGCAGAAAAAGTTCCGAAAAATGTAGGAAGAGTCCTAAGTGTGGCCTTGAACCTGCGTTTTCAACACTGGATGTCACCGATATTCTGATATAGTGATCTCGAAAGCCCAATCGCCAACCAAATTCTATCGATCCAACGTAGATGGGCCTCTATACCTGAGAGAGAGTGGAGGCAGAGTAATTGCTCCTTTGTGCTCAGTTACTCGTAAGGAAAGAACTTCGACGGAAAGTTTGAGACCGCACGTGACTAGTGAACTCCGTAAATGCCGGGAAGGAAAAGCCCGGATCGGGAGGAAACGTGATCAATTCCTTTGTAAGTAATATCATCTGATAGTCCCTGTTTCCCTCTTTCCCAGAGGGCGAGTGCTGAAATGAGACGGAAGAATGGGGGAGGAAAAGATAGGAGTTACCTGCGCTTCCAGCAACGCTATATTTTCCCCAACTCCGATGGCTTGTAATATACGACTCGCGATCTCTAATGCTTTTCCAACCGTTAGAATGTGGAGCTCTCTTGGAAGTCACTTCCCAGGCATAACATTATTTAAAAATTGAGAGGATCAATTTTCAGGGGTCCTATTCATACAGCTTCGAGATAAATATCTTGGTGACTAATTAAAACTAGCATTTCCATTGAATTCGAATACCTTACTTATTATTTTGCCTCAGATCTATTATACGTATTCCCAGAAGTCTTTTGTGCGGATAAATATTTTAATTATTACTGGTTTCAGTCGTTTCTACGTTATCGTCATTTGTCTTTGTTTGTATGAGAGTGTTCCTCGAAATTGTATGTGTCACGTTCCAAGATACGTAGGATCCAAAAATCGAATTAGAAAAAATCCGTTCGTCCGCCGTCCGCGGCACTTTGCTAAGTTACCATGGACCAAAATTAATGAAATTTAGATGCCGGCCTCATTTAGGGTCTAGTTGTGCCCCGAAGGTTGGTGTTACCGTCAGTCTTCTCCAAAAACTAGAAAATAGGGGATGAAATTCTCAAAACGCCCGGCCAAATTCCCGTTCAAAGATCGACTGACCAAATAGAACCTTTTTTTATTTCCACTGAACCAAGTTTCTTGTTCACTTTTATAAGCTTCCTTAGTTACTGAACTACGTTATCAAAGACTCGGATAATAATAATTACAGGTAGGTGGGTTACCTAATCATTGTACACGTCTAATTGTGAACCTCGTGATATAATTATGGTAGATACTTACTATTATAATATAATATAATTATATAGTATATTATAAAAATAAGATCCTTACAGATATGTGGTCTACATAGAAAATAATAAACCGTTGTGTAATAATCTACAGCGCCTCTTAATAGATACACAATTATATTGTTGTTTACGTATTCTAACATAGAAAAATCCGTAACCACCAGCAGATATCTCACCACCCACGACGAGATATCTGGATTGGAAATGGATGGAGGGATTTAAAACGCAAGACAGTCCATCACCGACTAAATATATAAAAAGAAACCATGCTCACACTTAGTCCTCTATTGATGGACGGAAGCAGCTTTCTCTTAGAGGAAAGGAAACATATCTAATGAAAACAATGATTTCTCCCATATTGTCATATGATTTTTCGTAATATTCACATGGATATGCCAATCCTCAAACCGCCATCCGCCAAAGATTTATCTTCCAGATCCAGAGATGAAGGACTTGAATGGTGAATGTGGAAAACTCAAAAGTCAAATTTCGAAACCTAATCCTTCTAACCTACCTACCTGTTGTTCAAACAGTAAACACGGGATCGCCGTCGTTATAGGTAGATTATTTTATCGGGTTTCCTGTTGTTGTCTGAGAGGTGTTGCGGGTCTGGTTTGCTGTAGAGTCGGTGTTCTGCAGGCTCTGCAGTGTTGTGAAGAGATGACGAGGCAACCCATGCGTGGCCTCGGCACTCCACATCTTCTTCCTGGTAAGTGTGAGCTCTTGTGTGTAAGTGTGGCCGTCTTTTTCTCTCATTTTTTTTTCATGGGGCTGTGTTTATTTTTTCAGCCTTTTATTATTAATTACAAACGTAATTCTTAGCCCGGCCCCAACTCATTTTTTTGTGACAGGATCTTGTCCCAGATTGTGACATGTGTGAGGATCTCAGTCGTGTTGATGATTGCCAGCTAAGACGAACGTCGACACGATAGGGAATTACCTTTGTGAATTCCTCCTTGTTCTATACGAAGTATAGAAGAGATAGATCCCAGGGGCTCCAGGTGGTATATTTTCTTTTCTTTTTTTGGTGCTGTTAGGTTTGTTGACTTTGGTGTGTCCTTTTTTGCTATGTCGCAGTGGGAGAATGCGCTATATAGATCGAGAGTAGAGAAGTATTTTTTCCCTTGTAGTATGTATGTGAAATCTTGCAGTTGTGGTATGCAGTACCTATCTGGTATTGTGGCTGTCTTGAGCGCCCTGTAGTCTCCTACTGGGCGTACATCTACTGATTCTTTTGTGTACAGGGGGGACAACCACAGAGATTCTGATGGTGAAATCAGCATTTCCCTGAAGTGTTCCTTCGTTTTCTCGTAGATGTTGGGAGCCAACCGGCAGAGTTTTGCGTGGCAAGGTGGACCTTTTGTGACAATGTGGTGCTAGATCGGAGCTTCCTCTAGTTTTTCTGCGTGCTTGTACTCGCGGAGAAGCTGCTGGGAACGGGAATCTATGGAGATAGTGGAGCAGTAGGCCTTTTGGTTGGGATGTGCGTGTGCTGGGGGGAAGTCTGTTTGTGCAGCGACAACTGCGACTGTGACATCCCATTCGTAGGTGGGGAGGCCAGGAAGATGAACGGATGCTGCACCGATCCCATACGTGGCGATGGGGCTTCCATTGGCTGCTATGAGGGGCCGGTTCGAACAGATAGGCCTGTTGAGCAGAGAGTTGGGAAGCAGGGAGATGTCACTGCCTGTGTCTACGAGGAACTAGAGGCCAGGTAATCTGTTTTACTAGGGATTCTCTAACGATATCACGTCAGGTGTGGCCTTGACCCTTGACATATTGGAGTAACGTTAGCGTGGAGCTTCCAGCGTTTTCAAAAAACGATTTCTGGTGCAAGAACTCAACAAGACTGGAGAACTAACACATAAAAAATACTGGTACTGGGGATCAGCCTACTGGAAATGGAGTAAGTGGACGCTGTTATCGCCAGAGTTCTGAACTGTTACCTTCCCAATGGTTATCTTTCGATGTGTCTCTCCCATTTTCTTCAAAAATTAGAACTTGCTCTAAATCTCCCCATGAGCGCCTATGTGCACCGCTAGGGTGCCTATCGGTCTATGTGGTGAGTGGAGTGATTGGGGGGGGGGGCATCGGTAGATTTCCAGAAAAAGTTCCCTTCTTTCACTTCATGTTCCGGAATAATAAAAGGCGGGAAAATGCTTAAAACGTGCTTGTATGACTTCCAGGCATCCTATAGCTATTGCAATGTTGGACTCCCCTCGTCTGATGACTGCGCCCCCAATGCGGCTTTGTTCAGCAAGTGCAAAGTTTGAACTCCAAACTGTTTATTTGATTCGATATCTTAGGTAGGTATTTTCAAGAGTTGAATGCAACGATGACAACTACTGGTGCATCGGGATTATTGTTACCTATCTAATTTCAATTGTTATCGTAGAAACTAACGTAGAATCCAAGAATCGAAAAAAAATCCTTCCGAACCTGAAAAAAAAAAATATATATATATATCCTTGCGAACCTTCAGACACTCAGTCATCCCACCGGGTGGATAATATGGGATGCCATTTTTAAAATACCCTGGAACTAACCTTCAACGATTTTAAATGGTTTCTGATGTTCAGAATCGAGTGAGACCACAAGGATCGTGAATCGTATCAACATTCGACGCGACGAGGTTATAGGAGTACGCTGGTTGGTGGTAGCAGTGTCGCCGAAGTCCACGATGGAGTGGAATTCCAAATGTGTGACTTTACGGCCGATGGAATTTCCCGGTCAAACGTGCATTCGTTATTAATTATAACGCGAATAGAACTGCGTGAAACGGAATTGAGTGAAAGGCCATAATTGGATATCGATTGAGCAGGTAGGAAATTGTCTTCCACCCCCGTCCAACCCCACAATTGCCCCCTTTCGTTTCGTAATGGATTTCGGTTTTGATCCTGGAAAAGCGATTTCCTCCTGCCGGACGTCGAAACAGCAAATGTCGGTTTGAATGGTTCAAGGTGCAACCTGAAAAGATAAGCTCGACCGCCCACCTAACAGCCCACCCCCTTGGCTCCCCAAGAAGACAACCGGTACGTACCTATGTTGCGGGTTTTTTCCCCATCCATCTTGGCAATCGCGATAAAGGAATTACTGTCTGGTTGAAGGAGCTTGAATGAAATGAGCAACGAAGAAAAACTCGGCACGGCCTGAATAATTAATCAAGTTCATCTCATTTCGGTAATAGCCTTCGCCCATCTCATCGATGTATCCTGATAATGCAGGTTTCGAATTCCGTTTCGCAATTAGGTAATGTAAAGACGTAATTCCTACCACAACAGCCGCGTGTTTGGGAGAGAAATGAACTATCCACAAAAGTAAAGAAGTTCTGAAGAATGACGTCTCCTGTGCATAGAACCTTTGTTATGTGTTATGTACCAGTGTCAGGCAGTAATTAATTACTTCGGTAATAAATTACGTTTTCAAATACTTGGGTAAATTGAAGAAGTTGAACCTGTAACTAATCACAGTAATGCCAAGAGGTTTTTTTAAATTAAATACACACAAAGTTATTAGAATTACTCATTTGTAATAAATTTCAATTTTTGTTAAACAATTACAACCGTAGTTGGGAAAAGCAATTACACTGGCATCGACCAAAATTACTAATTCATTGTAATTATTGTAATTAAAGTTATTTATTATTTAGTTATTTATTTATTATTTTTCTGTATTAGATCAATCAATGAGTATGTACCCACCTGAAAGTTATCCGAAGATGCAACTCACATTCAACGAAATTCGGTACCTAACAAACGAATCGAAGTAAACATTAAGCTAACCAAAAAATAAATCATAAGATAAGCTGGTCTTTGAATGGAAATTTGGCCTATACTCAGAAAGATTGGGAGCGAACGGGTGCTCCTAAAATGTTCGGCGAGGTCTCATTCGACTCCACAAATTGTGATCTTTCTTGAAATCGATGGAAAAACTGTACCTTCCTATTTCACGTTTTTGAGCTAGATCGTTTTGAAAAGTTCATCTCCTGGTTTCTACCTCTTAGAGAAGGCTGGCGGTAACGCCTAGCATCGGGGCTCAACTAGGCTTGATGAGTCTTGTATGCCAAATTTCATCAATTTTGATTATGGTAATATGCTGATTCTTGTACGAAGTTGAGACCTCCTGGACGAGACATGACTCTGATGAGGGTATCAGAGAAACGATGTTTTCGCATACCAGACGTAGGTGATGGGAAATCCTTCCAAGACACTCCAAAACGAAGGTATAGGTACTCCAGCTCAACACCGACAGGTAGTACAATAAACCTGAAGACGAAATTACTTGAAATTGAGAAAGTTCCAAGACGGAATCGGAAAAGGTGAGACGATACAAAACGGCAAGAATGAATGATGACGACGAGTCGTGAAAAATCTCGCTGCCTTCTCCTACCTGGAGCGATGAAAAATTAGCACATGGTTGAGGATTCATTTCTTCAAGAATCCATTAGCAACTTCGGTGTGCATTCGGATTTTCATCCGGGAAATTAATTGAATTAAATTCGCTTCTATGAGTTGTACAATCGGGTGAAAATGTTGAGGAATTGGAGAGGCGTTCGCAGAGCAGATAAATATGAGGTTGGCACTAGAAGACAAGAAGACGGCAGGCCTCGACCGCGGAAATTCAAATATGGCAAGACTGTAAATTATATTCACGGCACAGTCTGAAGCCGCTTTGGAGGTCGCTAAAGCCTTTGACACTCTCAGTCACTCTGCCCTGACCGATTGCCTTCGTGGTGTCGGGGCTCCTGCTCGACTAATCGAGTATGTAGCCTGTCTGTACGACGAGGACGTGACGGTTCTTGAGGCAGGAGGTGTCCGGGGATAAATGCGCGTAGTTCGCAAAGGGGACCTTCTGTCGCCCTTTCCTCTTCACTCTAGCCGTATATTTTCAGGAAAACACCCTGAGAATACCTTGAGATTTTGAGAAGCTATACCAATACCGAATAATATCTATATTTTTCAAAGAAAATGACCTTAGGAATGTTTTAAGTTTTGCAATATTTTCGCCTATATTCCTCCCAAACAGTTTATTCGGCTATCTATCCGATACCTGAGCAATAAGATTGGACTGTATATAGCGTTAGCAGTCACACATACTCACACCCATGGTAGCACCAACGTTTCCAAGACTATCCTGGCAGATCTACAACTGTTTTGTTCCAAGATAAGATATTAAAAACAGCTGTGGAAAGTAGTGTGAACCCCCGCAGCAGATGTTTTTAATTCGTATTTTGGATTCTAAATATCTTGAAACGTAAAACATCAAATTTTTTTTCTTGGGGGGGGGGGTTAAAACAAATTTGTTCGTGCTCCATTCCGAATTCCGAATTGCAAATAACGAACCGAAATGGAATGGCTATATTGAGATGTACATGTCTCAAAATATCAACTATTGCCATCAATAAGCTTATGGGAGTCATGATTAGTGAATCAAAACTGATCTCCAAACTCAAAATCAAAATCTAGACACTTTGACAGAAGAGGTTATTCACGAGTGCAACAATAAAAGTTGGTATTATAAGTCTATATTGACGCACTGTTCCTTATAGGGCGGGATTTATAGACGACCCTTGAGTTTCAAGGAGACCTTGAGATGGTCTTCGAGGATTCCTTATGCCGAAACTGTATTCCAAATTTCGGGGAGACCATCTCAAGGTCTCCCATAGTGTTTTACTGGGTGTTCAACAGCGCAAGGATAGAACACGAAGGAAATTGAGTGTTACTGACTCTAGCGGTTTCTTGGCTGAATTATCTAGAGGTATCGAGGTATGTGTGTTATTGCTTCGGTAGATGATATGTAACCAAAAGGTTATCTCGTAGTAATTACCTAAATTTCTACTAATTTATTGTGTATTTATGGATCGTCAAACTTGGGAAAAAGTTAGGCTAAGAACGTAGCACGGAAAATAATCTTCCCTCCGTGATGGAAAAAAATGATAGGAAAAACGTAATTATTCTTGCGCTTCGAAAAGTTTCGGTTTTTGACGTTAACATGTTGGAAAACTTTTTGATCAGTTCACAAGGACTTTTGGCAGTCACGAGACTAGTATGCGCTCCCAACAACCTCTCTTCTGAATCAAAGAATCTGCTCTAATAGTGCCCCAGGTCTTTACCAGTGGTTTCAAATGCAGTGATGGAGTTTCAGGAAGTCTAAGATACTTATAAAATATTAGGCACTACCACAATGTCAGGTACAATACATCAACATCAGCGAGTGTTACATGTTAGGCCGCGGCTGTAAGTTTTCGCAAATATTCCTTCACATTTTCTTATAACGACCGCAAATCGAGACCGTAATAGAGTATTAGAAATGTCATCTTCTTCGTCAGTTGAGCGCTCAGGTAACATCTAGATATTTGTTGACATGTTTTTCTCGAAAAGGGATAATCATTCATAACAACCCCGTGATTATTCCGTTATTACTGTGTTTATTCAACCCCAAATATCTGGTCTTATTATTTCTTATTTATTTATACAAAAGGGCGAACCCAATTACAGAGAAAATCAAACACATTCATAAACAGCTTAATACTAACCAGAAATATGAACAGTTCAGACAACAACTCAAATAAATCAATTTAACACAGTAAATGCAGTTGTACCAGAGTTCGAATTGAAAACAATCAATTTACCTAAATTATATAGATTGAATATCGATGGGTGGATTTTTTACCTAGGAACATGTTGTTTTATTGTTTTAATGCGGCTGTTGAAGATGTCGATATCAGTATTGGTTTGAAGGACTAGATTCGTCGAGCAGAGGATTGTGGAGAATGGTCGATGGTAGAGGTAATTTGTGGGCGAAAAATCAACGGAAAAAAAGCCCTTTGTTATGAGTACGGCCCTGAGGAATGGAAAACATGATCGTCGTAATGAAGGAAGGACAATCCTGAGCTGACCTCACAAAAATTTGCACAAGAATGCCATTGATTGTCGGGTTTGGAGCGTCATCAGGTCACACCAAATCATCGGAGAGGGGTAACTAGTCGATTTCATCGGGAGGGATACCCATTTTATAACCCAAGTATCTCAAGAATTTAAGCTGAACGCCCTCCTTCTGGTAGACGTGCCCCATAATAGACCTCCGCTGCGTACGCCAGGGTAGGTAACACCAAAGAGTTATATAGGAGGACAATCGCTGAAACACTTGAAAATTCTCCACGGCGTTCCTCTATAGAAACCCGAAAGACCTTCGGTGATATATACTGTCAATGTGGTCGTTGAGAGTCAGCTGGATATAGAACCGAACTTGCAAGCCGAGAAGAGACCAAACCATCTCCCAGAGAGGAGACCGTTATTCAGGTAATCATGGGTTACAGGGCGAACGATATGGTGAAATGTGATTATAGAGCACTTGCTCTCATTTAAAAACAAATTGTTCTCCACACACCGCGCACACAATGCACCCACGCAAACCTGCAAACGTTTACAGTCGCTCACTGATGAGACCTCACTGAAAACCTTGCAATCATCTGCAAATAACAAACATTTCACTCCAGGAAAGAGACCAGTTATGCTGGTAATTCTCCTTCCCCTGGGGAACTCCAGAGGAAGCATGAAAATGTCAGGATGTAACCTTCCTAACCCTCACCACAAGATATATATTCTGTAGGTGTAGGCAGCTAGCGAAACATTCCAATAAGGAACCAAAAACTCTCACTTGTTTTATCCGAATTTGATCATTTAAGGTTCAATTCTCAACCAGTGATTTAAGGTCGTAAAAAAATGCGTTGAATATAATAGCACTAACTCTCAACCACATATTAATTTTATACCATGCTATTATTGGCGCATCGTGCCCTACAAGTCTATTACGTTTCTGAGAACTCCTTAAAAATCGCCTACCTTTTATGAAGAAGGTAGAAACATATTTAAGGCTGCCATAACAATCTGTCAGATTTGTGTTAGCGCTTACACATGTGCGTTTTCATGTAGCGTTCGTAGTTAAAACGACTTCTGTTTTTATCTTCAAAAGTTACTGTGAGTAGCCGCTGGTCCATAACAATATGTGTTGGATGGATGGATTTTTGGATATATTTACATTATAGGTACTTATTATAAAATATGGAATATAAAATAATTCAAACTCATACTTTAATAAAATAACATTGTTGCGAGGCAAAAAGCATCATGGCCGTACTGCCTTCCAAGGATGGTACCGAACTCCTTGTCCTGCATTAAATGCATTAAAATTGTAATTAGTTACCCTATAGAATTGCAAGTAAAGCCCATATCACACGAGTACCTTTTTAGCATTTCTCTTCTCAATTTCTTATTCCCGAACGTGAAGTATAGAAATACATAATTTTCGACGCTTTTTCTCAAGGTCGACTTCTCCCTCTGCCATCATTTACCGCTATCACCCCATAGCACAGCGCGCATCCCAGCGGAGCATTTCTATAATAAGCTCATGCAAAGATTTAGATCAGTTTCTGATTTTCAAGAAAGTGCGAGAAAAATTCTGTGTGTTCACAACTCTGCTGGTGGTGATTGCGTCCCATTTTCAATGTCCAGTAGTCCGCAGTGCCTGATTTCAGTAATTGGTTTTTGACGACGTTGGATGCTCCACGCTAACGATGCCTATTCCATGGCCTAGCCTGGCACTGTTGGTACAACTGCGCTGTTCTTGAGGTGTATAGCGCTTATTCCTCTTCAACAAAAACAAAACAAAATATGCAGGAAAAGTGCGTATAGTGTGATATGGCCTTAAAGGGTATTTAATTTATTACCGACTGCAGTGGGTGGGTTTGCACATCTGTACTATTTGTCGAGGACGCAGCCGTGATTCGCCCGAAGGAAAATGATCGAGTAGCGTGCGGCATCCTCACATAAATAGAAATGCAGAGTTGTAATCTCTTATCTCTCTTTAGTGTTGGGGGAAATAACGGTTGAAGGGTCGGTGAGAAGCTGTGGAGCAGGAGCTACCGTGTAGTGCCAGCTCTGGCCTCCTCCCTTTTCTTTTTCAACTTTTTCCAGCCTATCAATCCTACCGTGTGAAGGGAGACGTCTTTACTTTCAGGAATTTCAGCTATAAATCCCCCTTTCAACTCCCATCTCTCCGCTCCCTCCGCATTTCTATCTCTATTCTGCTTCCGTTCGGTTTCCCTCTCTTTCTTACTTTTTCTTCCACTTCGTCCACAATAACCCCTATCCCAACCACTGTCACTTCTACTTCTAGGTAGGCACCTACACTTTCCGTCTGAAATGCCATCAACTTGACGTGCCTATGCCACCTGCTCCCAGTGTTTTCACGCTGTTGTTTCCAGAACTTACGATGAATAAACAATGACGGACCTCTACCAACTTCCATAAAATTAAGAACACCTTTATACCCGGGTTTCGGCTGTTTCCTTCGCTCGCTGACTTCATTGAACTTTCTCCAGTTCCCAAATCAAACACAGTGAGAATTTGAAAGTCTTCGGAGGATTTGGCATCTAAATGATAGAAAAAATTGATCACCGAATTTATAACACCCCCCAATCGCCAGCAGTGGTGCCGCACTCTGGAGAGTGCATTGGGCATGTGATCAACTCTGGGAGTCTCTTGATGAGTACACGTTTGCTCGTTCGTGGGTGTAGTGTTTTGTGTTAGGTACTGACTCAATTTTCATGTTTGTCGTGTTTGAGCTAGTATTATTTTGTTCTTTTATGTGTCGGGTTGTTATGTGTATGCTTATGTGATAGGTAGGTATGTGTTGTAGTTGGCTCATCAGCTCATTATACAGCCTTCCCTTTACCGTATAGTAAGTATTCATTACACATCAGTAATTACTGCTGTATAATTATGGTAACTCTGAATAATTATTTCATAAAATAATCTACTGAAAGACAAAATATTATGAAATCACTTTTATTAATTATTTCACATAACCCATAGATTAGGTATAACGTATGGAATCAGGAGTACCTAAGTACATAGATATTGAAAATCCGCGACTTGTACACCTGAGGATAGAAACCAATGAATGATGATGAAATGATGTAATTTCCACCTTCCTCTTCAGTTTAGTTTCCATTCTCAGGTGGAAAAAGTACCTATAATATTCTTTTTACAGATTCGCAATACCTATCTATTTCTTGCTCCTGATTCCGCAGATCGTATCACCTTCTCTATTCTATGGAAATATCAATAAAATTGGACAATATCAAAGGAAGATAGAATAGAAATCAGTAACATTTTATATGAAATAATGATTCAGGATTATCATGGCTAATTATGATGATCATTAATCAATACATAGGTGGCATATAAATAATTAAATTCCATCTTTACTGTAGGTACCTGAATTCTGCGCAGTGAAGGGAGTTCTGTCAGAGCTGATGAGTTGAACTAAAAATTAAAAAGTAAAACAGGTACCTAACACACACACACACACACACACACACACACACACACACACACAGCAACAAAATCTTCACTTGTTCTAGTACCGCAAAATTACAAATTTTAACCCCCATCTTCCGCAGATAAATGGAGAATCAAAGTATTTGAAATCGAAGTCAAGACAAGAGTGGAAGACAATTTCGAATGAAATAATCAAAATTTCAAGAGGAAGAGGAATAAAGATACAATTAAAATTATTGACGTATATGATAGACATATCAAAAAAATCCATCCTATGCAATCAGGTTTTGACAGAGTTATTATCAAGAAAGAATTATTTATTGAGCAGTTGCATTTTATTCATTGAACTTCGTTTCAGTGGTTTTATGAGAGCGACATTCTTTGGTCAGCTAAATGGTCGGTCTGGTCAATCGCATGTACTCCACTGCTCTTTGTACGCCTCAGTACGTCAAATGTGGGCGCTAAACAGGCCTGAAGTTTACGTTGTGGTATTTCTGATTGAGCAAGGAGCTGCCATCAGGAGATTGGATCTCGACTTTCGGCCTTTCCTAGCTCTCTCGAGGGGGTGAATCCCACCTGCTTGACTTCTAAAAATATTAAACAACTCAGAGGTACTCCATGGAATAGTTGAACCTGTCAGCAGATGATCGATTGGAGAAACACTCAGTGAAGTTTTTTGCGGAATATTGTGTGATAAATTTGATTTGCATCATGCATTAGTGTCTATTTTCATCATAAATGTCTTATTGAAAAAAAATTAAAATATTTTGCATTAAAAGAAGATTGTTCACATTGAAGTATAATATACGTTCATGTAGATAATCTGCATTTAATGTAAAATATTTTAATTTTTTTTTCATTAGGATATCGATGTCGAAAATGTACATGCAATTCAACCTAACTTTTGAAGGTAGTGTGGGGCAGACCAGCTGTGATAATTTATCTCAACCAATCCTGGAACGGATTTTTCTGTGGGGATATCACCAATCAACTATCTATTTCCGGTATATTCCTGAATAATGAGGAATGGACGTCCTTTTAGCGAATTTTTGAAGAAAATGAATCTATTGCAGAGGCTTCAAAATTTTAATAATGCTTTCGAAAATTTCCTTCATGGAAATCCGTTTCAGACCATCCTAAAACGATTCCTGAAATTTCACAAACACACACACACACACACACACACAATCACGCACACACATACATACATACATATATATAGGTATATATAGACATATATATATTATTATATATAATTTAGAGTCAAAAATCGCTAGAAATCGTTTTTGAGGTTTTCGTGTAAACTACCATCTTAAACATAGGAACATAATTATGGTATATTCGGAATCAGCGTGAAATTTCCTTTAAGAATCATCCACCGAATAGAGGTTAAAATGATTCTTTGAAAATTCGCTCATCAACTCCTGCTGCATGAATGGGACTTTTCTGTTTTATTCCAATTTGTATGACTAACAGAGAGCTTTTCAAAAAGGTTCAATATGGTGAGTCGTCGGGAATGAACTGAAGTGGGTGAAGAAGAGGGAGGAAAAAGCGTGCGATGTCATCTGATATGTGTATTGCTTTCTCGCTCCCTAACGTGGTAACGGCGTGAGATAGATACATAGGTAATACATACCAGATGACTCGACGTCACGCGTTTTTTTCTCGGCTGATTCCTGACAAACTACTCGGGTTTCAGCGCTGAAACTTGAAATACACGGGTTTTGGGGTGCTGAATCCGGTTCTGAGGTTGAAAACAGACAATTCCGACCATATTAGAGTGATTCATCATTACTAGTGTTTCTGAATTTTTTTCAATCCCATAACTAATCGTGATTTCAATAATTTGTTCGTCAATCATCCTATGATGGCGAAAAACCTATTCCTAAGACAGACTTGTTCAAAATAGCAATAGGGTTTGTGTTTCTCAATCCATTTCTGGTGAGCATTGCAAAGGAAGCTTGAGTTGTGGTACAGACGTTCGGGAGAAAGGCAGGATGTGATTTGCTAGCGGCGGGCGCTGAGAAATGTTGGGGTTCGCGTTTTGGATGTGCATATTAAACAGAGCAGAGCTAACGCGACTCACCCCGCAGGTGAATTCGTCTAGTTTATCCACTACAGTTGTCCGTCAGTTTCCATCCACCTAATTCAATAACTCCGTGGGATTTGCATCATTACAACTAGAGCAACCAAGCAGTACCGAACGCCTTGAGGACTGAACTTATATTTGATCGATCTATGTACGTACTGGCAGGAAGACGATTCAAATCACGTAGACTTTGGCATCATCAGTGGCAAAAAAAAAGAAGACAAAACAACAAAACCCAAAACAACACCCGAAGAACAGACCAAGACCCAAAATACGTTATAATCACAAGTCAAAATGAAATTTCCATATACAATAAATTTATTATTTTTATAGTTAAGAAGATCATTCTTCACTTGCTTACAACTATTCTCAGAATACAAAAGTCAGAGAAAATATGCAGATGACAAGACTTTATCTTAAGGGTACTATGTAATGATTCTTCAATAAAAATTGTTCATCCTATCATATTGTGAACATGACGCAAAAAAAAATCACAAAAATTAAACAACAGGAAGACGGTTAAAAAAAGGTTTGAACTTGTCAAAGTCGGGTGCGCAGGCTAATGTAATCCCGCACATCCAAAACAAAGCACATTCACCAGGCAAACTACAACCTATTCTATGTTTACAATTATTATAATTATAATGTTTACTTTATAGAATATATAAATTGTAGCTGTTCCAAGGATTTTGCGTATTTTTTCCCACAACATTAGAGGCATCGAATTATTTCCAATGGAATAATGGATGGTTTCCGGTAGGAAATCTTCATTTTCTTCAAAACCTTGGCTATTTTTTTCCAGCAGTTATCAGGACTTTCCTTGGCACAGTGAGCTACTTGTTAAGGCAATTTCATTAGGTCGGAGTAATAACTTACTACCCTTAAAATCGTAAAGCTCCTTGTTCTTTGAAGTGTACAGTTTACGAAGAGTACAGTTGGCTCCGGCTTTCCATCTCTTCATTCCTCTACACCTTAACCATACACTGACTGACCAACTACTGTCTCGTTGGCCTGAAGATGATGTCATTGTTGTGGACGGGAAATCGTTAAAAAATTAAGGAACTTCGAGGGGGTTCGAACCTTATTGTCACAGCGAAATCTGATGGATTCCGCTATAACTCTCCAACTAACGACCTCGGCCACCGAAGACCTGGTGTCTGTCTCTCATTTCTGCGGAAGGATGAGCTTTCGTTCACAACATCATTACATCCAAAGCGTTCACCACCTGTACACGACTTACTAGTTACTATATAGATCTCGCCCATTGGATGTAATACCAAATGTAGTGTGCGGTTGTTCATTTTAGGAAGGCGTATGTTGTTTGTGTCCCACTTCTCTTCTCACGGAGTCAGGTCGGAGCTCATACACCCAGCTACGCACCAACATCGCTCAGCCTGACGCACCGTTTATTAAATTTTCATCATTTTAATGCTTCCTCCTCCCCCGTGCCTCGTCACTTTTCCCAACCACAGCCTTTCACCTCGCTACCGGGTTTTCGCCGTGTCTCTGCCATCCACTTTAAACCCCGTCGTGGTATACGGAGTCATTTTGTGAGCGTCATCAAAATATTACGGGGAAGCTTAGGCGGGCCGTGGGGGGGTGGGGGGGGGGGTGGGAGTGAAATCGGTAATTAGAAGCGATCATTCAGGTGTGAAGGTCGTTTAATATACAGCTTTATAAACTCACCTGCCCTACCGTCCTCTCCACCTCATTCCGACACACACACTGCTTGTGATTCTCGAATGAGTATGACTCTGGTTATGCGATTCGTATGAACCCCACTTCATATTGCTGTAATTCGAGAACGGGTAACGAACAATTGCTGCGTAGCCAGTTTGGCTTGAACGCTATAAGGAAGGCTCTTAATGATCCACTTTGAATTTAATAATTGAGTTTACCGTGATTTTACAGTTGCTGCTAACATCAAAAGTATCCATCAATTATTCATAAAACTCAATCTCATCAACAGTTTCAGCCTCAATCTGTAAACAAAATTCAATCATAATCAAAATCGGTCGACCAATTTCGGAGTTTTTTCAATTCAATTCAATCCAGATTTATTCAGAGAAATATTCTTACATTGTAGAACAAAAAAGTCCCATTCATGCAGCATGAGTTGATGAGCGTATTTTCAAAGAATGATTTTAACCGATTTGGTGAGTGATTCTTATAGGAAATTTCACGCTGATTCCGAATATACCATATGTTCCTATGTTTAAGATGGAAATTACACCAAAAACCTCGAAAAACAAGTTTTTTGGCGATTTTTGAAACTAAATTTTCAAAATTTTACCTCTTGGAGTACTCCAAAAATTCTGGCTAACGAACTCATCCTTACTTTTGATATTATTGACATTTTAAAATTTTTCTCGATTCCACGGCAGATAACGTCTGGAGTGACACATATATAA
>JAEMON010000001.1:14450061-14462440 GCA_030264115.1 Lygus lineolaris | reverse complement strand
TTAATTTTGAATTCCTTGAGCCTGAGGTCCTATTGAAATGTCCATGCCCTTCATTTCCAATTGTTTGGGATAATTTCACTCTTATTTTATTAGCTCGTTCCATAACAATTACTACATAATGTAGCTCTTTAAATTAGTTCTCAAAATATTGCAACAAACTTCAACAAACTGGCGTATTGTAAACATATTGTAACAATCCTAATTACGAAATATTTCAGCTTACTAAAAGTAGGTATCTACCTATTAAAACTTATTAATAATATATATTATTTGTTATCCTAATCTAAATTTGATTGCAATTTGATTGTAAATTTTGCCTGTGATAACAAATTTCATTGGTGCGCATGCGAAGAGTTCCTACCAATCTGACCGAGGTGAAATTCGGAGAGGGCCGTCCCCGCTCAAATCAGCTGATGTTTGTGGAAGATTTGACCTAATAGCCGAGAGAGATTCATGTTAAAACCGATTTGCTATTCACAATCGTTTTTTCATTCTTTTTTCCTTATGAAAAGCGAACAGAAAAGGAAGATAAAAAATCACAACCGGCTTACTCCGACGGGAGCTGGAAGAGAACTGAGGAAAAAAGCGGGAGCTGAAGACGCTGGAAAATAACTATGAGCGGAGTACCTTAGAAGGGAAACGCTGTAGGTAAAGTGTCGGTATACCAATCCTATGTCCGGTATATCAAGTGTCGGTATATCCAATTTGTGGCTGTTTATAAAGTTTGAACGATTCACTTCATTCTCATTTTCCAACAGGTATTTTTATATTGAAAAGCCCAGCCAATATATCCCAAAGCCGATTTCAGCTCGGTAATAAATAACTAGGTACTTCTGGTTTCATCGCAATAGATTGTGATATTCGGGACAAAGAACCCTTTGAATGACGCTTCGCAATAAACACTCGATTCAGGATTCGTTGTTCCAATCCAGCAAATCGACGGTTCATCCATTGTATTGAGGAATTGTATGTTCGACCAAATTATTAGGTGGTAAAATTACGTCATTCAATTCTCCTGCACCACACAGGGGTGCAGAGGCACACCTGAAGTATGCCTGAGGAAATATCCAATCTTGTCCATTTAGTAAAATACGCAATCAATCGTCGCACATGTGGTTAACCTCAGGATACATATTTATAGTACAGGATGTTATTAAAGATCCGGCTTAATAATTAATAGTTTTCGGTCGAAACTACAATTTAAATGACAATTTAAATAATTAATTTTTATATTTTGTATTAATTAGGTAATTGAATGAAATTGATATGAACTGAATGAATATGATATGAATTAATTAACATGGCATTAGGCAGTAAGAGCAGCGAACCTATTGTTGTCAAGAAGTTGATTTGCAATGGCAAAGACATTCAGGATCCCAAAGAAATAGTAAATAAGCTAAAAAAGTTTACCTCGGTAGGACTGAAATTAAACTAAGAATTTCAGAATTATCAACCAGCGAGAGATCTTCCTAGCCTAGTACCATCCAAAATTAGTTTTAGAACGACAACAACAGAAGAAGCGCTCAAAACTTTTACATCAATCAGGGGTGGAACAGGACCACCCTGGGGCGGAATATCTTCGAATGTGATTAAAAACATGGCTCTATTTTTGGCATCTCCACTGACAAACGTGATCAACCTAAGTTTGCTACACGGGGAATTCCCGAATATCCACAAAATTGCTGTCGTACGTCCACTATATAAGAATGGACCAAGAACCTCAGAAAGTAATTACCGCCCTATTTTGCTCCTATCAAACTTTGCAAAAATATTTGGAAAAAATAGCCAAGTCACAACTCGTAGAATACCTGGAAACAAATAATCTTATAGCTCCAATCCAATTTGAAGACGGACTAGTCCTATAACTGAAATAACCAATGGGATCCACAAAGAAAACTAAGTAATAGGAATTTTCGTTGATCTAACAAAAGAATTTGACTCTATAGAAACATCAAGATTAGTCTTAAAACTTGGATGGATTGGCATTGATGAAACTGCTGTTAAATGGTACAAATCGCACCTCACGGACAGCAAGCAATAAGTTCAAATTCAAGATGTTGATAGTAATTTGGAAAATATACATATTTAGAAATTCGAAATTCCTAGAACGAATTGGTCCGACAGACCAAATTTGTTCAGGAGGTTCTGAAACGGAAAATGCGAGTGGAAATTTCAATTTTGGAGGACATCATTTAACTTCCTCACTGCCGAAGGTAGGGAAGCTTTGTATTCGTGAAAGAAGTAAAAAAAGTCTCTCTAAAATCAAAATTTCCACTCGCTTTTTGCGTTTTAAGACTTTTTGGACAACTTTGGTTCCTGTCTGTCTGTCTGTGGTCAATCTTTGTCCCGGGCAAAACTACACTAACTTATAGTCCGATTTCGATGAAAATTTCGGGATTGTGCGGGTTAGGCCCTAGACGGTCCCCTATAGATTTCAGCACCATAGGATCAATAGCAGTGTTTGCGCATGCGCAAACGTCAATTTCCCGAAATAACACTAGAATAGAACGTATTATTGTAGAACGGAATATAAACTTGATATAATAAATGAACTAACTCCTCTGTCAGAAACAGAATCTACCAGTTTTACGAAGAGAAGAGAAGTAATTACCTAATTTCTATTTTTAAACGTGAATTTATGTTTCGTAAATAAATGCAATTTAAAAAAAAAAAACATTTCTAGTATTTCTTTTGGAACGAGGTCAAAGTTTCTAGGTTATTAAATTAATCTTAAATATGAAATTTGCATTATTTAAATTTTGAAGCTATGGCAATAGCTTCATTTTCTTCAAAAATTCGCTAAAAAACACACAAAAAACGTGATTTTCGAGTTAGGATTGGAATTCGATTGTGAGAGTGGTCTAATTTGATGTCTGTAGAAAGTGGGACAAAGCCTAGTTCACTGTTTGTCAGCTACGAGACGTATTGTTCCTTTGTTTCGAGGACAGAATAACCAAGTTTCATCCGTGGAAGATGGATACAATTTGGGATCCAGAAAGACAGTGAACGTAATTGCATTGTCGAAATTGGTTTTGTTCTTGGTTATTTTACAGACTGGTTTAGGAAATTTTTTGACTTGTATCTTTCAATTGCCGGATGAAATTCCTCCGTTTTAATTGGCACAAATGTAGTCAAAATCTCCCAATGGATTCACGGAAATTCAACCGAATTTCTCCTCCACCATCCTCTCGGTGGACAAACGAAATTCATTGACCGTTCATTGAGCTGATAAAGAAGAAATGTAGGAGAATCTTTTCGCGGAGTTATCGGATTTTCATTGTATATCAGGGAAGAGGTAGCCGAATATGTGGAAGCAGAATTTGAAATGCGATTTGCCATAATTTTGAGCCCTTGAGTTATAGCTGTTGATGTTGGTGTGCTACTCCACTACAGGATTTGGTGGAGAATCAACGACATGGCCATATGGGTTGTTGACTTTTACAAATTGGTTTTGTGTTGTGCAAAGCACTTAAGAATATTTTCGTGAGTAACTAATCTCCGCATTACGGCGGTACCCGGAAAGCACGCGAACGGATGGAAGGATTGAAAATGCAAAACAGGCTATGGAAAACCATGCGCATGAAACTGGTGGTACCTACAGAATTATTTCAATGGCCAAGATGAACAAAAATAACCATACAACTTGTAAGTTCAATATATAATTAGAACTAGAAGAACGAGAACTATTGGAAGTGGTAAACGACGAAAAAGAATTCTCGGTGATATCCAAGGATAAAAAAGGGGAAAAAAGGCATATCGGATGATTGCTCGAGCAATGAATGAAGAGATTCAAGCTGACATACCTAATTGATATAAAATGTTCACGAGAATTATGGAAAAAGTTATCATTCAGATACCAACCTATGACCAGACGCAAAAGGCTCCAAGCTTCCATAGATTTCTATCAAGATTGATACCAGGAGAAGATCAAAATGGCGGCTTTTATAAGACGGGGTTTATTCAACTGTTACAATTGCAACAGAAACTATCGTAGTATGATAGCAATATTATAGCAATATAATAGCTATATAGCTATTATACGTATTATACGTAACCTACAGAATTGCGGGGGAAGGAACAGTTACCATTGCATCAGAAACAGAACATGGTAAGCATGAAATTAATTTATACGACGTTTTCCACGTTCCGGATTTTCATGTTAGTGACTCGAATTGAGAAGAAATGTTACACAATTTCATTGGCAAATGGTCGGTATAAGGTTTTGGACGAGAATGAATTGACAGTGTCAGCGAAATGAAATGAAAGTAATATGTAGGTATGTTCTACAAAATTACAAAAGTTGGAGCCACAATGCGCAGTTAACTAGTAACAATAATAATGAATGTAGGCGATTCCGACATGTGGATTTCAAATCAAACTTGATGGTTAATGGTTTTAATGAGAATATTACGTTGTGGGAAAAACTAGGTGGACCCTCGGACCCCCCTTTTTTCCACCTAGAGCCTAACGGCTAAACTTGAAAAACATGGAACATGCTTCTACTACATGTTGTGAAGGTACCTATCATAATGACAAACTGAAAACTCCAACCAACTTTGTTTGTTTTCCGACTTACCAGTATTTATCTGAAGGATGTGGAAGGAGGGGGAAAATTGGCAGAATGAGATGTGGTGCGATGTGTGATAAATTCAGAACTTTCAAAAAAGTGGTGAACGATTTTGTGGGGTGGAAAATGAGGATTATATTTTCCCCTAGCAACAATAGGTTGTACGTGAAAAGCATCAGAAGAATAATCGGTACTTTGGTGTCGCTTGAAAATCTCGTTTCTACGTCTCGTTTTTGGCCAGGTTGGTCCCCGTGAAAGCTAGCTAATTTCACCTAAGGCATGGATAAAAGATGATATAAATAATAAATAAACTTATGGACAATTTTTTTTTTTGATAAATCCAAAATCGTTGCCCAATTCAGTAAACAAAGAACGGAGAGCTTCAGTAGTGATTATGTAAATTATTATCGAATTATTATTCTTATGCCATCTAGGGGGATCAAAAGGGGATTAAGAACTGAAGTATTCTGGAAAGAATTGGACCTAGTGGAGCGCCAACCAAATCCTGAATAGCAGGGGGAGTTAGTTGTTGAGCTTCTCCAATACAATATTTGGTCGAGAATCAACGACACGACCTTATGGATTGTTTACTTTTACAAATAATTGGTTTTGTGTTTAATTGAAGTACGTATTAAGGGTATATCTGACTATGTAATCTCTGCATACCTAACAGTAGCTTTGTTCCACGATGGTTGCATGTGACTCGGTCGCATTGAAAGTGCTTGCCCACTGTACTCAACTTGCTAGTGAAGAAAAACCCTTCCATCCGGTCCAAACAAAAGTGAAATAATATATATCGCTGTTTCACTTCGGTATGCGTTGACGAGGGGAATACTGATGTTATAAAAAAAATTCTACTTTGCTTCACTCGGGATATTATTCAAATTGATAAAGCGGACCTCACAAAGTGACTCACGATTTCTAAAAAAAAAAAAAAGATAACGGAGTAGCAAACCAAAATAATTACCAGGCTTGAACTGTTTCGCCCGAAAATCACAAGCGGGGGCGGAGCGTGCCATTTAAATTTCAAGAATCTAGTAGATGCTCTTACCTGTCAAAGCTTTGAGGATTAGGTTTAAAATATTATTAGGGATTAAAGCTCCTAATTAGGGCCGGAGGAGGCAAGTAATACGGCCTTAGTCCCCCCCTCCTGTTCCTCAGGTCCTGATGGTTCCTCGATCTGCCCTTCTTGTCGCTCGCTGCGCTCTACTTATACAGCCCTTCCGAACCACCTCGTTTCTCCCTTTGCAACAAGAAATAACTCTCCTTGATAAATACGGAGCATTATCTAGAGGGTGTCTCATTTCCAGAGCAGAGTGAGTTGAGAATCGTCCCTCCAGCGAACCTGGAAGGGATGTTGTTATTCATGTGTCTATAGGTAGCTTTCCGCGACTCTTGAGCACGTTACGATTTCATCTCCTAATTAGTAAATCATCGCGCGTAACAACCCTAAACTGAAATGATTCGCTCCCATTTAAATTAGAACGAAACTGAAACATGCCCCGTGAAGCTGGATTTGAGAGTGGGTTGAAGTTGGCCAACGCTAAGTGTAGAGTCCACTGTTGATCCTGGCTACCCACATAATGACCCCTAAGAACCCACACCAACCCCTAAGATATACGTACGTGGTGCACGAATTTGGTGAACCCT
This sequence comes from Lygus lineolaris, assembly GCA_030264115.1. Classification (NCBI taxonomy): domain Eukaryota; kingdom Metazoa; phylum Arthropoda; class Insecta; order Hemiptera; family Miridae; genus Lygus; species Lygus lineolaris. The sequence goes on along the minus strand of JAEMON010000001.1, from coordinate 14,456,223 downwards.
TATTAAACATACCGATACAAGGCAGGAAGTTTGTTGTATTTTATTGATCTGTTGTATTGTATTAATCGTTGTATACGAAGTGAAAGTTTGTTTAGATAGACTAAAATATTTGACTACTTAGATTGGCGACCTCCAGTTGAGGATCTCCCGTCCATGAAGTTTTCACGCCTGTGTACAATGTACAAATGTCGACCCAAGGTGGCGAGGCAATGAGTAGCTTTGAGCGAAATGATCAGATCATAATATCATGATCCTTTCTTTGGAGGACGGAGGACAGCCGATGACGTATGTAATACCTGATCGCCGGCGAATCGGACGAAAACCCCCAAATTCAACCTTAATTTGATTACCCTATCAAAAAACAACATTATTCGTTCGAAAATTTGGGTGAAACATAATTACCTTACATAATACTGGCTTTCTGAGCTAGAATCTGCAAATATTCCATTCCGTTGCTAAATGGGAAGTGAAGTAAATTACACCCCATAAGTGCTGCCATCTAGCGAAAAAAAGCTTACTAAAATCGGGGACACAGCCTTAAGCCAAACAATGCCGATCACCTTAATCGGTCATTTGTCCCACTGTGCAACGATTCATTTTGAGTTTTAGTTTTTAGTTTTTTAATTGAGGGAGGAAATTGAGTTTTAATTAAAAAAAAGTTCCATTCATGCAGCATGAATTGATGAGCGAATTTTCAAAGATTTCACCCGATTTAGTTGGTGATTCTTATAGGAAATTTCACGATAATTCCGAATATACCATGTGTTTCTATGTTTAGGATGGTAATTCACACCAAAACCCTCAAAAAACACGTTTTTGTAAGCGATTTTTGACTCTAATTTTTCAAAATTTGACCCCTTAGAGTACTCCAAAAATTCTAGCCAACGAACTCATCCTTTCTTTTGATATTATTGACATTTTAAAATTTTTTGGATTTTTTATCTCGATTCATCGGGCAGATATCGTCTGGAGTGACACATATCTAAATAAGTAAATATATAAATATATATACATATGAAAAAGTGGTAAATTTCAGGAATTGTTTTAGGATGGTCTGAAATGGGTTTCCATGGAGAAAAAGTTCAAAAATTTGCATAATTTAAATTTTGAAGCCATTGCAATAGCCCCATTCGAAAATTCGCTAATAGAGGGGTTCTCAAGGTAATCGAGTGTTGAAATCCTCGAAAATTGAACTTCGGGCTAAGTTTCGAGCCTTGAAAATCAAATGTTAAAGACAGTAGAAGTTTATGATAGGAAATATAACGTTCTTTCCAATGGTAAATGTATTTGTAATTTTACACCGTAAGTTAAGGGAGTTAAATTGAAATAACTCACGAAAACGAGGGGTTAAAAAATACACTTTTCGTTCAGAATCACCTGTAGAATCGATCCCTGAATTTTCCCCCCCTAGAGCCCTCCCCTCATTTCCCCTCGGTAAGAGTGTCCATGTGCCCCCCCGAAATTGAAACCTATATACGCCATTGTTTCGATTATTGTTTGCCTATTGAAGTTCATCTCGAGGGGTCCGCTTGGAAGCAAGGCGATCGATATCAGGTATATTTTCCGAATTTCCGTTGTTCAGAATTTCGATTCATCGCCACAAGTTGCCTCTTCACCACTTTGAAAAGACTCGATGAACGGCTTCTCATTATGTCAGTCGATCAGAACGGCAGAGAGCTTTCGTTTTATTTCATGTGATACGGGAAATCAGAGAGCGAATGGACGTGGAGTGGGGGGATAACCAACGCATCGCATTTACCCTTACAAAGTTGAGCCGACTGGGCTAATGACTCTCGTTTCAAGCCGGGATGATTTTAAAAATTCTTGTTCGACGGAAATGCTCTTCTCTTTCTGTTGAACCATCAGTTGGAAACATCGCCTATCCAGTAATTCCGCTTTTCCATTTATGAAACTCTGTGCAACTGGCAGTGACACGCGCATATGATTTGCTTACTTGATGTATATCCGTTTCCCTAGATGCAACGACGAGACAGATTCGGGAATGAAAATCTGGTGCTAAGCAGAGGCTACTTTTCTCATACATGGAAACCCAAAAAATGGCAATTTTTGGCGTTTTAACGAATATTTCGGCCCTCAGGATATTTTCCTGTAGATGATGGGTATTGAAAGTTGTTTTTACTTGGTGAAATTGTGAATCCTGTGAGTTTCACCAAAATCTTTAGCTGCTTTTGGGGAGAAGTGCTCAAAATACAAATTAAAAAAAAAATGTACTTGTTAACAATTATTGTATTGGGCTAGCCTGTATCAAATGAATAAATAAATAACTGTTCTAAAAACAACGTTTTTTCACCTAATTTGCCTAGTTACCCCCTTAATAATACACCTGGAGGGCTTTAATTCTTTCTGGTTCATAATTAGGTATACAGTGTGGAAACCAAGCCTCGAAATCGGAATTTTCTTATCATTGCCGTAGGGGCTGCAATCGTGGCCATACATCTACGTACATACATTCACTCGTACAATACACACGTTTTTTTTTATCTCTGTTTTCAACTGTTCATATTACAAACATACATACATACGGACTTTCATACATTTGTCCAAAATGTGGAGAAAGTTGATGAGAGGATGTCGATCAGAACCATTCTAAGGAGATGTTTCAGAAATTGGGTTTTCTGCCGATTGCAGTACTTTCCTTTCTACTTTCAAGTGGCGCTGAGGAAATTGAAAATGACCCAATGATAATTTTGGAACTTGTGTTAATATATTATGCCTTTCATTCTAAATGTTTCCAATGCCTCTCATGCGCAATGTTTATAACGCCTTCCATTTTAAATTTGTATAATGCCTCTCATTCTAAAAGTACGTTCTCGTTATAATTCTCTCTCTTAATAATAATAAAATTTTGAAGGTGGCTTTGGAGAACTCTACTCTATGGTAGATTCTCCTATTTTAACATGTAAAGTAATTGAAATTGAAACTGGAAATCTACAACATTCACCCTTTTGGAAAAAGTCGGCTGTTCTGGAAAAATTGCTATGTAGGTATACTTAATAATTCAGGTACGTCAAAATCTAAACAATGTTCGCAAGAGGGCACGAGAAAAAGAGGACCGTAAATTTAGGAGATATGCAACAGAGACCACGAGTGTGGAGGTGTCAGGAAAAAGGGAAAAGTTTCGTGATTTAGCCAACAAGATACCTCGGCCAGAGTGAGTCTCACGCTACCCAGATCCGACCCATTTGATAGTGCGAATCTTGTTGTGGCTTCTCTGTGTAATGGTATATTCACTGTAAGATAACATGGTTCGTTTCCTCCCGGAATTCCATTCCACCGATAACTCGGAGAAAAGCCTAACAAGTAGTGGGGAATAGCTTACAAATCTCTTTTCCATGGAATGTGAGAGACACCTAGGCATGCACCGTATAACTAGTATAGAGAATGAGCGTACCCGTGGGTCTGATGTTGCGTATTTTTCTCCAAAATCGTTTTTTGTGTTGATAACTGATGAGAATAATCGAATTGTTCGGGCGCAATATCGAACTTTTCCTTGGTTCCCTACTTTGCACTAGTGACGTCGAACAATGAACACAACACAACTGGTTTTAGCAAAGTTTCACCCCCTCGCAAGTGATAATCTATCTTGAAACCAGTCGATAAGGTGGCTTCAACATATCCATGGATCGTATACACTCAGTATCCACCTTATTGCAACGGTTGAAATTAAAAATGGGGTAACACTCATTGTGATTCCTCAAAGAAAGCAAGGGAAGGGAAGGGTTCTTCTTCTTCCGTAAAAGGAAAAATTAAATATTATTTGGAAGTTCATTGAAGGTTGAACTAGTTTTAGCGCGTCCAACGATGAATTTGCGCAGTGTCAACGCTACCTCACGATGAGCAAAAACTAACCATAGTCCTTCTATCGTATTTCCAAACTACTACTCCTAGTCAGATTGAAATGGATTGCAATGGGACAGACATCATTCCAGTCAGTTAGCCTTACATAACAAAAACGATCGTTGAGAGGGAGATTTATCTCGAAAAACGTGAGATTTTCTGCGAACTCTTGTGTTCGATGAGTAGACCTAATCTCGTCCAGTTTATGTGAACGTGCCGTGGTTATAGTTGAAATCCCGAAAACTTCATTGGAATGGGGGGAATAAAGAATAATCACCGGATTTATCCACTTCTTTCCTGGTACTCGAGGCCACTCATTAATTATTATATTATTGAGTCTTAAGAATTGATTTTGATAAACAGTTTCTGCTGTCATTACGCTGCCAGGAAATTGTAACGTGGAGGCAAACCCCATGTGTTGGCATGTTGTGATATCTGATAATTTTGGGTCGTTCACCTTGAAATCCAGACGAAATATTATTTGGACCTCGAAAATGCTCATGAACATTTTCACCAACACCATCGGTCGTAAGAGTGCTGCACCAAAGATGGCGCCACAAGGATTTGGCTGGCTATCCGTCACTGTTTCAGTACGACTGTAAACCCTTTTTCTGGCTGAGTTTCAGAGATTTTTTTAAGATTGAATTCAATGCTTTCTCTTCACCATCAGGGCAAGTGAGGAAAGTGAAACAGAGGGCATGTTCACAGAAATACTGAAGTACATGAGGTCCAGAAGTTACCACTGGCCCGATTCGCGACCAGATTCACGGTTATTTGTCTCCGGAGTGGCCCTAACCAGTCTCCAAAGTTCAGTACAGGTGAGAAATAAGTGTACCTATTGTTTCAATTTTTTTGACTATTTTTAAATTTTTTTTTCTGTTCTCTATTTTACTATCTACTTGTTTCTGAATAGAGGGACGAACTAGTGTTCTCTTTCAATTATTTAATCGCCTCAACTACCTAATTGTCCCAACTTACTTTACGAATTGAAGAACAAAACTAATTGTTCGTTAAATAACGGGACTGTGGAACTCTCACATTTGAATGCGATGGGATCTGGGTTCCAACTTGCCCCTGAAATTTGATTGAGGGAGTTTTGCGTGTGGTGAGGATTTCTGATGAGACAGACACGAAATTGGATTGGTGAAGGGTGACCTTTAAAAGTAATTGCGTTGAGGTTTTGATTTTAAAGGGCTACTATTTTTGTATCCCAAATTGAATCTGCATCAGCTAGCTTCGTATTGTATCGTTGAAAATGATAAAACAGGAATTTCAAAGGTAGGTATTCAAAAAGTCGACGCTTCGGCCCCCATAGTCGGTATTTTTATCCCCTTTTGAGATAATGTCACAGGAGTCCTCTCTGCTGGTACTGGCCCGCAGCATCCCGTTTCCTCACTTAGTTAACCCCAATAAATCCGGGAATACTCCCCCACTCCTGCGGAGCTCTGAGAAAGAAAGATTTAGTGGGCAGTAAAACAATAAAAAAAAAAGCCCTCCTCTCCTCTCCTTCTCATCCTAATTGGAATGGAAGGCAGAACCAGACCTACAAAAAAAGTTGGTCGATCGAAAATGTTGCTTTTATGCTGAAAAAATCCCCCACAATTAAATCCAATTTTTTTCCACCGGCTCTAAAGGGCACTACCACTTTAACCCTCGCCTCGGCATGAAATTGCTCCGTCATAGTGATACCAAAAGGAGAACCAATTACAAAAGTCAGGCTAATAAACGTTACTACCGACCGGTAAAGGGCAAAGAGTGACCGGTCGTGGAGTTTCAACAAACGAAAGCTTCCGACAAACAAAAAGGAGCCGAGAAAGTGTTTGTACGAATTTACAGTCGGCGAGGGGATCGATGTCAGACACAATCGGGCTAAGGGCTTTGTTCAGTGTAGGCCTGCAGTAGGATGAAACTATAACAGGCCTCTGCCATCTACGATTCATTCCCATCTGATAGTGAGAGTGTCGATAGCTTGCGGGAAAAACAAAGGTTAGTGGCACATATGCCCACACTTGTCGAGTAGTGGGTCAAAATACCATTCTGGGAGGATTATAATTCTTATTGGGGCTACTTTTATATCTAGTGTTCAAATTTTAGTTGCTGTGTAAGCCAATCAAATTCTGTAGAAAGTCACCGAATATTCGTTCATGAGATCATACTGACTATTTGTATCTTGTATCAGGTATATTGCTTCCGAGTCTATCTTTTAAAATGTCAATAATATCAAAAGTAAGGATGAGTTCGTTGGCCAGATCTTTTGGAGTTCTCCAAGGGGTCAAATTTTGAAAATTTAGTTGCAAAAATCGC
>JAEMON010000001.1:14421294-14438298 GCA_030264115.1 Lygus lineolaris | reverse complement strand
TTTTTTTTTTTTTTTTTTTTTTTGCAAAAACAAATTTAATGGTATTGTATTTTGTCGGAAAAACGTAAGAAAATCAGAGTCTGAACGAGTAACCAACCACCGAATTACTGTTGATGTGCTGTTGTTAGATAAATATGAAAGTATAGAGCTGCTTGTTTCAATTTCCTCGATCATGATACACAACTGATCTCCTGCTGAGAATCAGCAAACAAAATCGGTGAACGCTGATGAATACTACAGCTAATCCAGCAGTTCTCAATAACCTTCTATTACTTGGACGCAGTCTCGGGGTATTCCAGGTCGGTACAGGTTGAGAAGATCCTTCCCTGCTCAAATCCGACTAGTCCCAATCAGTGAGATTCTCTCTCTCCCCTTGCCAATATGTTCGACCTCATCTCACCGTCATCGTCGGATAGTTGATCTGTCGACTGAAGTCAACATCAATCTCGACCCGAACTTCCCCGGTTGTAGTAGTGGTAGTTCTAGTGCAAAGTTCAAAATTTACGTTCAAGAGTTTCAACTTCCTAATCAAACTGCGTAGATCTGTGTTTCTATGTTCTATAAAAACTTGATTTTCTCTCATGAAAACTTGAAAACTGTGGAGTGTTAAGTATGTACACTGCTTCCAATTAGAATAGTTTCACGAAAAGGTGCTATACTAGCCAACGGCAACTATAATACTTTATCGGGCACTGTGCCCATTTCTCTCGATACTTCGTCAATTCTATCTGGGAACGAATCGGGAAGAATCCCACCTAGTTTAGTTGTTGCTTCCTCACAGAGCCTTATGTTATGATGAGCCTTATTTAGGCAACGACAACATTGGTCGCCCTGACTTTCAATAGACGATTAAAGAACTACAGTGAAACATATATGGGCCCCTGAAATATCCATATGGGGGATGAATCCAGGCAGTTGCCTATTATGTATTTCGTAACAAATGGCTTAACAATAGTTACTGCGCATGCGCAAAATTTGAATGTTCAAACTGATTCTATACGTCCATGTTACAAAAATGAGCAAGCTATACTGCCCCCTAAACTTTGCAGACGTTTATTGTCTTCCAAGAATAGCTGTTTTTTGTCTACGTGAAGCTTCGTACCAGATGTTTTGCTTCCTAGTCTGCAAGGCAGCGGAAGCTTTGTTTTCACTTTCGAAATGAAAAAAATTTTTTTTAATCCAAAATCAAAATTTCAACTCGCATTTTGCGTTTCAGGACCTTCTGAACAAATTTGGTTCCGAGTCCAATCCGATTTCAATCAAATGTTCAGGGATTGCGCGAGTTAGCCCCGTGATGGTCCCCTATGAATTTCATCGCCATCGGACTATGGGTAGCGTGACCGCAAGCGCAAATGAATTTCCTGAAACCCCGATATCTCAGTTCCTAATTGACCTATTTCGCTCAAATTTGGAGGATAGGTAGTTGATGGCTGATTCTAAGACAATCATCTAATAATTTCGTAACGATTGGATCAATAATAGCTACTGCGCAAGCGCAAACTTGAAATTTGTTGTTATAGACGTAGCTACGGTACAACTAGACCAATTTCAGCGAAATTTTCAGAGATTAATCTAGTTAGACCCTAGAGTGCCCCCTATGAATTTCATCGTCATCAGACCACTAATAGCGTTTGCGCATGCACAAACGTGAATTTCCTGAAACTACGATTTCTAAGTTCGTAATGGACCGATTTCGCTCAAATTCGGTGTGTAGTTGAGGGCTACCATTACCTTCGAATTTCGACACGATTGCATCAGTAATAAGTACTGAGCATGCGCAATTTTGAAATGTGTTTCATGGCCATTACTCTGGAACTACTCGACTAATTGCGGTGACATTTTCAGAGATTGTGCGGAATAGCCCTTAGATAGTGCCCTACTAATTGGATAGCCATCGGACCACTAGTAGAGTGTGCGCATGCGCAAACGTGAATTTCTTGAAACTACGATATCTCAGTTAGTAATGGAACGGTTTCGCTCAAACCCGGAGGATAGTTGGGGGCTGACCCAAGACCGATGAATTTTATCACGGTTTATCAGTAATATCTACCGTGCAAGCGCAAACTTAGAAAAAACCCGTTTTCCCGGCGAATTTTAGCCGTTGCTTGAGGTTGAATGGCGGCCTTAAGTTTGCGCCCAAAAATAAATATATTTTAATTTCTGGTTGCCCTGCATTCTATTGTCATGAGCATTTGTAGTTTTCTAAAAATTTAATGGTGGCATACTGTGAAGCCACGAGGAAGCATCTGTGCCATGTCCTTGGCAGTGTATTTTTTATGATTCTCCGGCTCTAAGCCGTCTTCAGCATTTCGTATTTCAATTTCAATACCGATTTCGGCAGAGTCCATTCCATCTATCTACATAAATGGTGAAACACCCCACACGACGATTCATATTGTGATTTTTTATATATTTTTTGCCGAACGTAATCCTCTTTTGGTCTCGGACTGCACTTATCTGTTTGATTGTTGTCGGTTACATGCCGCCAATTATTTCTTACTTGGAATTTCGTCAGTCCCCCAAAATTCGATGTACTTATGGTTAGACTCATGACAGGCTGTCCCGGCATGCAAGCTGCCGTAAACCCGTGAGTCATGAGTCATAAGCATGACCCAGTCAACTTTAACTTGAGGCGCTTAGTCTGCTGACCCACTGGTTTTATAATCTCTTCAAAATTCAAATGCAGACGAATTCAGGTTGTACGACTTTTCCAGGCTCAGTTCTCTGAGCCTAAACCTAAGGAAGGGTAATTCACGTTCTTCTATTCTCGCCTCATCTATTTGGCGGGACGCCGTTTTGGCCCTAACCGAGGCAATTCTCTGGGCAGCAATCAAGGGGTGAGCGCAATTGTTTCTTCTCAATTACAAATGGCAGAGCCGTGAAAGTTGGTGCTTGAGCTGTAATTACTCGGCAATCGTTGTTTGGGGACTGACGGTTACCTTGATTGGGGAAAATGTGCTGCATGCGGTAATGTACATATAATTCATTCATATTGTCTGTCTGACCTCTTTCCAAACTTCTCATACCTAATCCTCTTGGTATCTTTCCTTTCTCGACTTATTGCAATCGGTATGAAAAACCACTGACTACCTAGAACTCAATGGGTTCTGTGCTCAATCTGACCCCATATATCAGATATTCAGGGTGAACACACTTAAAGTATCCAACCTTCAAGGACTCAATTCTACAACTAATTTCCACGTGGGTTGGGATGAGGGTCCCAAGGTGATGACCCTCAATCCAACCCACGTAGCAAAACTACCATGAAACTAATTTCCATCAAAAAATGTGTCATAGAGTATTTTTTAAACCCTCATTTTCGCGAGTTTTTTCCCATTTCATTTCGACTTCAAGCCACTGAAATGGCCACAACTCCCGTAGTTTATTGTTCAAATAAAAAATAATGACACCATTGAAAAGAGCGTTAAATTTCCTATTTCTATGGTGCATTATAAATACGTTTACCGTAGATGCAGAGGGCTAGAAATTGGACTAAAATGAGAGTTCCCTGAGTTTTTCAAAATCACTATTTTTCAAACGGCTCCAATTCTCCAATAAAATATGCACTTTACGGGAAAAACTTTCCCAGAATCTCAACTTTTCAATGGTGTGGTTATTTGTAATTTTACTGTAGGAAATCTGGACTTAAAAACTATTTACACGGGTTATACCTATTTACAATAGATGACCTCTCGCCGCGGAGATTTTGCAGGACTTCGTGTCTAGTCCTGTGACTTTCTCCGGGTTTAGTACAGGTACAGGAGTATCTACACCTACGCTGCACAGTACCAGGCTGAAAGAGCGTGATCTCGTTTCGGGGGCTCAATCAACAGATTCTTCTTCTTCTTCTGATGCCGCCGGAGAGAAATTTACCAGCAAAGGTTTAGCTCTTGATCCCGTTTTTCTGGCAGATCAAGCACAAAATTCTTCTCCTAGGAGCGGGTTCTTGAGCGGTGTGCCCAAAGCCTCTGAAAGAGGTTCCGGAAGGGTTTCCTGTGCCCGATTATGAGACGGCCGGGTGCACCAACACTGCGGGCAGGCCTGGTCTAGCTTCACAAGTGATTGTTTGAGGTCGCCCCTCAAACCGTCCCCAGACACAGGTTCTTTCTCCCAACAGGGGTACTTGTCCTCAAAGAGCTAGTTACAGAGTAACCAGCAACCGCCTTAGGTGTCCGTGGACGATTTCTAGACAGGGAGAGCGGGCTCTCACTCTGGCTTGGCTGTGGTAGCAACAAGTTCCACTTCCAGTCGAGGTTGGGTCGTCTTGTCGATACAAAAGCCTTCAGACAAGAGGAGGTTCTTCCTCGCAATGGGTCAAGCTAATCTCTCTTGCACGAGGTAGTTCTCCCTGCTCTACCAAGGATTGACGATAACCTCAAATAAGTAGGGAGGTTCACAAATAACCTCTACCTTTCAGGGAGGGCAATATATAACCTCAACCACTGGGGAGGTACAATGGCCTCAACCATTCAGAGAGGAAAGCAGATAACCTCAACCACTGGGGGAGGATGTAACTAACCTCAACCACTAGGGGAGGTCAGCAGATAACCTCAACCACTAGGGGAGGGCTGTATAACCTCTACCACTAGGGGAGGGCAGCAGATAACCTCAACAGAGAAGGGAGGGTGAAGATAACCTCTACCACTGGGGGAGGGCAGCTACTAACCTCAACCGAGAAGGAGGGGTGATGGTAACCTCCACCACTGAGGGAGGACAGCAAATAACCTCAACCGAGAAGGGAGGGTGAAGCTAACCTCAAGGGGAGATTATTGTTTGTAGGCCCTTGTTATCCAAAGGCTGAGGTTCTCCAGTTCGGAGGTGGTCGAATGACATTTTTGGCTGGTGGCAGCCGCCTTATATACAGCCGATTTTCCCATTTCTGGAGGGTAGGGGCAACTCCCCTGGGCGTGGCCGCCCCCACCCCCGACGGTGCTGCTCCTGGTGGCAGTTGCAGGGATGATTTGCCCCCTCCTTCGATGGTGGCGCTCCTGTTGACTGGTTTCCACATTTCATTCCCCTACCTCTGATCCTCTGATGTGCTCTCTAATGGAATTTCCGAAAATGTTAAAGTTTCCATGTTTCACCCCAGGGGTTGTAAAAAAAAAAGAAGAGTTTTCCCCTGGGCTGAAACTTGAATGGCAGTTTTAAAATAATTTTGAATTAATAATTTTATGGTATTGAAGAGTTAAGAGGGGAGGAAGACTGTCATGCTACACTATCTTATACGATATTCATTCAAATAACATCAAAGTGGTGTGTTTCAGATGCATGCACCTGGCGCCATGTGGCAACTTTTAATGGGGAAAAATCGTTTTAGCATTTTTTGTATTCTGATGTATTCCATTTCTTTTGTTGCAGGTATCACAACTGTCCCATCCTCACATTTTACATGACCAGCTGTAAGTTACGATATGCACAAGTAGATTCGAAACATCTCACCCACTATCCTAACCATATAGATGAGGTGGGGCTGAAGACCGTTGAAAGGGGGATACTTTTTCATAGTCGTTCAGTGATGTCCCCAATGAAAATTTTTTTTCTCAACTCAATGCATGCTTTTTTCGACACGTACACCGACCTAGTTGTGTACTACGTACCGGTATTACGAAATTTGAAATGGTTGGGGAAAATGTACATAGTTAATTACAAACAATACCAGATATTCAATATTTCTGGGGCTACTAGGGCCTACTAGTAGATCCAAGCCGTTTTAATGTCACCGTGGTGGCAAGGAATCGCGTCACCATGTTGTCAGGAAGCAGGAAGTGGTGCCGAGGCGTATGGAATCTTGTCTTACCATGTTGACAATAATTAGTTTTGTATATTTCACCTCCACATTCAGAGGTAACGTTGTACGGACCTCAAAAATGTCTATGAAAATTTCCGACGTCACCATCGCATCGGTTGGGGTCACATAGTGGAACGATAGAAAAAAATCTTGTCTATTCCCACGAAAGTAATGAGTTACAAAGTTAAATCGATTTCGACGGTTAGGCCATCATCAGTAACAAACAAGAACTTCTTCTTATTTGTTACTGATGATGGCCTAACCGTCGAAATCGATTTAACTTTGTAACTCATTATTTTCGTGGAAATAGACAACGTTTTTTTGTTTGTTTTAAACTCCGGTTTCTTTTTATTGAAATGGGTTTCCACAACTTCGTCGCGAGTGATTTAGGTCGTATTTGTCCGTAAAGTAATCTAGTTAAATAAATTATTAATTAATTAATAATGCTTTATTGAAAAAAAAAATGCATCACAGATTAGTAAAACAAAAGCATACCGCCATAGCCAAGGGCCGTTCGTCGGGGTTGGCTGACTTCTATATTAGCAAAAAATAAACACAATGCTCCGCTTATAATGAATAATAGGTACTAAAATAGTGTATAGGTAATATATAGGTAATGTATAGGTAATATAATCGACAACAAGCGCCTGATAGCCCTTCGGGGATCGAGGTGGGAGGTCGCCCGTGCCGCTGCTGATCTGGATTTCGTCCGTCAGCAGTTATTGGGGTGCGACCGAGCAACACCAACTGTTCCAAAACTTAGCTCGCCTGCTGAGTTCGCAGCTGCACTACATGAGTCAGTAGATAGTAAAGAACTCCGACAGTGCTCTGAGTCCCCCATCTCCTCCCAATGGGTGGAATGGGCCTCAGAGGGCATTGGGGCCAGCGACTACCGTAACTTCCACGCCGCACGAGTGACATCTTTGCCTACAACAGTACGATGTTCAAGGGGTAGTCGTGGGATAACAAATACCCAGTGCCGTGCCTGTCGGGGTGGAAACGAAAATCTCTATACCATGTGGTGCAGCAGTGTCCGCGAACTTATGGTGGCCGCATTCGTCTTGCCAAACAGGTAGCAGGTGCGTTAACATCCTGCGGCTGGGATGTGGAGAGGGATAGACTCTACCATATGCTGAGTGACCAGGGCAAGAAGCCAGATATTGTTACCATTAAGCCCGACTGGTCTGCCACTATCCTGGATGTCCAGGTTGTCAATGGCAGCATGGACATGGAGCAGACCTGGCGGGCTAAGAAAAGCAAATATGATAGACAAGATCTGAGGCAAGCATGCAGTATCTGAGCTAAAAGGAGTTTTTAGTTCTTCTTACTCCTCGTCGGTGTTTTAAAATAGTTTCACGGATGTTCTTGTAGTTTTTTTCCGTTCGGTTCTCGGCCATTCGATGTGGTGTTCGCGGTTGTCCGTGGACCCGAGGTCTGCGCTTGCGGGTAAATTCTCCTGAATTGGGCCTTACCGCTAATGTAGGTATTTTGTTGCTTTTTCTCTTCTTTATATTTTGTCTCGTAGCTTATGGTCGTAGGATTTTATGAAGAACTCTTGATTGTGGTTATCTATCTACAAATACGCCACAGTGGCGATCAATTTTACCCGCTACACGAATAATGTTGACCCACGACTGCTTTACGACTTGTTATTCCACGGAGTATAAATGGTGTTTCATCATCTACCGTATTTTCGGGAACCGTAGATGCCTCATTTATGATTCGATATGATTGATGGAACAGTTTGTTCTCCTGTTAACACCACATTTAACCTTCCCGATTTGACGAGATGCCAGTTGTTGCTTGTGTTACGCCAGAACAGTTGGTTTAATCGACCTGAAACCGATGCTAAATTTATAGGGACGACATGTGTGTTCTTATTGTGGGTTTATTTTCGAGCCAGCCAGCCAGCCCCGTTCAGGTAGGGAGGCAGCGGTGCCCATTTCTATCCAGAAGTTCACAATCAGGGTGTCGAGATCAGAAGTCTATTGAATTCAGTCCTCTTCTCCTCTTCCCTTCATCCATATCATGCCAATATTATATTCGAGTAACTAGTCCATTTCATTGTTTCTCAATCATCATATTTTGAAATTATTTGCAATAGCCATACGGGATATATATTTTTCGTCCAGTACGGGTTTATTAGTTTGTATTGCGCTGCTATTTGTCTCCGTGTGTATTATTCTTGTATCTTCTTATCATGATATATACGTATGTGGGTACTTGCATTCCCACTCGCTAACCCTCAATTATATTCATTGCATGTGGTGTAAATTATTGGTGCGCACATCACATTCATTTCTGTATTGCTACTTTCGTATTGCTACTTAGGTACCTACTTTGTCATATTAGTAGATAGGTAGGTACATACCTTGTTCATCCGCCTTCTTACTATTTGTTTGTTGTTGATTAACAGGATTTGCTGTGATCCACATTGATTTTTTGAACTAACTTTTGTTAAATTCATCTATATACCTACCTACCTACAGTACGATTAGTTTCGACAATGCAAAACAAATTGTTCATATAGCGCAAAATTTTTAAACATTGAAGTATAGATGAATGAAAAAGCTGCAAATTCTTACACAAAGTTTCATTTTGTATAGACCTACCATTCTGGGATCAAAATTATTGTCTGGTAGGTTTACGCATAGATATTCCGTGGAATTGGTTGCGGAGCTTCACAATCATGTTGATGTTCTTTTAGCGAATTTTCGAAGAAAATGAAGCTATTGCAATGGCTTCAAAATTTAAATAATGCAAATTTTTTGAAATTTTCTTCATGGAAATCCGTTTCAGACCATTCTAAAACGATTCCTGAAAATTAACACTTTTTATATGTATATATATATTTATATATGTATTTATATATTTATGTATATATAATATATATGTTTCACTCCAGACGATATTTGCCCGAGGAATCGAGATAAAAAATCCAAAAAAATTTTAAAATGTCAATAATGTCAAAAGTAAGGATGAGTTTTAGCCAGAATTTTTGGAGTACTCCAAGAGGTCAAATTTTGAAAATTTAGTTTCAAAAATCGCTGAAAAAAAAGAGTTTTTTGAGGTTTTTGTGTAAATTTCCATCTTAAACATAGGAACATGTGGTATATTCGGAATCAGCTTGAAATTTCCTATAAGAATCGCTCACCAAATCGGTTAAAATAAATCTTTGAAAATTCGCTCATCAATTCATTCTGCATGAATGGGACTTTTTTTATTAACCCTTCCGTTGAGAGAACTTAGCCCTAGTTTATACCCCTTCGCGATTACATGGGTAGAAATTACAGTTACCCTGAGCAAATTTGTCAGTCTACTTAAGAGTATTAATGTATGTTTCATCAATTTTATTAGGGTAAGATCCTTTCTGGTAAATTCAAACCCTATTGGTTTATTATATTCAATAATTAACCTCTGTTATCGAGCACGTCAGATAAGTTTCCCCTCTCTACTAGGGGTGAATTCGAACTCACGAACTTAAGAACCGAACTCGAACTGCTTATTCCAACATATTCGAACTCGAACCAGAACTCTTCTTCTCGAACTCGAACCCGAACTCTTCTTCTCGAACTCGAACCCGAACTTTCCATAAAAATTCGCGAACTGTTATAAGATGTTTGAGTAAGGTTTATACCTTATTTCAAGAATGTTTCGAACAAGCCCGATTAAAATGAAACCAACGAACAGCGTGAAATATGATAGAACCCATCCAAGTGTTTCGTTCTTTCAAGGAAATTACTTGAGGACACTACGAGACCTCCCTGGAACATACTTCGAATACCCACTGCCATGGACCTAGTATCCCCGTGGGATACTCGGTCCATGCTCACTGCAAACACTCGATTCCAGGGGTAGTGCCCTCTCATGATATAGGTAGTAGATAGGTACATGTACATAACTTGAATTCCTAAAAAAATGGTGTGGGGCGAGTGAGTGAGTAGTTTTCCAGAATTTCCCACCACACAATTTTTGCTTCCTTACTACCGAAGGGAGGAATCTACGAATTCGTGCAAGAAATTGAAAACATGTTTGTCCTTCAAATGAAACATTTCCACCTGCTTTTAGAGCTTTTTGTATGTTTGCCGGTCTGTTTTTCTGTCTGTCTATGGTCATCCTAGTCCCAGGCAAAACTATATGAAGTTATGGTCCGATTTGACGATATTTTGAGGGATTGTCCGGGTGATGCCCTGAACGGTCCCCTATGAGTTTTATTACCGTTGGTCCAATGGTAGCTTGTGCGCATGGACAAACGTGAATTTCCTGGAACCCCGGTTTCACAGTTCCTATTGGACCAATTTTGCTCGAATTCGGAGAGTATTCGGACGATGACACCAGAAAGATTACCTTTGAAGTCGTCCCAATTGAATCAGTACTTAATAGCTACTGCGCATGCGCAAACTTCAAGTTCGTTGTCACTGGCATAACTCCAGAACTACTCGACCAATTTAGGTAATTTTTTCAGGAACTACGCAGGTTAGACCCAAGACGGCAAGGCGGTCCTCTAGAGTAGCGTGTGCACATGCGCAAACGTGAATTTCCTTAAACTACGATTTCTCAGTTCCTAATGGACCGATTTCACTCCGATTCGGGTGGTTGTTGGAGGCTGCCTGCAGGACAATTACCTACGAATCTCGTCAGGATTGGGCCAGTAATACCTACTGCGTACGCAAAAACTTGAAATTTGTTGTCATAGGGATGACTCCGGAACTATTCTTCCAAATTCGCTGAAATTTCCACTGTCTAGTTCTATACGTGGATGTTACAAAAGTGAGGAAGCTAGACTGCCCACGTGCCCACCCAGCTTGGTGGAATTTCTTTTTCATTTTGATAAATGAATAACCAAGGTAATTATTTCGTGAAAAATGAGATGCTCACGTTATAGGGAACAACCTGTCTTCAATTATACCCTGTATTAGAACTCGAACAGTTCGTGACGAACTCGAAACCGAACTATTCTTTGCGAACTCGAACTGAGGAGTCCGAGAAATTCGAACTCGAACCCGAACTTTCCATAGTTCGAATTTGAGTTCGTGGGTTCGAATGCTCTCT
Organism: Lygus lineolaris; assembly: GCA_030264115.1. Taxonomy (NCBI): domain Eukaryota; kingdom Metazoa; phylum Arthropoda; class Insecta; order Hemiptera; family Miridae; genus Lygus; species Lygus lineolaris. The sequence continues at coordinate 14,427,458 of JAEMON010000001.1, read as the reverse complement.
ATGTCATATCAGAAAATATATCTTAAAAAAAAATAGATGTGAGGCTCCTCAGTAGGTACTTTCCTTACCCTGCAAGACTTGAAAAACGGCTAATTTGCAGGTTTTTAGACTCAGACGTCAGAGAATCGCTGAAGCCTTACGTTTTCGTTTTCACACTTATTAGAGAAAATAGTTTTGTGAAAACGGCCGATTTCTCCATTTTCGATCATCCTGAACACAAACCCGTCGAAAAGTTGTAACCCCTTCAGGTACTTGAGTATGGGTGTGTGAGTGAGTGTGTATGTGCAGCTCGTCATGCTAAGCCTTACGCGCCACGATGGAAGTATCATGAGTCATGAGCATACTGAAAGGGTGAGGCTAGGTCCGCTTTGAAGGAGTGTGAAAATCGTTTGCGAAAGATATTGAAACGTAATGGACCAACTAACGAGCCCTGTATTATTCCAACACCCAGAGGTATCTAACGGTCGATACAGGACTCCATCGTAAAGGCCCAGCTTCTGCCTACCGTTGGCGAGGCTCAACGTAAATTTTCCTAGATCCCCCGGCCCATAGTATGTGAGTTTCGCACTCAATACATCCAAATCCAGTAGACCGAAAGATCGAGTAACATTGTATGTAACATGTGCTATATGTCTCTTTTCCATGTCCGTGAGAACACAACTAACGGTGTCAGACACAGCTGTGCAGGTCGAACGGGCGGAAATTCATATTGGCTGATCGGAAGGATTTCTTCTTCCTTGAAATATTCCATCAGCTGCTCTTGTTCTACTACCTCAAGGACACACACATGTCACGGTAGACTCTCCTACTGAAAATATGAGTAGATACCTATGCCTATAGTGGATCAGACCATTCAGACGCCAATTATCTGATCAAAGAAATCGAAATCCCGCGTATATCCATCGATGCAGTACAATTCATTTTCACACATCACTCATACATCACTTCACACATGTTTTCCACTCTGATTGCCTTCCATTGAATGTCTGATTGTCTTGTACCCATGATAGACCCTTGATCTTGCTAATCGTGGGAGCGGATGATGTAATTGATGAAGCTATTAAATTAATTATGGAATAGCGATACAAAAAGTCATAAACAAACAAATCTGGTAACCTCTAATGTGGCGTCGTAACTTTTTTTTCTTTTGTTCTTCAACTAAATCTATACTTCTAATCTATATACTAATCTTCAACTGGTGCATTACCCACAACAGGTGAATTCACTTCAAAGAGTTAGGATCAATTACTAGGAATCTGTACGAATCTTATCCTTTCCCTACTCATACATTTGTCACAGTGGAATGGTTGAGGAGGAAAGGAGCAATTTAGCATGTACTTGACTCCCTTCTTTATGGGATCAGACATGATGTGAAATCGTGAGCCTAAATCAAACATCAGCTGCCAACGTACCTAATATTCCTAATCAATTGAATATACGAACGGATATAATATGATATCGAAATCAACGACGGTCCACGGTACAGGCAACTGAAATATAACGAGGTGGGAGAAGAGAAAGATGAGAGGGCGTAAAGCCGATTAAAACAGCGAACTTTCTCAGAGATTAGAAGTTGGTATTTGACGAGTACGTATACAACTTTCAACCCGTGGAACATACGGAATGGTGGCGGTATTTCCTGCCACGCCCTTCGTAAATTTTACATCCCAATTAATTGATGTATTTCTACGTTGCACTTATAGTTATTATGAAGTGTCATTAAAACACCTGATCTAGAGTAATCCATGGACTACATGTTTCGGCCCGGGAAATTTCGCCTTTTTTTCAACGGATTCGTTATCATGATGGTCAAAAATGGGGAAATCGGTACCTAGTGAAGTTTGTCTAATAATCGGGCAAACAAAAAATTTTCCGACGGCCTTGAATAGATGGTAATGTTTTTCTAACCTACGGGAACGATTGAATAGCATTATTAGTGTTTCGCAAATCCCATTAGATAGGGGTTTAAAAATACATAATTATATGCTCATTATTAGGTCCTGTAAAAGGTTGAGAAATCCTCAAAAAGTCACGAGAAAAATGATATCTGCGTTAGTTTATCCCACTGTTGGGCAAACGCTATTCTGTAACTAAATTTGTTTTCGTGTATTAATAGGAGTTTAACCATTCAACACCCATGTTATACTATAAGGTTGAAACCGCCTGAGTCTCTAGAATCTAATAGAACCATCGGCAATTAATGACATGTGTAATGGGAGTGAATAACTAACGAGTAACTAGTTAGTTACATGGGTGTTGAATGGTTAAAACCCTATTAATAATACGAAAACAAATTTGGTAGCAGAATAATGTTTGCCGGACAGTGGTTTATCCTAATATTTTTCATTCTTGACCATCATATTTGGGATGGTTTCTCTAGATTCGGTCACCTCACAGTGTACAACTAATTCTACCAGACGGCACACAGTGGCTCAAAATAGGGGTTTTTCGGAAGAGAAAATAATCCCCTCCCGTCTTATAGGAAATTTGCGCTGATTCTGAATGTACCCCATGCTCCTAGTAACCCTACCTGGATTAGCGAATTAGCTGCGATATCTTGACAAAACCGGGAAAATTCACGGTTTTGACCATTGGAACAGGCCAAAATTGTTTTAGTTTAAAAGAAACTACGAAGGCCTGAGACTTCTGAGTCGAATGAGACCAACGCCAGCTCACCAACACAGTTACCCATGATTTTTGGTGATCTTTCAACGTTTTCCGTTTCCTCGATTTTTCCCGTGTTCCCGAATGAAAAAGTCGAGAAAATGGAAAACTTTGGAAAATTGTCAAAAATTATGGCTGTTGTGTTGATGAGCTGGTGTTGGTCTCATTCGACGGAGACGTCTCAGGTCTTCAATTTTTCTCTTATACAAAGAAAAAACTTTGGGCAGTTCCAATGGTCAAAAACGTGAATTTTCGAGGCGTTTTCAAGATATCGCAGCTAGTTACCTATTCTAGGTTTAGGAACATGGGGTATATCCGTAATCAGCGCCAAATTTCCTATAAGACGCAGAAGGCAGGAAATGATTTTTAAATCCGAATACCCCATATTTTGAGCCACTGTGCGACGTTTTGGAACCTATAATTTTCCTTGTCAACCCATCATCGTTGACGTAGTCATAAGTAAGAAGTTAACTTTCGGCGTCTGATAAAAAACATACCCTCTCTTCTATCGGATGCTGTAATATGATGTGTTCCATACAACGAAAAGAGATACTCCTTCATAGGGGGTAGGATTTTGTCCGTACTGGAGAATTGTCTGAGGAGTGTAGAGAAGTTTTACCTCATATATACGTTTACAATTCCGAAGTTGGGTTTATTTTCTCGAGCAAAATCTCGGTCACTGCTATTCAGGGCGATGTTTATTTAGCGAGGGCCAATTAAGGGCTCATTATGACTTAATTGAAAGGAGCGGAAAGAAGAAAAAGTTTAACTAAATAAAGGAGAGATTCTGGGAGAGATTAGGGGTGAAGAAAGAGACATCGTCACATTAATAGGAGATAGTTGAATATTTATTATGAATCAGTCGCTGACCTAGACCTCGCCAACACTTATCGTGAGAGACTGGAACTGAAAAATAATGATCACTATTAAACTTTTGTTTTTGTTTTTTCGTTTGTTGTTTGTGTCTTCCTCCCTGTAAGAAGAGCAAGAAGACCTTAATAGTGACGTCTTCGGCCTAGGCTAAATACTCCTAACCAACAAAAGTTGCACCAAACGCAGTTAGTTGAATATTCCTGTACCCACTTATCTGAAGACATTTACAAATCATCTGGTACGTGGCTTCACACTACTTTCCTCAGCTGTATTTCGCCCTCAATCTATTTTTGTGGAGATGAGGGGTATTGGAACTTATTTCTACTTCTTAGAAGAGTGAGTCCTATAAATTTCATCGAAATCGTTAGAAAAGTGTTTTCCAGTAGAAAATTGGTCGATTATTAAGGGAGTGAGAGCGTAAGTAGATTAAGCTCATTTTGGTGATGCTACGTGGTGGCGACTTTTAGAACTAGAACTCTCAAGGGCTATTTCCCCGAAATCAAATGGCCACTTCTAAAGGGTTCAGTCCTCGATGAAACCTTCCACCTTCGCCCCCGCTTTCCGCACTTCGCTCTACCTATACATGATACGCAAAAATTCCAGGAAAATGGCTTTCTAAAGTATAGGTATTTCAATCTCTCCCATATTTCCAACTTCTTTGAGTGTTCACTTATCATCATACCCCTGCCCAGAAATCCGAACGTAGAAATGTTTAGTCATTCAAAAGGCGGTAGAAATGAGGAGTGGGAGTGATCCAATATGACTACCACGAGCCGCGAAACTGTACTTTATTTTCTTCAAATAACCGTTTGCTTCGAATCATCACGAAACTAATCATGGAATGATATGAAATTTTATTTGTAATTAGACCTGTGGCCATTCTTAGGGAGGCATTATATCCATAAAATATTTCATTTTTATTATATTCAGCAAAACTAGAAAACTAACTATTTATCCCTACGTTAGATCGTAATTTTCAGCAAATACTTTCTTTTAAACGTGTTTTATAGTGACCAAATATTTTCAAAATTTTACTCCCAAAATTCAAAATAGCTGGCCAACCAACTCATCTTTTCTTTAATAGATATTGTTACTGACGTTTTAGAATTTTTTTTGATTTTTCAGGCTGTACCTAACGTCAGATGACATCAATGTTACAGTCATGCATCATGAGTTAATGCGCGAATTTTCTAAGAATGATAAAGAAGTGAATCTGTGTGTCTGACGTATAGCCATAAGACATATTCATGTCAAAGTAGAATAAAAGTTTGCCAATTGGGTATGTTTTATGGCATAGCTTTGATGATTCGAACAAGAAGTTTACGATCTTGTTGATATTTTTCTAAACTTACTCGTACAAACAACAACAAGGTCAAGAATACCCTTTATTAATACCTCCTAACAAACTTTGGTGACAGAAGTTTCAAAAAGACATAATTATTCATGTCAAAAATGTTTTACTTAATTTAAAAAAAATGAATAAAATAAAAACTGAAAAATGAAGTCAATTAAGGAAAGGAACCCCCGTGTGTAACATGGCTCGAACCCTTGTTCGACGAAAAGACTTCACGCTACGAAATAGGCTTCGCCACAGCTGCAGCATTCTCACGGGGTTGGTATCGACATAGGCTAGTGCTTGTGCCCACTGCCAAAATCCATTTCACGAACGACTGCCCTTGCAGAGGGCACAAGCTACGCACTAGCCAATGTCGATAGAGACACCGTGTGAAAGCTACTGTAGGCAACGCCTATTTATAGAGGCGCGTTGTTGCGTAATATGATTTTCATGATGATAAATTGGGGTTGTTACATCGCACAGGGAGAAATGTTGGAAAAACTGCGATTTTCGTCTAATTTAACGCTCATTTCGCCCCTAGCATATTTTTGTAGAAATGAGGGGTGTTGGAACATGTTTTTACTATGTTGAAGAGTAATCCCTGTGAATTTCATCAAAATCGTTGGAGTAGTTTGGGCAAAATAAGAACAAATGTAATTTTTGGTGGTTTTAACGATAATAATTGCCCTCAATCTATTTTTGTGGAGATGAGGGGTATTGGAACTTGTTTCCACTTGTTAGAAGAGTAAGTCTTGTTAGTTTTGTCAAAATCGCACGACCAACGCCTAAAAACCTATCCTGCCAGATCTACAACTTTATTTCTTAAGATACGACTCAAAGATTAGCCACCATACTATAATCTACAGCTGAGGAAAGTAGTATGAAGCCTCGCACCAGATGTTTAGTCCTGAAAATTTATTGTTCTGTTTTCTAAGAAAATGTCCTCATTTGTTGTCCTCCTCGTGAAAGAAATGTCCTACATTGTCCTAGCTTTTCACAGTAATTGTCCTCCCTTCACAAAAAATGAGATAGTCCCACCAGCATGACACTCGTTTGGTGCCGCCCTAATGGATTTGCCTCAGGAAAGGTTGGCGTTCATGAAGAAGGGACTATTCTACCATTGCAATCCGGCTCCACAATCACTTCCTGCAACACCTACAGCCTAAAATTTGTTATTACGACAAATCATCCAGTCTGATTAAGAAAAACTTGATAAGATTATTATAGGACAGTGAGTTTTATACCGTAGACGATTTTTTAGCGAATTTTCGAAGAAAATGAAGCTATTGCA
>JAEMON010000001.1:14313447-14328893 GCA_030264115.1 Lygus lineolaris | reverse complement strand
ATCTTTTCATTCAATTATCAGCACATTCAGTTCCGTTAGTTCAGTTCACCAACTTATGCTGCATGAATGGAACTTTTTTGTGTAAATTACCATCTTAAACATAGGAACATATAGTATATTCGGAATCAGCATGAAATTTCCTATAAGAATCACCCACCAAATCGGTTAAACTCATTCTTTGAAAATTCGCTCATCAACTCATGCTGGATGAATGGAACTTTTATATATGTATGTAAATTTATATCTGTGTCATTCCAGACGATATCTGTCCGAGGAATCGAACAAAAAATCTGAAAAAATTTCAAAATGTCGATACCTAATATCAAAAGAAAGGTTATGTTCGTTAGCCAGAATTTTTAGAGTATTCCAAAGGTTCGAATTTTGAAAATTTAGAGTAAAAAAACGCGTTTGGTTCAAGAAAATATGTCTTTAAAGATGTTTGCTATATTTGAATCAGTGTTAAGGGGTCATCTCATCCACTGGAATCTATCATCCATCTGGGTAACTTTTAATGGTCCTTCGATCACCAATTTCAAAGCAGGGTCATCTGCCCGCTGTTTGAAGTTCGGTGCAAGAAAAGATTTGCGAACAAGAGTTCTTCTTCCAAGACCAGAGTAAATAAGGTGTTCTTCGACGATCTGTAGTCGTTCTGAAGTTATTCAACGGATAGTACTTTAGTTCCAATGCGGTCTATTTGAAAGCAAAATTGTCTAAGGGCCATTTTACTATAAGACGTATTTGTACTGAATACTATCGAAAGTTGTGTGTGCCTATAGTAAATATTTCTTTAGATTAGTAAATTAGCCCTATCCCCCCCTCCCTCCCTTGCCCCTTTCACCTTACGTAAAATGGCACTTAGAATGTTTTGCTTGTTCCACCCTTCATTTGTAGATAACAGTCTCGAATATAATTTTTTCCGAAGTCAGTATTACTTCTACTCTACAAGAACATGCTTTCCCAAGATCGTGGGGGAGAATGTGCTTGTTCTTGATGTGGGCTCTTTTTGGGACCAGGTATTCAATTCCTGAAGGCTATTGCAGAGGAATGAACTTATGGACTCTTGTTCCTCGCAAATACCCCTACCCAGAAACAAAAGATTATGAGTTGGGAGGGATGGAAAATATGGAAGACCTCATGATCAAAAAATAGCCCCGTAACCGTTTTCATCTTATTGGCCCACCACTGAACGGATGGGAACTCCATTTTCCTTTCTCGGTCGTCAAGAGGAATGCGGGGCACTTCACCCTTAGGACGGGAAGTGTTTTATTCGCGTCATCACATCAAAGTATCAACGTAAAAGAACCCACAGTTTTTATATGACAGTTTCCTTTAACGTAGGAACATTTTTCGCTCAGACGAATCGAGAATTATAAAACTGCTGTAAAACGCCGGGTAGGTAGGTACCTACAGTTCTTCGTTGTATCAAACTAGGATCAGAATGAGCCTCTTTTATCACAGCGTTAGATCATCAAGGACTCAATAAGTATAGGTATTCTACAGAACTAAATAGCAGTACCAAATATATATCAAGGTGAATGTTTCGGAGTTGGTCGATACAAGTTATTGCTTGTTATATTGTTCAATTTAGACAATGCATAGGTATTGATAATGTTGGTGCCTATACTTACAGGATGATATGATAGATACGATGATAATATGATCGATCCTACTATGATGATATTGTTAGGTTGTCCAGTGATTATTATGGAACTTGTTATTGTTAAATGTCACATCTTTCGGAACGTTAAAAGATATTGTCTGAAATTCTTAATGTGATGTTTTGGCGTGTGCTTTGAATAGATTGTTTGTTGTGGTTGTATGGATAAACCATTATTCCTTCTGGAATTTTTCTCATTTTGGAGGCATGTGTTTATTTCTCCATTTCTGGTTAGGTAGGTCCGTTTCCTGGGAAACGGCAACTTCTTCAGTATAAACAGGTAGGTAAAATAGATAGTTATTAGTCATTATTCTATAAATTCATAGCATGTCAGTCTACATCAGTATTAGTTATGATAAAATTGTTCTTCTTTCAAAATCCGGAGGCCTATCATCACTCAAATTTATGATTTTTTAGAGACAAAAACGTTTTTATACAATAAATATTCTCATAGTAAATATACTATTTGTCGAGATCTTATGCAACTAGCTAGTCAATACTTCCATTAGGTACTGTATTATTTGAAATTATTTACCTGTATTTATTAATTGCTGTTATAGGTAGGAACATGATTAGGCTGTTAGTACTCAACCTACTGAAGGTGTTCCTGTGATGATTACTATCACAGGAACACCTACAGTAGGTTGAGTACTTTCAATATAATCCAATTTTTCTCCCTCACGGCAAATATACATCTATTAGATGTGTAATAGACATCTCTGCATAGCTGTCTATGATAGACGTATAAAAGAGCACTAGCTGGCCGCTTTTTCTCCATCTAATAGATGTCTATTTTTGTAAAGCTATATCATATTTATGTACCCTCTATCCTGTCTCCACTCATTTTAGGCCTTGATTTCTGCCGTCAAGTGGAAATTTTACTTAAACTTTCCAAAAACAGATATTCTTATCCTCTAATGATGATCAAATCCTCAGCATCCAAACAAACCCGGTGCTTCAATCGAGTTATAATCTTTCATCAAGTGACCGTAAGAGACTCAACTCCTTAACAACTGAGTACCTCAAGAAATTTTCTGAATCTACAGGCTGCACAGATCTAGTGGAACACCACATCGAAACTGGTGATGCACAACCGGTGAAGTAGCGATACTATCCAGTCTCTCCTGCCATTCAGGAAATAATCAATAGCGAACTAGACCAAATGCTGAAGGTTGGCATAGTTGAGCTCTCTACCAGTTCTTGGTCCTCACCAATCCTCCTTGTCAAGAAGCCAGGAGGTAAACACTGATTTTGCGCAGATTACCGATTTTGCGCAGAATACCGAAAATTGAATTCTGTCACCAAAAAAGATGCTCACCCCCTTCCTTACGTCAGCGGCATCTTGGACCGTCTTCACAGCGCTAGGTTCCTAAGCTCCATGGACATCAAGAGTGTCTTCTGGCAGGTTAAAGTTGCAGAGAGAGATGGGAAGAAGAATACAGCATTTACTGTTCCAGGCCGTGGTCTCTTTCAGTTTGTCAGAATGCCCTTTGGTCTTCATGGATCGCCTGCAACCTGGCAATGGCTGATAGAGCTCTGGTTGTTGAGCTCGAACCATACTTATTCGTCTACCTTGATGACATTATTCTCTGTACACCTGATTTTGATAAGCATCTAGAGATATTGGAGAAGGGTTTTCAGCTCCTTCTTACTGCTGGGTTAGTGATGAATGAGGAAAAATGCCATTTCTGCCACCCTCAACTCAAATACCTTGGGTAAATGGTTGATGAGTTTGGACTGAGGGTGGATCCTGAAAAGGTGGCAGTAATTCTCAATTTCCACGTCCATAGACCCAAAAAGAGTTACGTCAATTTGTGGGCACCTGTTCATGGTACTGGCGATTTGTTCAAGATTTTTCTTCTCGCATTGCTCCCTTAAGAGCACTTCTTCAGAAATGTTGTAAAGTTCAATGGACTGATGACATTGAGAAGGCTTCCATTGATATCCGTCAGGCTTTAGTAGAGTCACCTGTTTTATCCTGTCCTGATTTCACCAAACCCTTTGAGCGGCACTGTGATGCATCGGGTTATGGTCTTGGTGTAGTTTTGATGCAGGTTCTGAACGGAGAAACTGAGGTGATAGCCTATGCAAGTAAGTCACTCACAAAGACTCAGCAAAATTATTCTGCAACCGAAAGAGAGTACCTTTCAGTTCTCTGGGGAGTAGTGAAATTCTGAGCATATTCGGAAGGGACTCACTTCACCGTCCATACAGATCATCATAGCCTAAAATGGCTTTGCAATTTGAAAGATCCACAGGAAAGATTAAAACAACATTGTTGATAATACTTCAACAATATGAGTATGTAGTGGCTCACAAGAAAGGCAAGAAACATGTCGTTCCTAATGCTCTCTCCAGAGCTCCCCTTGAGGATGTGGTATCAGCCATCTCAGAGGAACTGCAAACTGTTGAGGGCAGTGATACTTGGTACGTCGGTATGAAAACCAAGGTCCAGAATGAACCTCAAGCTTACCCTGATTGGAAAGTTCAAGACAACCATATTTACACATCAAATTGCTCAATTTGATGACGGTCGATCATGGAAAGTAGTTGCTCCCAAGGTGCAGCGCTCTGAAATCCTCTGTTCTTGCCACAACGATTTCACGTCAGGCCACCAGGGGTAAATGCGAACCTACCGTCGGCGTCGTGTCAATGATAGGTACTACTGGCCTCGTATGCTTTCTGATGTTAAAACTTACGTTCATAAGTGCAAAATCTGCCAGCAATCCAAGTCAACTCCTACTAAACCTTCTGGCTACCTAGGTCAACGTCAATTTCCTGAGAGTCCATGGAAAATCGGTTCAACTGACCTCATTTGACCTTTCCCTCGTTCATCCAGAGGTTTAAAATTTATATCTGTCATCACTGATGTATTTTCAAAGTATATTGTTACTAAGCCCATTCGGCATGCCAAATCCAAAACAGTATCTTCTGTCATGGAAGCAGGGATATTTCTTACTTACGGTGTGCCCTCTGTTATCATTTGTCATAACGGCCCTGAGTTTCGAGGAAGCCGTTTTAAGGAATCGGCTGAACAATACGGTGCCACCTTATTTTACAATACGAGAAGACACCCTCAGCTGAACGTTATAATCGAACTGTGATTACCATGCTGAAATCTTAGCTGACAGACGATCATAAGCAGCGGGACTTGTTCCTTCCGAAACTAGCAGTGGCCCTGCGTACTTCAGTCAGAGATACGACTGGGTTGTCTCCTGCTTCGCTTCTGTTCCTTTTCAGGTATGAATTAAATCCCAAACATGCGAGTTTCAGAGATGACCATCAGTCTTCTCAGCATCCACGCCGAAACAAAATTCCTATGACCACAGGAGGAAGGCTACAGCATTACTATGTTAACACCGCTATTTTAGTGTTCACTAATGATCAGTTAAGCAGTGGTTATCCTACTGTGGGCTTCAATGTTTTCATGTCCTGAAAATTCCACCTTCCTCGTAGTTTACCTCTCTGGTATTGCTTTAATACTTTTTACCCTCATGAAGAGATATATTTTCAATACTTGGGGAGCGCTATTCACGTCCAATTCCTTGGTTCAATAGGTTACTTGAAAGGTTGTAGCTATTGGAATGAAGATACATTCTTCTTATTTTCACAAACGCCCTTTATATTGAGGGGAGCATTGCTTTTGTCGATTGCCTCACTAAGGGCCCTCTCCCTTTTGTTAACGTTCCTTCGTAATCTATGTTATTCCTGGTAATATTTTCATCTCCCTCCCTTTTATTAAGGTAAGACGTTGTGAGAGGGTTATGGGAGGGCGATGCTATACTAACCATTCTTATCGAAATTATTCTCAGAAGGAAACGAATGACAGAAATGTACGAGTATTCCATGCTTTTAGAAGTGAAATAGTGTGCCCAATTACTGCCCAATTATGGTGATTTATGATTCTATTTTTCCTCAAAAATATTATGAATTGATAACTAAGTGGGTAAAAAAGCCCGTTCAACAGTCCAGATTTCAAAAGAGAGAAAATGAATGAAAAATTCAGTGATGACGTAGTGCGATAAGTGTGCGGTCATATTCTGGGGCTTGGTGGTTCGGCTTGTAGCTAACCCTAACCTGCAGGCCCAGTCATTTTGAGTGTACTTCCTTATCTAGCGGTTTGGTATTTCAAATCTTCAAATTCTTCAGATGAATCTATTCTCCCCAAAAAGGTACTTTTCCTAAAAATGTATAGCTTTTCCTCATATTTAGAGGAAGATAATTGGAAATCCAGTACCTTCCAATTATACATGTAAGTATTATTTATTTGTTATTTATTTATTTATTCATTGATAAACATAAATATCGTTACATATTAGGTAATAACCGCATGAATATAACAATAATGCTTCCTAATTTGGTTCTGGGCCTAAGGTCATAGACCCGTCCAGGCCGTCTCTTCCAGTGTTCTCAATAGGTATAAGTGTTATATCACATAGGTAGGTATACATGTACGACATTCTTATTTAAAAAATGAGCAAGTCTACTACACCCTACAAGATTATACTTAATAATAGGTATAAGTGTTACATCACTATTTACTAGGCTAGTATAGTCGAAATATGAGGTGTCTTGAGTGGCTGAGCGTCTTAAGTATTTCAAAACTTGAATTTTTGCCTAATCATGTTCACATGTGTTTCTTACTTATGCACTCTAATTGCTTGGTATCATGTTTGAGCCTACTAGATTAGTGATATAAACTTCTTATATTCATCAATTGTATGTAATGTAATTTTTTAATGGGCAATTCCGGCTGTTCCATTTTATTAGTTAAACTGAAAGATTTCAGTGAGAGCTTTTCAAAAAGGTGCTATATGTGGGGTATCCGTTGATTGGAAATGAGCGGAAACGAGTGCCGTAAAAAATATACAGATGGCGTCACCCACCCTGCGCGCGCCTGGGGAGCACCCTCTCCTCCTCAAACAGATGACGTCACGCGTGATCTTCTCACCCGTTTTTCAGCCAACCTAATGAATATTTTGATCTGAAAATTTTATCTATGGGGTTCTCAAGGGTGCTGAATCCGAATTTGAAGGCGAAAATGAAAAATTCCGACAAACGGAATTCCCCATTGTGTGAACCTTCCGGGGTCACATAGGTCATTAATTTTCTGAGCTGATCCTATAGGTAGAATAGCCACGCGGTATCCACCCTTGCTGGCTTGTGACTGGTTCCTTCTTGATTCACCTGAGTCAAGAAGACCGAGGGTTACAGCTACACACTCCCAAGAGTGAACCTCCATGTCAGCTCCCTCAACCGCACCAGCCCACCATCGCACAAACCACGTCGTCCCTGCCTCAGCCACAACCATTCAGGTTGTACAGCAGTAATCATCATATATTAGGATGATGGGTGATGAGGTGTTATTGGGGCTGCCATATTTCCAATTAGCAGTGGCTTACACCATGGGGTTTTGTGGGTAAACCTGCTATTTGGATCTACGGCAGCCCAAATAACACCAGTTTTTTTCCTCTAAAGTTCGTCAAAACCTTGTATTGTAAGTGTAGGAGGATATATTTCCCGTGGTCGTATTAGGTGGTTGGTACATATAATTAATTCTGATATCCTGTTGATAATCAGAATTTGGCATAGAATTTAAATTTCGGGATTCCAATTTTTGAGCAGGAGTACCTACATTGATTACTTACTTTCCTATTAATTCTTAGGGAGAAATTTTTGAGCTATCCATCGACAGCTCCTGGTTGTCCATGTTACTTCCTACTTTGTCTCCCTCTAATCTGTCTTATTTTTTCTGTTTCAGGCGAACGCTGAGATGAGAGCACCCTCATAGTGAGGGGAGGATGGAATCAAAATGTTGGGTGCTGACAGCCATCAGCGTCATTGCACTGACGGCCTTCTCTTCAGCTGACGACGGTGGAGTGTTTCGGTTCCAATTCACCCGCAATGTCTACAATGTCACAATTCCCGAAAACTCCGTTGGCAAAGCGTTCGTCAGTACGGACGAGAAAATGGGCGTATTCAGAGGAGACGAAGATTTGGACGTCCGGTTTAAGATCACCTCGGGGGACAAAGATAAATTTTTCAAGGCAGAAGAACGTCTCGTGGGTGATTTCTGGTTTTTGTTGTTGAGGACAAGAACGGGAAACGTCGATGTTTTGAATCGAGAGAGAAAAGACAGGTTTACACTTCAAGTAAAAGCAACTGCGATGAAACGTGACGGCAAAAAAGCTTCTTTCGCCGAGGCAGAAACAACTGTTCACGTTAAAGTTCTCGACGTAAACGATTTGAATCCCCTATTCTACCCTACAGAATATGAAGAAATCGTGCCAGAGGATATGCCGTTACACGCAAGTATTATAAGGGTTTCCGCTGAAGACGCTGATCTTGGCAGAAATGGTGAAATATACTACAGTTTTCTCGAGCTAACGGAGCAATTCGCGATTCACCCTACCACGGGCGTTGTAAGCCTAACGCGTCCGTTGAGGTATTCCGAGCGCGCAGTACACCAGCTCACGGTTTTGGCTCAGGATCGCGGTGCAGTATTCAAGGGAGGCGGCAAGCCAAGTACGGCTAAACTAAAAATAATCGTCAAACAAGTGAATTTATTTGCTCCGGAAATCACCATTCAACACCTGCCGGATGTCGTCGAGAACTCGAACGCAGATATTTACGCGATAGTCAAGGTAATAGACCGGGATGACGGGATTCACGGTCAGATAAGGAGCTTGGACATAGTTGATGGGGACCCAGACGGTCACTTCAGGATCAAACCGGCCTATCAAGATGGGCAACAAACGGCTGAGTATAATATTGAAGTTCTCAAACTGTTGGATAGAGAAACCGTTCCGCAAGGCTACAACCTGACTTTACGGGCTATTGATAGAGGCATACCTCATCGGCAGACCTATAAATCCGTGCCCGTGCATTTAGTCGATCTGAACGACAATGCTCCGATTTTCGATAGAGAAATCTACGAGGTGGACATCCCAGAAACTGCTCCAATAAATTCGCCTATTATCAGACTGAAAGTTAGTGACGCCGATCAAGGGAAAAACGCTCAGACTTTTTTAGAGATAGTCGGCGGAAATGAAGGTGAAGAATTCAGGATAAATCCTGACTCTGGTATGTTGTATACCAACGTAATGATGGACGCCGAAATAAAATCTTTTTATACCTTAACGGTTACTGCTATAGATCAGGGGAATACAGGTACTCGGAAACAGTCTTCCGCCAAGGTGAAAATCAGCGTAGTAGACACGAATGACAACGACCCACTCTTTGACACTATTGACATGGATGTTGTAATTCCCGAAAACGAACCCGCCGGAACATCTGTCACTAAAGTTGTAGCAAAAGACAAAGATTCTGGAGAGAATGCTTATATTTCTTACAGCATCGCTAATTTGAACGCAGTTCCTTTTGAAATTGACCACTTTACAGGCGTTATTCGCACTACTCAAGTGTTGGATTATGAATCTATGAGGAGGTTATATGTTTTGAGGATTAGAGCTTCCGACTGGGGATTGCCATATAGACGTCAAACTGAGACCCAGTTGAAAATCAAAGTGAAGGATGTGAATGACAATAGACCGCAGTTCGAGAAAGTTGATTGTGTGGGCCAACTGTCAAGGTTTACGCCGATCGGTACTGAGATAATTACTTTGTCGGCGATTGATTTTGATGCTGGAAACATCATAAGCTACAGGATCGTAAGTGGCAACGAAGATGGTTGTTTTTCTCTTGATTCGACTGCGGGGGTTGTGACTGTCACATGTGATTTGAATGATGTTGGGGTGATAGCAAGAGAACTAAACGTTACAGCTACGGACGGTACTCATTTTGCAGATGTTGTGAAGGTGGTGATTAAGCTGGTCAACATGAATAATACATCGGGTCCGCCGCGTCCCTACGTGATGGATGACACGCATGGGTTCGACTGTAAAGATACGCGAGTAGCTAAAAGACTGACTGAAGTGTTGGCTGCATCCGACAAAGCTAATTCCCCTCGGAAGGGGGAACGTGAGGAATTCGCCATGATGCCGAGCCGATACGGAGAAAACGTGCACAGCCCTGAGTTCATCAACTTCCCTGTGAACATTCAAGTCAATGAATCTGTGCCAATAGGCTTCACACTTGTTCGTATAAGAGCTAGAGACAGAGACTTGGGCTATAATGGGAAATTGATTTTCGGTATATCATCGGGTGACCACGACTCAGTGTTCCGCCTCGACCCCGATTCCGGTGAACTGAAAGTTATTGGATATTTAGATAGAGAACGGGAGGTTGAGTACCTCTTGAACATTACTGTTTTCGATCAAGGTAAACCCAAAAAATCCAATTCGAGGATGCTACCAATTACCGTTCTTGATGTTAACGATAATCCTCCGAAATTCAAAAGTTCGCTGGCCAGTTTTAGAGTATCGGAAAACGCTCACAATGGGACTTCAATATTTAGAGCTAATGCTACGGACTTGGATGAGGGTGATAATGCACAAATCACGTACAGTCTAGTTACTGATACGGATGATTTCGGAGTTGATCCACACACCGGAGTTCTATTTGTTGCTGCGCCATTGGACCGTGAACGCCAAGAATTGTACGAACTTGTTATACGAGCAACCGACTGTGCTGGGAATCCAGGTTCTCCATCTGCCCTACATACAGACGCTTTGATACGTGTGATTGTTGATGACATCAACGACAATATCCCATCTTTCTCCATGTCCACGTACTCGGTCAAAGCTCGTGAGGATGTACCAGTCGGTAGCGTTGTTGCGATCCTCAGCGCTACTGATCCCGATCTGGGGTCGGGTGGTGATGTCAGGTACTCTTTAGTTGGCCAGACTGAAGGCGACAACGCTTTTGCGGTGGATTCGCTGTCTGGCACCATCAGGATTGTGAAATCCTTGGATTTCGAAGACAGGCAGGTCCATTCCTTGACTGTGAGAGCCAATGACCGTGGAACACCTTCGCTCTCCTCTGAAGTGACTCTTATCGTCGAAGTTGTGGATGTCAATGAGAATATATACCCGCCCGTTTTCCCTGATTTTGTCATGGCCGCGTCCATCCCGGAAAACCAACCGATTGGAAGCCTCGTGACTAAAGTTGAAGCCACGGATGCCGATTCTCCCTCTAGCGATGACTCTCGTGTTGGATATTCAATCAAAGCAGGCGACGGACTTGGTTACTTCTCCATTGATAACGAAGGTTAGTCTAATAATTTGTCTAAATCTAAAACTAGCATATAATGGCGCTCATTGCTATTTTGTCGGGATGCGACCCATAAGAAATAATAATCCATCAAGTTTTTATTTATTGCTGAAGTGACGTTTCGTACTACCAAACAAACCAATGAGCAACAACAATCCAGCCGACGATACTAACCATAGCAATTGAATTTGGATTTGTATGTCGCTATTGAATCTCATTTCATATTTTTTTCATAAACCTGGAAAGTAAAAATGGTGTGATTGGATTATAGTTTAGAATCACCAACAGAGTCGTCTCTAATCGAGTCTCAAGCCTTTTTAGGCTTCGTGGCATAAAACTAAGTTTTCAAGTCCATTATAGTTTCCACTCTTAGATCCCGAGGTATATAAAATACGTGGGTGGTTGATTTTTTATTTCTTCAACGTAAAGTTGTGTTCAAATTTATTACCTTCGTATTTGATACTTCCAAATCATACGTTACGCATCATAATTTATTGGCTGGTTAAACGATGACAACATTTAGCCATAACGACTGTTGATAAGTTCCAGTTTGAAATTATAATGCTTAATTATTATTGGAAACAGTAAAACAAAACACTGCGAACGTGTTTCCATAACGAGGATGACACTAAAATGTTATAGTAGTCATCTACGCTCTGATGTGATATCAGAAACATATTATTATTACGGGTGGATGGAAACGACTTGTGGGATCCTATTTATTGATACGCATCTAGTTACCTGCCGAGGCTGCCTGAACAGTTAAAGGGATCGTATTAAGATTTTAGGCCACAGTGATTGGAGTCGGGTGAGAGTTTTGCTTCATGGCTCTTGTTGAGACGTCTGAATTACGACTGCCTTTATCAACCCCACGGAAACTATTAAGCTGTTAAAGCTTATCTACGACTTATTCCTTTGCTACCTCTCATTGCCTCACATTCACGCGGATCCTTTTATACCTCATTGTTGAGCTTTCTCCCTTCTTATCGCGGCCGGCAAAGGATCAACCTTCCACAAATTAGTTAGTAATGCCTTGGCAGTTTCCTCCTAGATTGGGTCCATTCAGTCGAAAGGAAGTCTCATTATAGCGGAAATTGACTTGTATTCACCGATACTCAAGCCTTATGCGGTTTGCGGGTTAATGAAGTTTCACCTATCCACTCTTTGTAAAGTGACTCGGGGCTCATTTATCGTCTCATGTGAGGGTATTTGTCGTTATTTCCTGGGCTAATAATATTTTCTGAATTACAAAATCATGTTATCGACTTGCACTTCCGACGCGGCGTGGAAGCCAAAAACCACTGATAGTAGAGAGATGAAAACGACCAGTTGGGATAGAGAAAACTAGGTGCCGTAGGTTTTACAGTGTAGTTTGGTGATCAGTCAGTATCGATACGTTCAACAAGCCTAAAATCTGCATTGATTTTTCACGAAACTGACTTTTTCAACGAATTTGAAGCGACATTAGGCGAAAAATTTGGATCCCCATATCCAAATCACCGTCGCCCTCAAGTTCAGGATTAAGAGAATTTGGACTTCTATAATTGGAGTCTTTGAAAGATACCTCCCTAGCGTCACACAGTTTGCTTCATGTTGAAATCATCCCCTTCAGGTCGAAAAAGATTATTCAAGGGCACCGCAACCCATTTGGAATGATTGAGAGTTATTATTACTAGTTTCCTATAGCTAGTTTATACCACATATTATGGGAGCTTGGGAGCTGAATCCCCGTATTTAATCTACCCCTCCTCCAGACGCCCCTTCGTGATCTATGTTGAGAACGTTTTGAGCCAATCATCTCGGTTGGACTGATTTAAAGATTTCCCCCCTAGTTTCACTCAGATTGAATCGTGTATGGAGCCAAGGTGATCGAAAACTCCGGATTTTCCTCACACCCTCCCTATGGCTCAATTTGAAAAAAACAAATAGCCTATAATCTAAGTTAGACTGATGTGACGATATTCATGTACTCAAATCATCTGTCGGATGATCTCTGTGACCGTCAAGAGTGGACAAACATACGGTCAGTCAGACAGAGAAATCGAAATAATTGTGCCTACCACGCTTTAGTAATTTATTGAAATACCGCTCTGCCAGTGTCCCAAGGTTTTGTGTATTATGGTTTCCGAATAATTCAATAATAATAGGAGGATTTGAAAATTTCTTGATCAAACAGTGGTTTAAATTTCTCTATTCACTCACCCATCAAACGGAAGACTAATGTCATAGTGAAAAATATGAAGAGAAATGCAACGAAACTACAGGCGAGTAAAGCCAAGTAAAGGAATGGGGTGAGGTGAGGAGAAGTTTAAGATTCTTCGCTGAATGCCTTTTAGTACCTACGTAGTTGATAGATGCCAGAAAGAAAACTTCTCGATAGCGAAAAGAAGACGGTAATTCGGAACCGTGAACATAACGAGAATGTCGGTCTATTAAGAGGAAATAGCCGCTTTTTAAACCATTCACAAAAATATACACTGCCAATTCCTACGAAAAGAGCAAAGAGGGGGTGAGCCCTGGCAAATAGCGGATGTTTTATCATGGTGAGGAACTCTCAATGTCGTTAATACCTGGCCCCTTTCCAAGAAGAGAACGTAAGACCTAACACCTAGCTGAGTCTCATCCGCCACCTCCTTTGCTCCCAGAGGCCTCAAAACCCTTTGTAATGAAGATGTCTGCTGCCGCGATTAAGGGAGAGCCTACCCTTAGCTGAGCTCCATAATTGTTATATCTATTGATTTACCACTACCGTCTCAAAATTACTCCGTCTCAAAATCAGAAATTAGCGATTTTTTCAAAAACGTTTATAGCTACTGGAGTTGCTCCAAATATATTGGAAAACGAATTTTCAACAATATCCGACCATACAAATACACTTAAGGCTGGATGTTACGGCTACGTCCCTGGAAATATTAGGAGTTTCTGCTGGACTTTTCGAATTTTGTTTCTATTTACCTTCAATCTATACTTGGTTTTCCGAACTGTGGGTATTATTGTGTATATAGCTATTTAAAACGCTGGACAACATACTCAGCAATCTTAGAACGGCCTATGAACAACCATATTTGTGCCAGAATGTCGGAAATGTACTTCAGGAATTATTTTGGAATATACTAAAACGGATTTCCGTGGAGATAAAATCCGATAACGAAATTAAGACAAATAAGAGAATAAGGCAATTATTTTCAAAAATTGGCGTACCAAAAATTTTGAGCCATTGCAATAGTTAAATTATCTTCGAAAGATCAGCCAGCTGTGGATTAGAGAAAGGAGGGTTACCTCTTGGCACTCTCTCATTCTGTTTCCGAGATCATTTGGTTTTATTTGAAGTCATTCTTTCAGTTTTACATGTCGATTTAAAATTAATTGACATTCTCTCACCAAACGGTTGGGTAAGTTGGGTTTATGAGGAAAGCTATGATAATCGATGTTGTAGAGTTCCAAAGTACGAACCATTCGAATCAAAACCATTGTTGTGCGATTAATCATTCTCGAAATAACACCAAACAAAGGTAGGTCACCAGATGCGGAAATCCCGCCCCCCTCCCCACCCTAGGCACCTTTTTCCCGGGTGATAAGTATGAACCACTTACCAGGAACTTGCCAACTCTTCGACACTGCGATTCTCCGACACTTTTTGTCGAATAGTTTCAACGTAGGTTTCGAAACTCTACGACAGCACCTTTTCTGGGATTCTTCGATACTGCGATTCTTCGACAAGCCGAGACGCCACCCACCCCTTTACTACCTGCGGACCCCTCAATTGTAACTCCAAGGGCTTGCAGCTGGTGAGGTAATGTGTGAATTGTAAACATAATTATAGGAATGGAAGTGCAGATTACAACTTCACGAGCTGAAACATCGGGAACATGGACCCATGCGGGACCTACGCTACTAAGCCGTCCAACTTCTTTGCCTGGGAGGCGATGACTCATGCTAGTGTTCCTCCCCTCTCACGGATTCCCATAAGGAACACATTGACGCGGGCGACTCTCCCGCACTTACATTTAATTCCCGTATTCCGTGAGATGATCTTGAGATGTTTTCACCCACATTCATCGAAAAAACCTTCAAATTTCCACGAGGGACTACGAAAAACATTGTTAACTATCTGCGACAGTGTGTTAGGAGTGTAGGGAAGGATTGATTCAATCAAGAAGGTATAGAAAGAGATTTTATTTACTAGTAGGTCTACTTGGTATGAAACATTACATCTATGATTATTTACGTATATATTTTGGTACCTACTTGAAAGATGTAGAATGAAAAGAAAAAGAGATATTGTGGAGAAAGCACAAAGGGTGTTAAATTTTCGGTTCAACCCCTTTTTACACTTCAGTGCATCATTGATTCTTTTCGTACAATTGTTCAATAATATGTTTGCCGTCACTGAAACAATGTGCTTGACAGCTGTGGAGGTAGCTGTGTCCCGATTCACATTGACCGCCATCTATGAGGTCATTGAAATATAAACAATTAGTAATTCCTCATGGAAATTTGATGTTTAATTTCGATGAATGTAGGTAGGAACATCTCAAGATGATCTCATATTTTTCTCAAGTCGATATACCAAACAGGGAATCAAATGTAAGTGCGGGAGAGTCGCCCGCGTCAATGT
>JAEMON010000001.1:14299588-14311460 GCA_030264115.1 Lygus lineolaris | reverse complement strand
CCCCCCCCCCCCCCCCCCACTTTCCTGCTCCTTAAGACCCCCTCCTAAGATAATCCGAAGGGGAAATGCGGGGCCCTACTTTTTTCACACTCCACCCCCTCCGTCACCCTGTTTATAGGTACTTACTCCTGCGTATATACGATACTTATTGATATGGTTTTATTTATATATACTTTTGATATGATGGTTTGAGGTTAGAACAGGGCAAAAAAGTAGTATGTTTTCAGGAAAAGACGTCCGAAAAACGTCAAGTGACTCGTCTCCATCAATGGTAGGTACCTACATACCTACTAGGTAGTTCAAAATATTTGATATAGGACAACTGTGCTCCTGTAAGTGGAAAGACAGAAATTTGGAAATTAAAAAGTTCCATTCATGCAGATGAGTTGATGAGCGAATTTTCAAAGAATCATTTCAACCGATTTTGTGGGTGATTCTTCCGGTATATTTCACGCTGATTCCGAATATACCCCATGTTCCTATGTTTAAGTTGGTAATTAACACGAAAAACACACATGAAAAAGTGTTAAATTTCAGGAATCGTTTTAGAATGGTCGGGAACGGATTTCCATGGAGAACATTTTCGAAATTTTGCATTATTAAACTTTCGAAGCCATTGCTATAGCTGAATTCTCTTGAAAATTCGCTAAAGGGTAATTTCAAGTTCATTATAGTTTCCACTCTTAGATCCCGAGGTACATAAAATAAGTGGGTAGTTAATTTTTTATTCAACGTAAAGTTGTGTTCATATTTATTACCTTTGCATTTGATACTTCCAAATCGTACGTTACGCATCATAATTTATTGGCTGGTTAAGTGATGACAACATTTAGCCACAACGACTGTTGATAAGTTCCTGTTTGAAATTACAATGCTTAATTATTATTGCAAATAGTAAAACAAAACGCTGCGAACGTGTCACCATAACGAGGATGATACTAAAATGTTATAGTAGTCATATACATATATATATCTCAAATTTCAGAAATTGTTTATGATAGTCTGCCTAATGTCTAATTACCATGGTGAAAATTTTCGAAATTTAGCATTATTAAAATTTCGAAGCCATTGCAATAGCTGAATTTTCTTGAAAATTCGGTAAAGAGTAATCAGAGGTTCTGTTCCAGGAAATGGTCTTCTGGGCAACCTTTAGGAGAACACTCTCCTCCATCAAAAGATGGAAATGTGGGTAACTTTTACTGTATCCGACAAGGGGGGTTTCACATTAATTTGAGACAATATTGTAGAAAATAGATGAATTTTTGAAGGACTCACATTTCACTTCCTTATATAGCTCAATGGCTAGGATAGAAATATACAAAATGGAGCAAGCATTGAGCTTGATATATGCACACTTGGCCAATATTCTCATAATCATGGGCTTATAATGAGATTCCCTTCATGGTTTCTCTGGGTAGTGTTCCTTCTGGAATACCCCCAATAAGTGGAGGAAGAATGATGAATAAATTCAGTATATGCTTTGAAACCACGCGCTCTGCTACCATGTCATGGTGGAGAGAGCTGCCCATACAGCATTAGCATTATATTCCCCTCCGTTAAACTTAAAGTAAGGTAAGATTAAGGTGACAGTTTGAACCTCTTCGGAACTAGTGATTGATTAATCAGCTTAGCTCAGAGGAGATGCAGGGCTGTTGGTTTAGACCTGATCATCCTAATCGCCTTGGCTTTCAAGAATCGGGAGTCTCACAGTCGGAATGCATGGCAAAACACCCATACGTACAAATTCTGCCATATGTTTTTCCATGAAGTCATCATCATTTTTTCCAAAATCATAACGTCCAATCTCTTCGTGCCTCTCAAAGACCCTAAACAAGGTTGGTTCCGTGTTTGTTCGTTACCTATTACTCGCAATCTAATGGCCCGAATCAATGTGCCTGGCTTGTATTTCATCCGAGTGTGTTTCTTTGCACCGTATTATATGAGGTTCAGAAATCACTTGACTTAGCCAATTCTCTCCATCCGCAAACCTACGCCCCCTCAAAGTTTGGAAAGGAGAGAAGCTGTCTCCCCCCGAATGGGAAGTGTTCCAAATGGCCCCAACTGGCATGACGGGGTACGGGGATGTGGTTGTTGATGGTAGTTAGTAGAAATCAGAGGATGATCCTAATTAGGTCTTGGCAGGCAATGTAAGTGCTATCAAGGGAACCAGTGAAAGAGGAAAAAACTTTTTCACTTCCCCCTTACTGTTTGAACTTGAACCTTATTATGGCCGTCAGAAATCAATTTGCTTTTAGCGTATTTACGAAGAAAATTCAGCTATTGCAGTGGCTTCATAATTTAACAAATGTTCCATTCATGCAGCATGAGTTGGTGAGCGAATTTTCGAAGAATAATTTTAACCGATTTTGTGGGTGATTCTTATATGAAATTTCATTTATGATGGTATCTCACACCAAAAACCTCAAAAAACACGTTTTTTAGCGATTTTTGAAACTAAATTTTCAAAATTTCAAAATTTTGAAGCCATTGCAATAGCTTCATTTTCTTCGAAAATTCGCTAAAATTACTCCATGGAAATCCGTTTCAGAACATTCTAAAACTATTCCTGATGTTTTAACATTTTTTCCATATGGATATATTATATGTATGTGTTTCACTCCAGACGATAGTATCTGACCCTGGAATCAATTTAAAAAACCCAAAAAAATGTCAAAAATAACAAACGAAAGGACTAGTTAGTTGGCCAGAATTTTTGGAGTACCTACTTTTTTGGAGTACCTAATTTTTTAAAATTTAATAAGGGTCTAAAAACGTGTTTTTCGAGGTTCTTGGTGTAAATTACCATCTTAAACATAGAACACATGGTATATTCGGAATCAGCTATTGGTTAAAAATTGGTTGAAATAATTCTTTGAACATTCGCTCATCGACTCATGTTGCATGAATAGAACTTTAATTTGTGTTGATTTGCAGCCAATCATTACATTCTCAAATCTTTTAATCTCGGTTAACCGTAGTAGGTTTTCCTTCTTAACCCTTGCTACACAGTATTTTCTAACCAAGAACCATAATTTCTGCTTTAAACAGTTATCAATAAGAAATTAATTTCTGTTTCGTTGTTATCTTTTGAAGTTAAGACAACTCTAAGAACCAAAATATTTTTCTAATAATACACTACAATACATAGGTAGGTACGTACAGTTGTTCTGGTAGTGTCAAGTGATGCCCGTCATAGAGGTTCATCGCATCATGGAGTAGGTACAATTATCATACTGCAACTATGCGCATTCAATTTTCACCAATCAAATAATATTATTGGAGGTCCCCACACTAAACATTCAACTGCACACACCTTTAAGCCAACATTGAGTTAATGAAAACATGATTGAAGGAATGTAATGCTTCGAAACAAAATATTCGTACTGCAACTTTGCACGCACTGCATGTAATATACTCCCTTCTTGCAAATTTTGGGAGAAATTAGGCTATTGCTATGTGAAATGTTCGTTTGAGATGATCAAAATTGATACGCAATGCAACTGGAATAGGAAAATGATTATTGAAACTTGTTCACAACTGAAATTTGGTTGGTATTGACAATTACATAACATGAATACAATATACAGAAAAATATAAACAAAAACACATATAAACAAGATAATATTTCGTATCGTATAATGGACACATCACAATCCGGACCCAAAAATTTCATTAGGCGAATTTTGCAAAACTGTGTCAATGGAAATTCGCTTCAGTGTTTTTGAATGAAAAATATAGCCAAAATTTGTAAACAAAATTGTCGATAATATCACGAGAATGGATGAGTGACATAGCAGCATTATTTGTGGTGCCTGGTGGAAGTTCTAGTTTTTTTCAAGATGTTGCAGTTATTTCAGATATGGGAACATGCGTTGTATTCCATATCACCGTGAAATTTCCTGTTAGGATCCGCCATGAATGGAATTTGAAAATTGGAGTCCTTCATCCCCGATGTGGTCGTTGACCCCTTTTTTCCAAGAAATATTTGCATAATATGTGGTGGTTTTTTTGCGCCAATTGTTGGTTTATTAGTTCCATTTCATTGTTGTTGATGTCGTGCACGTGCTATTTGCGTCAAATTACAACAAGTCGAAAGTTTTTGTTCAGATTTTCAAAAACCTGTTTTGTTCACCCTGCATACAGAAGAAACACCTCACACGTTAGTACGACCTTTTTTCCTCTTCTATAATTGTTTTACACTTTTTCACTCAAATATAGTTTTCATTTCAAATTCATCATATTGCTATGCATACGCATAAATGCTTCTCATCATTCACCCCCACCCCTCACTCTCTCTACTTTGCTACTGATTATTTTGCCAACGGGGGCCAACATTTTCCAATGCATATATTGCTTCGGTTGTTGACACTTATTTTTCTCACTCTCTCTGCTGTTCATTATTTTGGTACCTAGGTACCTACTTCATACAGCTATGAATAAGCGTTATCCAGTTATTTTTCGACTCCATAGGAAATTCAGGTAACATTACACTCTAATAGACAGGTAGGTACGTACTTATCTATTCAGTGTTTTGCACCAATCCCGGGCGTCATGTTGGCATCACCTCCCGGCGTCGTGGTTTCACCAATCTCTGGTTGATGGAATCAACCATTATTTCAGAAATTCCAGGAGTCATACGAGCCTGCCCAACAAAAGTAAAAAGACCAATTATTACCTCCTTACATTACACACATTATATTATAGTATTACTATACCTACAACCCACTCAAACGTTCACCTATTTGACGCAAAGTATACGTAGGTACCGACCTATATACATAGATTTTCAATTAATTTATTTGTACGGAGAGTTTTGTGACTATTGCTCATAAAAATAGGCGCGATGATAAATTAGAGCAGGACGCGGGTGGTAATACTACGGAGCACACCTGCTGAGATGCCCAACTCGAGCAGCTCCGTGGCACTCTTCCCACACCATACCCCGCGCCATGACATGGTCGCGGCCATGACCGTGATGTTGCTTGCCGCCACTCCTTCTAGCTCAGACATACATACATACATACATACATACAGACTTACATACACTTTTCCAAAACGTTGAGAAAATTGATCAGATGTCGAGTGAAACCAGTTAAAGGTGGTGTTTCAGAAATTGGGTTTTCTGCTGATCGCAATGCTTTCCTTTCACCTTCAGGTGGGCTGAGGAAACTAAAAAGTAGATTCAACTTCTTTGGGCAGTAGCGTGTGTGCCCTCGGGAAATGCCATAACTGACGACATCTGGTGCTAGAATTTTTGGAGTCATATGGGTTCAAAGCTGCCCACATTTCCATGGTTATTCGTTGCTAGGCCACAAATGGTAGTAGTAGCCATAGTGGTCCATAATGTTTTCAAAAATAACTTATGATCTCAAAGAACTTATCACTTTTTGGCTCAGATATCGCCTACCTCAGGTAGGCGATTTGTCATATTCAATCAGCTTTAACAAATTAGGATAGACGTTTCGGAGTATTAGGCGGATCGAAGGTAGCAAGAAGGATTTGGTCCAGGTGTTGGGATGGCCTCATTTTGATAAGACGAGTTCGGATCACAGTGGAAGGGGCGATTGTGGAGTGGTTAGGACGATGATGAGGAAGGGAGAGGATGAGGTGAGAGATAGAAGGAGTGGGAGGGGGGGCTGGAAAGGGTGAGTGGGTCGGTCGGTTGCCAAAGAAGGTCATGAATTAGGGTCGTCTCGCAACGTTTGATTCAATGGTTCGGAACCTTACAACCCCCTCCCTGTTACCCCATCGCTGTACTACGACTACGGGGCGTACCATACCACCTCCAGCGTCGAGTCCAACTACTATCGGAGACAGTCCAACCTAAATCCAGAGGGCACCGCCGATTACCCAGCAATTATTTATAAAACGTCCGATAAATCTATAGTATCCAGCATGTAATCTACCGAGCCGGACTCCCGGGGAAAGAAGAAGAGGGTATGGACGTATGTAAAGGTGAAGAGTGAGCGATTCTTATAGGAAATCCCGCGCTGATTCCGAATATACCGTATGTTCGATGTTCCTACGTTTGAGATGTTAATTTACACCAAAAACCTCAAAAACACGTTCTTGGCCCTTTTTTTAAATTTTTGGAGCACTCCCAAAATTCTGACCAACGAACTCATCATTTCTTTCGTTATTATTGACATTTTGAGATTTTTTTGGATTTGTTCATAGCGTACGTAGGTTGATATATCATCTGGAATGATGGATAGGTATATAAGTAATACATATGCATTATATAATTTTAAAAATACGCATGACTAACATTTCCTTCGAAAATTCGCTAAAATTAACGAAGGGGTGCGTATTATTGTGAACATTTCTTTAAACTAAAACAAATTCTCTTGGATGTTTACTTTACTTATTAATTAAGGGACAACTATGGAATAGATCCACAAACTATTTATGATTTCTATCTATTTATCTATACTTTCTGTGAATGACTAGTCGGTTTTACGTTTCTAGCATGAATCAATATTTTTTATTATGACAAACACAATCCCTGTCACTAACGGCGATCACCTGTTGAAAATGGTAAAAGTAAAATAACTAATTGGGTAAAATATTCGCAACTCTGCGACACTCTGAGAGGAACAAGATGATCAGACATCTTCAATCTTCGGCTTTTGCACCTCCAGTGGATATAAATGTACCAGCGATCTGGATAGACGAGTCCCATTCGGAAGTCAAAGCTGTGCTATCCGGATTTTTTCTTGAATTTTAGATCGTTTTCTGCTCTTATCTACAAATCTCAAACAGTAAGCCGTTATTATCGTGAGTTTCTGAAGGGATGAGTACTTATGAGTACTCTTGGTTATAATTATGGGTGAATCCGTAGGCTCGTCAAAGTAAAAAAAGCCTTCCGACTTGAATTCTGACTCCTTCCAAAACTCTCTGCCTTTGGATGACCACTCTGGCCCCTCCCACCAGAAATCGGAAAGTTCCGACACTTCCTTCTCTCTGGTGCTCCACTCTGCTGGGTGCTGGTTAGACGGTGCATACTTGAACGACATTTTTTTCCATAATTTCTTCTATCTTCTCTGATTTTAATTTTGCCAAAGCCAATCCGTAATTCGTCGTTAATTTTGGTGGGTAAGTATTCCAAGATGAAGCTACTAGGTACGTATCTACAGTTTTCCATGTGAGTGTTCAAATAGAAATTTTGTGTTGCCAAATCATCACCAGTATCCACAGGATTTTCTCGAATTCCAATCATGTCTGATTCCCAAAGGTTCTTGATTTCGTTCGAAAACTTCTTTTCCGCTCGAACGGGTAATTCTGAGTATTCTCTCCACTCTAATTTCTCTGAATCTGGGTAGAAAACATCCCCAACCGAAATGTAAGGTAGCTAACTGTATGTTGCAAGACCTTTTCCTCTCGAAATCTCCCACTGACTACCAGTCCTAATTTGGTGTCTACTACATGTAACCCTGGATGAATCTCCTCAGGTTCTCCGCTGACTATATCGTAGTAATAATCGTTTCCGATCAAAATATCGATCGGCTGATCCGCGATATCAATACCACTATGTATTGAATGTACGCTCTGCTACCACAAACTATTTATGATTTAGATCTATGTATCTATACTTTCTATGAAGGACTAGTTGGTTTAACGTTTCTAGCATGAATCAACATTTTTATTACGACAAACAAAATCCCTGTCACTATCGGCGATCACCTGTTCAATATGGTAAAATTAAAATAACTAACTAGGTGAAATATTCGCCACTCTGCGACGGCCACACTCCCAAGTTCGTAACTCAACATCCTCTGTGTCCAGAAACTGCAGAACAGTGACTTGTGATCGCCAATCATGATGACTCAATATGGTTGGTAGAGATAGATGTCGTTCCTCTTAATTTTTCGTAATCCAAAGAAAGGTGTTTGACTCACTCGAGGACATCACAGGTAACTTTTTGAATGATTTCACAATCATTCCCATATATCGCTGGACTGGTTTTTAGGATGTCCCTCACTAGTGAATGGAGTCCTATTGTTTTCGATATGGGTTTGAGGAGGACAACACTCAACTGAGAGAAAAAATAACCACATGTTCAGAATCTTCTCCCCTCCCCAAACACGGGCCAAGCTCATGCTGGGGAGTGTTGTTCAAGATTATTGTATGAAAACATGTATTTAAATGTACCTTAATGAACAAAAGCGTTTGAAAGAAAGAAGAAAGAAAGACATTAAAATCCGTTTCAGACCACCCTGAGTCCAAATCTGTGAAAAAATCGTAGGTGAATGTGTGTGTGTGACAAAATCTTGTGTGCGCTCCCCAGGGCTTAATTATCAAATGATTCGCGTGTTCTTTTTTTGCTCAACTCAGAAAACTGTCTAGTTGTGCACTTCGCCGTGGGATTTTCGAAATTCGCTCTTGGAGGCAGGGAAAGGGGGGGTGATGCCGGGAAAATGCGACTACTGTCAAAATCTTGTATGCGCTACTGAGGGCCTAATTCTCAACCGATTCGCGTGCTTTTTGTTTTTCGGCTTAGGAATGTGTCGAGTTGTGCATTACGTCGCTAGAATATCGAAATTTGCATTAAGAGGGGACAGAAAGGAGGGGGGGGTCATTCTTTTCTTTCTTTCACTAAATCCTGTTTGCGCTCCCCGGCGCCTTAAATCACAACCTATTTGCTTGCTTTTTGCTGTTGAACTCAAACATTCCCAACGTAACCATGAGCTGTTCACACATTCAGATCTTCGGTATTTTCAAGTTTTGAGGAATACGGTGGTCTCATTCTATGGACAATTTTTTTCATTTTTTTCTAGGTTACCTTTGATTTTTCCCGGACTTAATGGGCTTGCCAGCAGTGAACACATCCAAAAAACGAATGGTATATAAAAATTTCGAATTTAGTCAATTTTAACACAGAATGTGTTTTTACCCAGGAGTGAATCGGGTTGGAGGATGAAGTGCCACTCCGTTCACCCCCCACCCCGGTGAACCCCCCGTCGACCCGCCAGCCCCGCCCGCAGCCACCCATTTCTACCAGCCATTATTGCTTCCCCTTGCGTAGAGCATCCCACTGATTTAATCGTCATTAAATTCATAGGGGACCGTCTAGGAGTCATCCCCCAACTACCCTCTAAATTTGAACGAAATCTGTTCATTAGGAACTGAGAAATCGCAATTTCAGTAAATTCACGTTTGCACATGCTGCTTATGATCCTGTGGTGCTGAAATCGATAGGGGGCCGTCTAGGGCCTAACCCTAACCCACACAATCCCTGAATTTTTCATCGAAATCGGAATGTAAGTTAGTATAGTTTTGCCCGGGACAAGGATTGACCACAGACAGGCCGACAGACACGGAACCAACGTTGTTCAGAAAGCTTTTAAACGCTAAAAGCGAGTGGACATTTTGATTTTGGAGCACACTTTTTTTTACTGATTTCACCTTCGTTAGTGAGGAAGCGAAAATTATCCTTCCAAAATTGAAATTTCCGTTCGCATTTTGCGTTTCAGAACCTCCTGAACAAATTTGGTAAAATATCTATCGGTCTTTTTGTTTGTCTGCCCGCATTTTCTTGCGATAACTTCCACAGTTTTCATTCAATGTTGTTGAAATTTCCACAGATTATGTAGGTACGGCCCCTTATGGTCCCATATGAATTGCATGATATGATTGAAACAGCGGTACGCTCTGCGCTGGCGCTAACGCGCGATTCATTAGATGGCAATAACTCACACAGTTTTCATTCAATGTCTTTCAAATTTCCACAGATTATGCGGGTCAGGCCCGTTGAGGTCCCAAATGAATTTCATCATGACTGAATCGCACACACACTCCGCGCAGGCGCGAACATGAAATTCTTCAAATGGGCATAATTCACGAAGTTTTGATTCAATTTTTGATTTCAAATTTTATTGGACGTGCTAAAACCCCAGGTTCGGCAGAATTGTATTACAATTTTGAAAATTCAAGTACCTACCTATAATTTTGATAATTCCATAACTTCGTGCGTGTTTGGCACCCACTAACTTGTGCATCATACCAACGCCTAGTTCTGATCATTCTGAGCATGGTTCTGTACTGCCTACCTATGTAATGGTAGATATTTACTGAGAGAAAACATCAATTACAATTTACTCTGAATACCTACCTACCTATAATAGCATGCATGGGTAAATTGCGCATGTCGTTTCATCAAATTTCTTCATCCTTCTCAATTTTTTGATCAAAATGGACGAATGTTCAAAGTACCTATATAAACTTTCGGGGTTATTTAGGAGTTTTTCAAATTGAAATTAGGGATTTTCGAATGACATCTAGGAATTTTTGTGAAAAAATGATGGCAACCGTGCCCTCGCCCCCAACCCCCTAAACTCCCTATCCATAGACTCTCTCTCCCATTTTACCTACCTACACATACTCTTGCACTCCTGTGCCTCTCAATACGCTTCAGTTTATCAGTTTCGTTCACCAAGTGTTGCTATCTTCTCACTTTGCACATACCTAGTTGCCTTTCCACACACCAACTGAAATAAGTCGGTACCTAGATAAGATACAATGGTTCTTACGTACTTCTCGCATTTCATTGTAAATTAGTAATCAGACGATAGTAGTTTTGAGGACGACTTACCTGTGCCTCCATGTTTTCATCAACGTGTGAATACGTGTGTTTTCTTTAGAAGCCATAATACATTCATTTACCATGCTTAAACAAATCACAGGTGACAATACACCCACAGGCAGCAACCAGGTTTTTACCTTGAGTTGAAGATATTTGGATTCGTCATTCATTTTTTATAAATCAACTGATCATCCTAATTTGGATACGTTCAGTAGGTAATGTTGGAGATTGCAAGACAATTTAACTTATAACAATGTACTAATAAAACTTCCAAAATAAGCCTAATTCGAACCTGCAAAAAAGTGATTCCCTAATTCAATACCCTCGAGAAGTTATTTTAACAACTATATAAATTCATTTATTACGTGATCACAATATACATTTCGTGTTCACAATCGTAACATAGCGGCCTGTTCCATTACAGTCCGCGGTTGAATTTCTTGGACTATCCGGTTCGTCCCTGCGTAAATAGGTAGTTTCCCTCGGCCCTTCCTTATGTAAAACACCACCAACCCTGTTGTAATGGCTACTATTAAACCTTCCTGTTACGATCTAATAGGGATAATTAGAGGATTAAGAACATCTTACCTTCTGCTAAGTAGGCTATTTTCAGGATAATGGTCTGGTTAGAGGAAAGAAACACTCTTACTGAAACCTTTAGCTCCCGAGCACAACAAGAAAAGTTGAAGTGCCGTGATGAATTTGATTCGTGACCTCTCTCTAAGCACCTCGAACCTTGACCAATTGTTTATGATTCCGTGTCCGTATTTTCAATCCTGAACATCAATTCTTGTGTTGGCCGAAATGCGGAACTATTCGCGACCTATCCTAGATGATTTTCAATTAGAGCGAGAGCGGGTAAATGTGTCTAATCCCAATCAGTTCAATGTTAATGTATTTCAAGTTGATATGCGCAAATCGGACGTTCGGAACAACTTGAGTATATCGTAACGTCGGTCAAGTGCAAGAGTGCTATAACTTGAAAATTGCGATTTTGAGTTTTTTGCACGAAACCTCTAATCACCTGTTTTTTCAGCATGGAAGACCGAATCTTCTAACACTAGAAGGAAGGGAGAGGAAGGGTGCAGGTAGGGGGAGGCATTCTGGAGTTGGGGAGAGGTGGCAAGAATTAGTAATACCAGTTTTAAGGCTAAAGGGGACGACAGTTAAGAAAAGGACGAAAACCGTTCTTGGGCTTCTCCTCAGCAACCAATCATCCGTGTCACCCGCCAGGGAAGGTGCAATACGTTCAGTGCAATAGTAAACTATCATGTGTTAAGCCGCGTCCAC
>JAEMON010000001.1:14279166-14295760 GCA_030264115.1 Lygus lineolaris | reverse complement strand
CCCCCCCCCCCCTTCCATAACGTTTTTCAGAGCAACGTTTTTCAAATGATTAGTGGTAGGTACAAATTTTAAAATAGTTCCATACTGCATCAATATACTTAGAAATGGGCTTTTTTCTTCGGATGATTAGTGGTCTAATTCGGAAAATACCAATACTGCAGCTAAAAATATGCGAACTGTTTTTTTGACGGACTGCGTAGAAGGAGGAAGTTCTTTCTCTGTACTGGACGATTCTTCTCAGGTTACTTTTGGAATGGTAGTGGTGAAGCTATATAAGGATAATTAGTTTAATCTAAGAGGCTGGTTGGGGCGGGGTGAGTGTTTATTAAATCGCCTTTAAACCCTAGTGGGTGTCTGGATGCAATTAACTGTGTTCGTTGGTGTATATTCTCTTACTAACACACACTAAGAAGATTCTAATTAAAAGGAAACTACTTGAAATGCTTTGAGAGGAATTGCATCGAATTATATTCTGGAAATATACAATGTGCGGGCTTATTAAAGTACATTTGCTTGTTGTGATAGTCTAGTAGAATAAGTTTTGCTTGTAATCGTAAGAGTGAGTAGACTAAAAATAACATGAAAAGATCTCTGTTTCAAACGATTGTACCTACTCATCAATGAATCGACGTGGTTTCCTGTTTCTTCAGGAATGCAATGTGCCCAAATACATCAATGCTACAGAATGTTGGGGGAATGAAGGGTGTTCCCAAAGTTGGAGTGGACCGCAAATGGAGACCCTCGAGAGGCTATTTGGAAGCGAACAGAACTATAAAATCAAATCCTGTTTTCTTCTAGTAACTACAATTGAGTTAGGCCAGAACTCCAACTGTTGTTCGATTAATTGGGATTTATATTTAAACTTTGCCTCTTGTGTTAGCACGCAAAGTAGGACAATTGGAAAACACGATACCCACTTGGAAAGTTGTACAGCCGGGCTTCGTTCTCGGCGTCTAGTCCATTGGAATTTATCCCATCCAATCAGTTCAACTTGGCTAACAGCCGCTAATAGCCCCGTTCGTTCAACGGTTATCTCGAATGTTTAGGTACGTCGACTTATTGTTGTTTATTGTATCTGTAATCGTTATCACCAGGTATGAGGAATTAGTGGAACATCAAGAGAACTGTGATTTTAAGAACGTATTGCATTCTCGTAGAATCCGAACCAGTGGAACGCCATTGAAATAGCTTCTGAGTCGATAAAAAAAAACCACTGACTGTTTCAAAGTTGTTGTGGTAGATTAGGATCAATTATTAAATTCAATGTTGTGCAAAGTGCATATGGAAAATTAAACTTCCCTCGTATAGGTATCCGTGAGACCCTGGGATATCCTCACCCCATAAACGCAAGGTTGTAGCCGTATTACTATTGTTTGCCACGTCCAATATGCAATGTATCTTCATTTACACATATATAATTATGTATTGATTACTTGTTGAGAGTGACGAAAATTGATCAAGTAATGTTTTTCGAGGTTTGGAATGGGTACAAAGTTATCACAGGCGAGCATCACTCTCTGTCCTGTGACTGGAAAGCGATTTTGGACTTCCAGGAAGGTGACTTCTCACCGTTAGTGGAGTCTCTTTGATCGCTGGGTCACGAATCGGTTTCCAACCGGACGGTCGTTCAACACGTGACTTCAAAGTCGCTGAGGAATCGGACAGCCCTACTACTGAAATTCCGTGCGTGCAGTTGTCGACTCCTTCTGAGATAAAGTGCGACTATGTGGTCTCACTCATTTTTACTCACCCATCATCTGAATATTCACCATCTCCCACCATTTCATCATCTCCCATTCTCAACTGAATAAACAGGACATATATAAATCGTGTCTTCGCCGACTTTCTGACATCTTATTGGTTTTTCATAGACTCACCGTCGATACCCCTAGACCCCCCTCCCCTATCGATCTCCCACTCTCATTTGTTGAGCTTTTTTTTAGTTTCTCGAGAATACTTCTCAATTGTTTGTCTAAATTTCTACAGGCTCTCTTCATGGCTGTCCGGATTATTGTTGACTCTCATGTTTTTTTATGCTAAACACGAATTAAAAACGTCTGCCAAGTTGGGTGTGGCACATAGCTTCCTCGTATCCATAACATTATTTTATATATTTTAACCGACCTAAACCACAAAACATAGAACACAACACATAAAACACACACCACACACACACACACACAACTAGGCACAAAACATGACACACACACGTGTAAAACTGCACACAAAACGTACACACACAACACACATAAAACTGGATTACATCAATAAATTCATCAATCTACAGTGATTTCACTGAAACGCATGGGGAATCATCGAAGGCAAACATGCTAACATTGCATAACCCACCATTGCTAACTGGCATTGTGCTAACTGCACAATCCATGAAAATTCCATCGAAATCGGATGAAAATTTTCGAAGTTATGAGTGCTTCACGTTTGCGCATGAGCTGTGTGTACCACTGATCCGATCTTGCTGTAATTCATAGGGCATTATCGAATCTCCGATCCTCAACGTCCTCCAAATTTGAACGGAATCACACCAATAGGTCGCGAGAAATTGATGTTTCAAGGATTTAATGTTTACGCATGCACAGAGGCTACTGTTGGTCGGCTGGTAATGAATTTCATAGGGGGCCATCTAGGGCCTAACCCGCGTAATCCCTGAAAATTTCATCAAAACCGGATGGAAATTGTGGAACTTATGCGCGTTGCAAGGATTCCCGAACACACAGACAGACATACCGACAGACAGACAGGAAATCAAAATTGTTCAGGAAGGTCTAAAACGTAGAAAGCGCGTTTCTCATTCTTTATCTCGCACAAGATATACTGATGAGTCTCCGAAAAAAAAGCGAGTTGAAATTTTGATTTTGGAGGTAAAAAAATTTTCACCTCCCAAAAGTGAAAACAATGCTTCCGCTACCTTGGTAGACTCGGAAGCAAAACCATGGCCCTTTTTCATGAAAGTAACTTTGGGCAAGATATTCTTACTAATTTGGACATGATTCTTGCAATTGTCTGTATTATTGACTACCCTCATGTTTTTTCTGGTGGTGAACACGAAAAAAATTGAAATGTTCTACAAGGCAAAATTATGGGAGTTGTCCGGCGATTCCTGGCAAAAGAAACCGTCCGGTAAAAAACTACATTAGGATTTGTATGAATTCGGTCAGTTTCTCTTCCAAAGGGCCATCTTGTGGAGCAGTTACGCTAGTTAGTTATTGTGATTATAATTCCGTGCATAGTCTTCGGGAAGAAATTTCCCAAAATGGTGAAAAATGGGTTTTAACAGATTATAAATTTGAAGCGGAAAATGCGGTAGGTACACTTTTTCCGCTGTTCCAAGTTGGACTGAAGCACTAAGTAATAAAGACAACCTGGACTTCGTAAATGTTGAGGGTTTTAAAAAGTTGCAATAGGTAATTGTCTTGTAAATGTATACCTATGGAAATCACCCCACCTCCACCCCCTCCTTAGAATCTACATCTGTTCTTTGGCCAGCTTTTGAGGTCTCTTGCTTCACTGTGCGCTGGTCCATTCCTTATTTATGAATTATCTTTGTTAAATATCCGAATCCGTTTGAAATAATAGTCGCATACCAGTTTTTTGTTACTCCTGCTAAGTTGCTGAAAATTAGAAAGGGCATGATCGAATTTGAACTAGGATATACCTATATTTCATATTATTATTCAGACATATTAGTATTCTATATAATACAGAATAGACTTATATAGCGTATACTATAATAATATAGAATAGACTATTAGTCAAAGTCATGATTGCTTCTTTGCTCTACTGCTAATTTTTGTTATACATCCGAAACGAACTCAGCTCTAAATTAAGATCAACTTTGGTAATTTTGTTGCCCTGTTAACTGCCGAGAAACGTCCAACCAAGACGAGGGTGATGGTGAAATGTCTCAGATGAGATGGGCCTTGATTAAGCAATTAAGAAACAATTTTACTATGCTCCTTGGGCTGCAGGCCGCAGGTCTGAGCATGGCTGTCTGTCTCCGTTTCTTATAGGTGTCAAAACTTGTAGCCATCTTGCAGCAAAATGACACCGATTCGAATTGATTCATATAGACTTCTGACTTCGGGGATCCCAATGATTTCGTTGCATCTGGTTCAATTAAAGCTACTGCCCATGCGCAAACTTAAAATTTGTAGCAATGGTAGCGTATGCTCATGCGCATACGTGAATTTATTGAAACGACTCCTCAGTTCCTAATGAACCGGTTTCTTCCAACGTCGGAGGGTTCCTAGTTAGCGGCTGACTCCGAGATGTTTACTAATGGATTTTATTACGGTTGGATCAGGTATAGCTACTGCGCATGCGCAAAGTTAAAATCTGTGTCTTAGGCATCACTCCGGAGCTATTCTATCATTTTCGGTTTAACGTTCACTAACTGATGCTATGCGTCTATGTTCCAAAACTGATGGAGATGAAGGAGAGAAAGAAGAAAAAAGTTCTATTAATGCTGCATGAGTTGATGAGCGAATTTTCAAAGAATCATTTTTACAGATTTGGTGGGTGATTCTTATAGGAAATTTCACGCTGATTCCAAATATACCATATGTTCCTATGCTTAAGATTGTAATTTTCACCAAAGACCTCAAAAAACCCGTTTTTTAGCGATTTCTGACTCTAAATTTTCAAAATTTAACCCCTTGTAGTACTCCAAAATTCTGGCCAACGAATTCATCCTTTCTTTCTGTATTATTGACATTTTAGAGTTTTTCTGGATTTTTCTCGATTCCAGGGTTAGATATCGTCTGGAGTGACACACACACACACAGCGTGTGTGAGAAGTTGGCTGGATAGTATAGAAAGTGGCTGGATAGTACAAATGGAGCCTATGGTGAGGAGTGGAGCTAAGATGTTGTACGCCTATAGGACGTACGTACTAGTACGCCGATTTCGTTCGGAGGGTTATCAGGGGATGACTCCTAGCCGATTGCGTATGAATTCTGTCACAAGTGGGTCAGTACTTGATAGAAACTGCGCATGCGCAAACTTACATTATTTGTTGTCATGCGGAGAACTCCAGAACTATTCTACCAATTTCGGTGAAATTTTCATTACCTAATTGAATCTATTCGTCCACGTTACAAACGTTACGAAGCTATACTGTCCACCCAATTTGGCAGAGGTTTCTTTCTGTCTTAATGTTTAAAACTTGATAAACGTTTCAAAAAGAGGACTCCGTCTTCTGAAGGGACACTCATTCCCTCATCACTTCGTTACTCACCTACTCTATGATAGATATATGAAGAAGGTTGAACGAATAACAACTACCCAAAGTGACCGTGTTGAAGCTTGAAGAGCTGTAAGAGGGATGTAAGTGCCACTGATCGTCTTCCAGCCGGTGCTGCCCTCTGCATCGAACACAAACATCCCCTCTCACCACCTCGTATCTTGGTGCTAACTCAAGTGTGCCAAAAATTTAGTTGCATTCAACTTGATATTTCATCTTTTCGTTTATACAAAAGCGTAATCGTGGAATCCCGCGCGTTCCGAGTTCTACTACTTGTGAAAGAAAACCCTCTTCCATTCCCTGCCCAGTCGTCGGTGGTCCATTGATATAAACCTTATTTCTACGCGCCTCCACAAGTATTTGCTCTCTTCAAGATAGATTCGCCCATGGAGGGTGGATACTTGAAAAGTTACTCCCAACAAAGCTTTTTTTCGGAAAAGAAACGTTAAGCCGACTCTTAGTATGCGGAAGAGCGGTTTCCCATGGAACGGGTGTGGACAGCCCGGATTGTGCTAATTAGGCCTGCATTCAGCATTTTCTTTTGCGACATTAGGAGGGAATGCAATTTACCTACAAGCACTGTTTATGAAAAGGCTCCTTATCTCAGATGTTCTGCGGTTAAAATCCACCCTTATAACATCTCCACCATCGTTAGTCGCCTTTTTACCCAACTAGGTAGAGCGCAGCGCAAAGAAGAGGGTAATTAGAGGGGCGTGGCGAAAAGAGGTTCCCTAGTTTTAAAAAAAGGACACATTTTTATAGGTAAAATAATGTTATAGGTATTCCGATTCTGCAACATTTTCACAATTTCTCAACATAGTCACCGTTTTTTTTCCTCAAACATTTTTGGTATCGTCGTATCAGCTTCAGTCACTTAGGCTTCTTGGGGGCAGGCTCGCCTTCCAGATTTTGATCTTCTTTTGGGTTTTGGGACCTGAATATGTGATGAATCAAAGTTCCATCACCCGTAACGTTTCTGTCAAAAAGTGAATCCTGCTCTAAATCATTCCCGTTTAGGCCTTTTAGAGTTTAACATCGGATGACCTCGGATTTCCGAGTTCGGTCAGGTTATTGAATTGAGACAAAAACAATCAGAGTTGCCACGACACCTACTGATCCTCAGATCGGTGTGGCAGTAAGGATACGTAATTTAGTCATCAGTAGTAAATATATATATGAAAGAAAAGGTGCAGACAATACAAAATCAAATTTTGCGGCTCATACCTGAAGCACCTTGGTTCGTCAGAACTAAGACAATAAATTTATGGACTTTGACATACTAGAGGTCACAGATATTCTCCATCTCTCTTACAGCATTATCAAAGAATGCAACGTCACCCCAATGACATCATAAAATAAATTTGTGAAAATCCCCCTACCCCTTAGAAATCGAAGAACATTGAATAGAATATAGCACTATGATCTGACTGAAAACTTGCAGTGACCTATCTAGTAGAATTATCAAAGTTACAGACCTAATATTATTTTGTTGTTATTCATTAAAAGTGCCTAAATTTTGAAGTTGGGTGTTGTTAGTAGTTGAACTGACTATTATAACATACCTAATTACGTTGTGGCCCATCGCTGGGCGAAACCCACTTTACATGTCTCACGTCACCATATATTAGCTACTGTATTGTGCCACGTCCAATAAAGTTTGGTTATAAAAACGGTGTCACGCCTACCTACATAACCACTCTACTACTTCTTCTAGTTTCAGCGTTCTCTCTACATCTATTCCATCACCAGAAAATTAGGTTCCTGTCGGGAACATGCATTCGCTGAGAGAAATCTAACAATGTAGATGCCGGGAATTCTGTTTCACCCGACACTTTTATGATTTGGGGGGGTTAATTTTGTTGATGCGGCTAGTTCCCCTCCCAAAAAAATGATAAGAAATAAGAGTGGAACGAAACAAAAACTCGATTTTGCCTGTGAAAAAATTCGAAATTCCTCTTGCAGTCTCGTTTGACGAAACTTTTTTCTATGGTTCGTTTCACACTGGATTATTATTATTTTTTATTTTTTTGTTCTGCCGGTCAGATCAGCTCAGTAAATAACTAACCCACAAAACCCCCAAATAAATCACTGCTAATTGGAGCTGAGGACAGACCAAACGTCGGTTCCACCATCCTATAGTATTTAATTATAGGTAATAATTAAAGTTTCGAGTCTTCAATTGTATACATATGAGAGATTTAAAAGGATCTACCGATTTGAAGAGTCAAATAAAAAGGAAATTGATTCCTGGAAATCTTTACATTGGCTGGTTCGAGCTTATCCCTGCCCATATTATATTAGACGTCATTTGAATATAGCTTCAGAATTCATTGGACTTTATTTATTCGGAGATCATGTTTCTTTGATAAGGAGTCTTCCAAAGGGTAGAAAAACCACAGTCCTCCTCTTTTCGCTTTACATAGTTGAGACCCCCTCACATCAAAAAGTCTAATTTAGAGGCGATGCGTTTTACTTTCGTTTGAAGAGGACCGCATGTAGTGGGGAAACAGGTTCGTCCTTTTCAACGGGTCTTTACCGTCCTATTCCTTCTAAAATGTGCTCTCTGCTTCGGCGGGCGATGAGAAGAGGCAAATATGAAAAGGACTAAGTTGGCTGGCACTCGAGGAGAACTGCCATTTTCAGGCCCAGGTTCATGTTCTGTACTACAGATCATAACCTCTCAAACTTAACATGCGACGTTTTATGCTCCACGATATTTATTCAGTTTGTATACTCCGTAGTAAAACATATAAACCAAATGTTTCGATGATAAATTCTAGTTTAATAGTTTTTATTTGTTTTATAGGGATGTTCATAGTTGACGAATATCAAGATTCATTGGCTATCGTTCAGTTAATAATAACCTCGCTGGTTTTTATCTTGTCATGGCAACCTCCCAAAAAGTTATCTTTGTTTCTTAATACTATAGAACCAATCATCAGGGAAAAATGTTGAAAATAGCATTAGCGTTGCGTTCCAGTCAGAAAGCTTACTCAGGAAGGTAGTGTTTCTTCTTTTTTTTTGTTCAACCCTTATAGGGAGCGCACAGTTGGTCCTACAGTGCTCCACTCGGTCGCATTTGATTATAAAAATGGTAAACTAATTAAAATTCATGGGAAGAACATACCCTAATATTTGAAGTTTTCGAGCTTCGCCTTTTTGAAAATGTCATCCCCTAGTTTCTACCCTTTGGAGATGACTGACGATAACGCCAAGCTTCGGGGCACAACTAGACCCACAAAAAATAAGGACTGTACACCAAATTTAATTAATTTTGGGCAATGGTACGTAACTAAGCAAACTGCGGCGCAGCGGACGGATTTTTTCTAATTCTATTTTCGAATTCCACCTATCTTGAAACGTAATGTATCAAATTCAAAGGGGAGTTAAATACAATTTCGTGCTCGTTTCTGAAGGTTCATTATTGAAAATAATTTACCAATTATTGAAAGTGATAAACCAAAAAAAAGAAGTCGCTAATAATTGTTCGGTGTAAATTCGAAATTTAACTTCACTTACAAACCCACATACCATCGATGGAGGACACTACGATTTAGTGTGTTTATTTCATCGATGAATCATTCAAACCCCAGAAGTTAACATTCTGACCCTGCTTCATACGATATTTCTAGATTGCTAGTTTTGATTACATTCCATCGCAATGATTACATTGCATAGACGTGGCATGAGGATATTACGTAAGCATTCGGAAAAACTTTAATCCGGTAAGGCGCTTGAGTGCCTGTAGAACAAGTAAAATTGGGTAAACAAACGAAGTGATGCGGGTAAAATCGTTTGAGACATCCTTGAAATGAAGTGGAACGTATCGTGAGCTAGAAAGGGACGTATGCTGTAAATTGAATAAAAACACCTTCTCCGCCGCCACTTCCATAATGCAAATTGAGCAATCATTCTTTTTTGGGTGAACTCCTTAACCTTGTGTTTTTCTTGAGGGAAAAGTTTGATGGTCGGGAGAGAGCGGCCTAAGTGAGATGCCATGCGGGCGAGGGGCGCCTAAAAATGTTTATTGTTAGAAAGTTTACATAGTGAATGAAGGAAGCGTCATTTTTTTATTGCTGGAATAAAATAACTTCTGAGTGCTAAAAGTAAAGGGCATTATTTCGCTTTTTCTTTATGGATTAAAACTTGAGAGAGGTGGAGGTTGAGTGATGAAAGTATCATCTCCGTGGATCATTTGCTCTAACCACTCCTTGGATTTATTTTTTCCCGTGCTACTGAAATATCCTCTAGCCCTTTTAAGCTTGTGAATTTCACTTGTTGAAAGGTATATCAGTCAATATACTAGTCGAAATGTTTTATGTGGATCCGAGCTTCATCTCTTCACAGAGGTTTTCGTTCATAATTTGGTTTGAGATTTTGTCCCGGCGGTTGTTATAATGTTTCCTGATGACCTGCGCGGAATACTTTCCCTTGCCGACTGTTTTCATTTGCAATCAATCTGTTGCATAATTAATAATATACCGAAAAGCTAAGGATCTTTCACTTATTGGGTTGCAGGGCCGAATAAAGTGCTGGTATAGCTCAATACGAAATGACAACCTCCCAGAATATTCAAGGGACCCAGTTTACGTAAGCCCACCGTTGTAAGGGAATTTTGAGGAGATAGGGGCGTTTGCGGAACGAAACGAGGAACCTTTCAGGGGAACGAATTTTTGAATATGAATAATGTATTTTTCATCGGTGTTAGGGCCTTCTTCAATTTTTGTGGATGCGCCCCTCCAAAATGTAGGATAGGCCGCCTCGGAGGGCTGATTTGAGGATACGATTGAGTCCTTGATTTGTGACGTATTGTTATGTTCTACACTCACTGAAATCATAAATGCTAAGCCTATCATTCGTGTGATCCCTCTCAGTTTTTCTTATCTGACTACATAGGTTCTGACTGAGTTTCACTCTCCTCCTCGTATACAGAACGATTTCAATTGGTATTTCACCAATATGGTATTCAAAGATGTGGTTGCCGAACTCGAATGTGACTTTCCTTGGACTCAGTGCGTAGTGTACTAGTGCGTGTGTGTGTGTGCTATGTTTCGAATGTGCGATGGTCCCTTCCGAGTTTCTTCTTTACGGAAACACTGTTTTTCAAGTGCGTTGGTAGAAAATTCGAAGAGTGAAGACTCTGAACCTCCGAAGAGTCTGAACCTCTCCGTATAACGCGATATAACA
This sequence comes from Lygus lineolaris, assembly GCA_030264115.1. Classification (NCBI taxonomy): domain Eukaryota; kingdom Metazoa; phylum Arthropoda; class Insecta; order Hemiptera; family Miridae; genus Lygus; species Lygus lineolaris. The sequence continues at coordinate 14,285,313 of JAEMON010000001.1, read as the reverse complement.
GCAAGAGCGATGACAAATCACATCAGGGCTGCGCACCCTGGAAATATGACCTCACATACATCACGCCTCTCCTCGATTGAAACGATTTGTTCTCCTTCCATCTCAGTTCCTTCACAACAATCAGCCACTCCTGACCAAGTCGAAGAGTACTTTCAGAATTTGTTCATCTCTGGGTTTGGGGCGCCCCTGGTAAATTCAGATGGGGGAATGTGGGACCAGCCCTGCTGAACACGTTGGCCAAGAGCCATGCGCCTCCAGGGGAAGCAGTACACCCTTTTACAGGGGGACGTTGGACGTGATTTTGTCACAGCCTTGACCGACGAGGTGAATGGATTGGCGAACGATTTGCATGATTCAGAAAGATTATTATTTTTCTGTGCCACATAACTGCAAAGGGAACATAAGGTAGATGCAGGGACAAATATTCGCCGAACCATCATAAAACGCCTTGAGATGTGGAGACAAGGGCCCTACGATGAACTTCTCCAAGAGACAGAACGCTGTGATCGTTAGTTGAAGAGAAGGAAAGAGGATGGAGCACACCGTATCCGCGTTTTCACAAGGCTTGTGCTGCAAGGAAGGCTTTGGGAAGCAACTCGCTGGATAACAATCGACTCAGGAGGTGGGGCCTACAACCAGAGGGAATTATGCCCGACGGACCATGGTCCTCCACACTCTCCCAAAGAAACACGCTGAGCAGGCACAACCTGAAGAGTCAACTTTCGCGTCCAATGTGCCAATGCCATTGTTTGTAGACGTTCAAGTGACAGGAAGCCACATAGAACGGATTGCTCGGACTATGAGGCCATGTGGTTCAGACGCAGAAGTTTGGCAAAGCATGCTGCTCCGTTTTGGGGCACACAGTCGCCAGTTGAGTGACGCCGTAGCTCTGCTAACAAGGAAATTGGCCGACAGCATATCAGATTGGAAGAGGATGAGAGCTCTACTGGCAAGACAGGGGGATCCTCCCGGTATGCTCATGTATGCTGTGGTTACCCTCTGACTAATCAAGGACCTCCAAGATAATGCAAAATAAGCAAAGTTGGTATGTGGATGATTCCTCATGTGTTGGCTCATTAAACCAGAAGGGGGGCTGGTGAAGAGAGGGCATGATAGCTTGAGAGATGCTTGTGCCAACCTTGCTGAAATAGCGTGGGGAGGAGCTGAAATTGAGCCAGTACTAAGGGAGGCAGAACCAGGGACTCTAGCACTCATTGCTGACTTCAGAGCTCATGGAGTCTGGCACCCCGAGAGACCGGCGTTTTTTGATTCACGCGCAGTGAATGCCGACGCCCTCTCTCATCGTAACCAGACCTGGGACGTTACGGGACATGCATTAGCTCAGGCCAAACATGCTGAATACTACATAGCAACCGAGGATGTGCATAGTTCATTCACCCCTCTAGTGACTTCATGTGACGGATCCGGGAGTTTTCCATGTTTCTGAGACGAATGGCCCACACACTGGGGGGAAGTGGAGCAAGCCCTACTTTCAGGTGGTGGGATGGGTCCTCACAAAAATTCAGATCTGGTTACTTCGGGCCATTAACCAACGCCTTGGGCTGGAGGATAGAGCCGTGGTTGAGATGACTGAGAAGAGAAAAACCTGAGGAAGAGATATACCCAGAGCCTGTTGTATACCTCCTACAACCCCCCCCCCCCCCCCCCCCCCCCCCCCCTCCAGCCAGAATTGACGATTCTCTAATATTCCGTTAGAATAAATTTGTTAAAAGAAAAAATATAACACTTAGTATAGGACTTTCGTCCTCTGCAAAAATTTTACTCCTGGCTCTTGTTGATGTGAACAGCAGCTGTTCTCTGGAAACAGGTTTTGAGAATCCTTCCTTCCCCGACGTTGGTGAGAAGGAAGAAGAGTTAATGAAATCCATTACAAATGCAATGGAATTACGAGGTCGCTTTGCTCCTAACCGCAGCAGTGAGTGCCGGCAACGCGGCACGACGGGTCGATAGTCATCAACGCGAATAGCTCCACTGGAATGTTCCGAGCATTTTTATTAATGCCAAAAACCCAAGGTGCGTGCTTCCGCTCTTCACGATTTCACGTATCCTATCGTAGATTCGTATCGTAGATTACGTAGATCGAAGATCTTACTGTGGATAGAGACTTGCTTCCAGTTACCATCAATACCACTATGTTCCAATCTAAATGTGAGAATCCGGTGTATGAGAAAAAGCAGATTGTTCCAAGTTAATTTCGTTTATTACACGTCGTATTCTATCGTTCGGAGAAAAAAAATACAGTCTCTCAACGCCTCAATTACTTTCACACATATGTCAGGTGGAGAAACGCCCGGTAACATATGCCGTGAAGGTGATGAAAACCGCTTGATAAATTCGTTTCTGCCGCGAAATGTTGGAGTCACGCATTGCTCACACATATTTGTCCTTCTTTAGAGCCCTTCCTCTTCTCCACCTCAGACATGATATACAATAGCCAGGTGGCACAATATTCCAGCGGCGTCGGAGCCTCGAGCGGAGGGAAGATTGGAGTTTCCAACCAGGCGTGGCTATCTCAGCAGGGCTAAGAACACTGCGCTTTCACGTATCCTTCCCACACCCGACTGAATACAGATTATCTGCGTGACAAAGAAACTCACCTCCGAGGCTTCCTGGTATGGGATTCTTTGCCCCCTCTCCTGTTGGCGTGATTTTCCGCGGAACACACAAACAAGCCGGCGAGGTGGCACGAGTTAAGTGGGTTCCCCGAGGAAATACCATTTCACCGATCGATAGGCACAATAATATAAATGTGTGAGGCTTCAATCCACGGAGAATGACTTCATTCGGGGCTAAATGAGAATAATTTCAGCTGGTAAGTTACATTATCAATTGAATGAAGGATTTGCAATAAATGAGATTCACAGGAACAAGTCTCTCACATTAAAAGGCATAGTCATTCCGCTGTTAAATGTTACGGTTTCATATTGTTGTGTTTGTTGAGGTGATTGGGTTTGGGTTTTTGTGTAATTTTCCGCTTGGTTAGGATTTTTTTTCCGTAACTCTCGTGTTCAGATTTTTTATTTTCACCCTAATTACTGTTATAAGCTCCTAACTCCAATCGTCATAATGAAGAAACAATACAACTTGGATCATTTTCGTTAACCCATTACAACATTCGATTTTGGAATTTTTTTTTTCCTGTGTGTGAAAAAAATCTTCATCTTTTGATGGTCATACTTTAGATAATGGATACCCGTTAAGATTGTATACAACCATTTTTCAAGAAGAACTCTCAGAAAGTTGTCTTAAATTATGAAGTCTACACCAATTAATGCTGGGATATTGAGAGAACCAAAAATTTACAACGTTAATAAAAACCTTACTGAAAAACCATACAAATAATAACATAAATTATCTCCTCAGAAATATTTTCCTAACGAACGTGTGCTAAATGTAATATATCCCTTTCAAAAATACAACCAGATTTAATTTCTGCTTAGCCCAGCGCCACAAGGATGGGCAGTTTGACCTTCGATAAGAACGAACTAAATCACTCACGATGAAAATGTGGAAACCCATTTCAATAAAAGGAAACCGGAGTTAATGAAATACGTTGTCAATTTCCACGAAAATAATGAGTTACGAAGAGATCGACGGTTATGCTATTATCAGTAGTTCTTGTTTGTTAATACTGATGATGGCCTAACCTTCGAAATCGATTTAACTTTCTACTATGGGTCGAGGGTGGAAGATTCTTGGCTCACTTCCGGTTTAACATTCGTTTATTCGATCCAACATGTTTCGCAACGTGGTGTTGCCTCATCAGGTATTTTTAGAGTTGATTATGCCGGCTTGTCCGCTTTGACAGTTCAATATTAAATGTATCAAGGTACAAAATGTGGTATTCTTGTAAAGGGTTAGTACTAGTCTGCTGGGATGGTGAAATGGCATAATGTGGTTTACATGGTTTAGGCATTTTTTCTAAATGTTAAAATAGCAAGAAAACTTTAATTATAATTATATTTAAAATTAAATAAAATTTTAAATTACCTATATATAGGTAATTAAAGTTTTCTTGCTATTTTAACATTTTTAACAAAAACCACGGAAGCCACAACGTCTTTCATTAACTCTGGTTTTCTTTTACCTCCATAAGAATATTGCTCTTAACGGTTTCCCTACTCAAAGTGATGTTGCTGTTTCCGATTGACTAATACGTCATCATTATGTGTCACATGTATTGAGTCTAGTTTGGTTCCGGGGGTATCATATTATGAGGTGTCGTTATAGGTTCTATTCATATCGAATCAGGTCCATATATTCGGTATAGTATGTTGGTAGTATCAATGGTGAAACGACCGTTCCGCAACAGGGTGGTCGTCAAGGAAGATTGGGCTTACAGCAAAAATTACGACACCCCTTGAAGAAAGGAGATGTGGTGATACAGTATGGGATTGTTGTCATTGTAGTAGAAGGGGAGGATAACAAGAGGGCACCCATTAGAGAGGCGCACAGGTGAATGGAGCCATGAGAGAGAAGAATGACAGACCCATGGAACAGCCAGTGACGACCTATCAAATACGCCTATGGCGCGACAAGACCGAGGATGGGAAGGGTGAGATCCCTTCGAGGGGCTCTGATTTGGCAAGGTAGGTGCTAAAGAGGCTTGAAAAGACTCCCTGAACTTTATGTTGGCAATACGGCTCTGATCTCGTGCCAAATTTATATTAAAGGGCATATTTCAGAGAGGGAAAAGGAGCTTGAAGGAAGCGAGGCTCTTAACTTCTATCCAACCGTATATGATTCATACGATTCGCATCCCCCAGGAAGAACCACGAGAATTCGGCTTGCCATAGTTGAACCGCCAAACATCCTTGGCACTCTCATACTCACATTATACTTGCTCCCCTGTTCTCCTGAATTCTTATCCCCTTTCCTGTTGCTGGATCTTTTCAATGTTTTCCTTTTTGCATTATCCGTATTTGGTTTCATTTATTTGCATTGCGATTCTCTGATCTCTAAGCTGTTGCGAATTCTACGCGCATCATTTTTTTGGTGTGGGTTTTCTCCTTCCTGCCCGACACATACTCGCTGCCCCAATAAGCTATGTGGCACCTTCATCTCGTTTACAATAGTTTTTAAACACCATTGAAAATGCTTTCTATACTTAGAAAATACTTACTAACTTAATACTTAACTTACTTTCTATACTTAGAAAATACTTACCATAATACTTATAATTAATTATTTTCAATAATGAACCTTTGGAATCGAGCACGAAAAAATTTTTTTTTTTTCAACACCCCCCTCAAAATTTGAGGTTTTACGTTTCAAATTACGTAGAATCCAAAAATCGAATTTAAAAAAAATCCTTCCGTCCGCCGTACGCGGCACTATCCTTAGTTACCATGGACCAAAATGAATGAATTTTGGTCTACCGGCCCCATTCGGGGTCTAGTTGTGCCGCGAAGCTTGGCGTTACCGTCAGTCTTCTCTAAGAAGTAGAAAATAGGGGATGAAATTTTCAAAACGCCGTAGCTTGAAAATTTCAAATAGGAAGGCATATTTTTTCCATCAATCCAAAATAGAACACAATTTTTAGCGTTGAATGAGACCTTGCGGAGCGGTTTAGGGCCAACCGTTCGCTCCCTATGAGGACTTAAGGGTTGAACGAAAAAAAGAGCAGAAACACGAGTGTGAATCGCAATTCTTCCCGAGTAGGCAAAATCTCCGGTCAAATATCAGCTGTTCAAATGCAACTTTCTTTCGATTCCACCGAACCAAGTTTGTTGTTTACTTTCAGAAGCTTCCTTAGTTACTGAATTTCTCTGACTCTCCGATAATAATACATTGTCGCCAAGAGATGATTGTGAACCTCGCGGGAGGTGGGTATTGTATCTCAATAGGATCTTTTGGGCGATCTATACAGGAAATAATAAACCGTTGTGTAATAATTTGCAGCGTTTTATTTTTTGGTGTTCGTTTTCTCCCTCCTGCCCGACACATACTCATTGCCCTAATAAGCTGTGTGGCACCTTCATCTCGTTTACAATAATTTTTAAACATCATTAAAATTACTTATTTTGAAGTTCAATATTCCTACTCCTTGCAAAGAGCGATACCAATCTGTCGGAAATTCGTTGATATTTTTCCTTTTAGCGAATTTTCGAAGAAAATGAAGCTATT
>JAEMON010000001.1:14249970-14265694 GCA_030264115.1 Lygus lineolaris | reverse complement strand
GGGGGGGGGCAGTGAAAAAAGGAAAACTTTTACTCCCTCTTCATCGCTCTCTCTATCCATGACATAACCTAAAGCCCCTCGTTGCGACGCTAACATGCCTGACGATGTTGTGCGAATTAATTGGGTTGGGAGGCTTCAGAGTTTGTTAATCGAGTTTGTGCAAAACTAAGGAAAATACTCCCCCTACAACATCGCGTTCACCAGTCGTTGTCCAACCGTCAACAACCTCACGTCCATCATATCCGCTCCACCTTATGTATATTTGAAAGACTATGATGTACATTGCATTACAGAATATTGTGTTTCATGTAGGTAATTTGCCATGAATTTCCAATGGGGTCTGCGCATGAGAAATAAAAATTGGAAAAAACCCATTAGTTAAGTTATTTGAGTTGCCATGACTAGTAAACACTATTTACCTATTAGGACAAAAAACTCCATGTGGGAGCAGAAATCGTAATGTTAAAATGGAATGTTTTGAATTTCGTGGGGGGGGGGGGGGGGGGGGGGGGGGGTGACGTACGTACCTCCAGAGGCCCCCTGCTGTCCCTTTAAAAACCGTTCGTGGATATTATACGTAGTCAGCATGGGTGCGCTTCGACCAATCAGCGCGCTCCATTTCCGCGCGCATTTCATCAAACGTTCACATTTCTCTTCGTAGATACAAAAATAGGGAGACCACATAATTATGCACTTTGGCCATTTTGAGTCGATTCCCTTTCAATAAAAATTGTAAAAAAAAAAATAATGCGCAGACCCCATTGTCTGGGTGCGTCCATGGGCCCGCAAAAATGGCCTCTTGTGTCTTCGTTTCCTTTTGGCGCACCTTCCACCCAAAATTACATGTATTAGGTTTGTTCCTACTAGCGGTGCACAGTGAGAAGAAAATCGAAACGAAACGTGATCGAAATTGATTTCTTAAAGTTTGTTAGAAATGTTAGGTAAATATTTTGTCAGCCTTTTGGTGGACCATATTCCGGGGTAACGTTCAGTATTTGTCCATTAATGAAATTACTTTTTTGTAGTTGAAATTATCTGAGTACAGTCGGATGAACCAAAAATTGCTCATGGTTTTCCCGAATTTCTAACAAATCTGTCAAATATTCTTGAGTATTGCATCATTTTTCTAGGATTTATTACTATCCCAAAAAGGTGGTTTAGGCCATATTATTGTTTATAGATAGTCTTTAAAGTCGTATGCATGACGTACTAAACGAGGTTGGGAAAAATATGGTTTTCTCATACACAAAATGAGATCTGTACTTCTGTGGTCACAAGAATCCCCTACTATATGAGATAAGTCTACCAATTCTTAAATAGCCATGATTGGTTCTGAACGAGTATTCACCCGACTTTTCATGAAAATGGAAATCGATCGCATAAGATCAGCCGATGTTTGAATGGCGATTTTCCCAACTTGCGTATCTCGAAGTTTATTCACCACTCACGATCATGTGTTCGTTATTTTTTCGTTTAATGGTTGGTCCAACACTGCTCAGCGTGGCACATGTACCATGAAACGTAAAACTCCAAATTTTGAGAGGGAGGGTTATATCCACGATTCCCGAGGTTCATTATTGAAAATAATAAACCAAAGGAGAGGAATTTTCAAAGTACCAATTTTTTCTCTTTAGTAGATACAATACAGAATTGTTTGATGGGATCGCTAGTTACACATTTTCTGATTATTCCGAATATACCACTTGTTACTTTACATGCATAATATGGCTATTTTACGTTATTTTCTCCTCACCCCTGAAAATCTCAGAAATTAAATTGTTCGTTTCAGATTTTCATATTTATATAAATCTTATTAATCCATGTTCATCGTTGATGATTGGATAACATCAAATTCTCATATCCTCGAGTGGCGAATACATGGTATACTTTGTCGGGTTAGGACTGAGTTTCACGCCCTAGAAGTCTGACATTCAGCCGGAGGGATGTTTGTCGGCCGAATCATTTAATCACCAAGTCAGATTTTCTTTGTGTTTCCACGACGACTTTTTTACTCCCGTTTTCCGGGCGAAACTCCCGAAAGGGAGATGGAGGGTTGTGCGTGAACTTTCATGTCGATAGACTTGAACATCCCGAGCGTGAAGAGTGAATGGATCTCGGAGGCTGGTAACGTGGAGGGGTATTTGCATGTTTAATCTACCGCGAAACTCTTTACCCTCTGGCTCATCTAAGTGAAAAACCTCAAAACCCTAACGTGTAAATAGTCGCGCTTTGAGATACGGTGTACCGCACTTCCTAATATTCGTACAGTCATGGATTATCTGGCTAAATCCTTGTTGTGAAAAGGCTAGCCTGAGGGTTATGAAACGGCCTTCTTGGGAGTACTTCATGAATACTCTCTCTTCCAATTAATCATCAATACACTGTACTGTAGGTTTTGTTAGTCAGAATCCGGGACGTCATGCTAAAAAAATGTGATGCCTAACATGCGATTGCCGGACATCTCGAGCGGTCACTTTAATCCCGCTTGTGTTTGGGGCTCAACCCGGGACAACTGGTTCTATGCAGGTTATATGAGTGGGTAGAACGACAGGTAAAGGAAGCACAATACTTGTTGTACCTACTACATATTTTTGTTAGGTTTACAATAATCCACGATATTAGTCGCTTTAGTTACACTCTTATAAGAAGTAGCGTAAGAAGCAGCGTAACTAGAAGGTGATTGATCTAAAACGACGAACTCCTAATATACAATTCTTGGGTCATTACAATTTCCTCTTAGCTCTGAAGCTCTATAAGCGTTTGAAGCGCTAAAACAAGACGTTGCTAACTAAGCTATCGGTCCAAATGAAATCCTTACAATTGCGGCTGACGATTCTAGTCGTCTTCAGGATGATTTTATTCACGCAACGTTTCTGTCCTGGATCAGGACCCTAATTACGAGAATGGTAATCTTGTACATCCTTTATCCCATGAAGGAGAAACATATGTGCTTGATTAGGGTTATATTATAGACTTATATGTATATGTATAAACTTATATGGAAAAGTGTTAAATTTCAGGAATCGTTTTAGAATGGTCTGAAACGGATTTCCATGAAGAAAATTTAAAAAATTTGTATTACTGAAATTTTGAAGCTATTGCAATAGCTCCATTTCCTTCGAAAATTCGCTAAAACGTTGAAAATTATTAAACAACGGTTTATAATTTTTCTTTACAGATTACATACCTATGTGTAAAAGTCCGAAGGGAGGGGGAGGGGAGGGGGTGTATTATACATTCGTTATAATAAAATATGTAATTAGCCCAATACACTTCACGGTTGTTGAGATCAATGATTTTATAGTGCCTACGTACCAACCATAATTGTATCACGACCCAAAGGTGACGACTATCCCGTCAACCTCATTTCGGCGAGTTTCCCGACAGCTGCTACTTTCGATGAGTGTCCTGAAGCTAGTTTTTGAGGAGTGTCTTGAAAGCGCTGGACTTAAGTCGAAAAAAAATTAATGGAGACTCATAATTGAATTAGGCGGATAAATTGTTTGGAATCCATTTTTAGATGAGTTGCTCGTACATGAAGTGTTGACGAGTTTCCACCCCAGGCGGGAAACCGATCAAAAACGTGATTCCACGATTTTTTTAAATGAGTTTCCTGTTGAAGAGTTACCTAGTAGGTACCTGCAAATAAAGATACGCTGACTTTACAGCAACTTTTGTTTTTAAAAACTGTGTACTTGAATAAAATGGAACACTGGTACGTAATAAACCTGAGCGCGAGAGACTATGTGCGAAACACTCTATACTCAAGACAAGAGAGGGAGGTACACCGAATACCTACATGATCGGAGATGGCTCGATCCTAATGAGTTAATGCCATCTATATCAAGATCTAACACCAATCACCGGTGTTATATCGTAGTTTAGGGTGTTGAGCGATTCCACCGTAACTGTAGTCACGTCCTCTTTTCGTACCGTACGGGGTCCAAAACCGAAACGTTGGTAACGCTTCACCCCTTCCTGCCGTGGCACTCATTCCATCTTCATCATCAGCCTCTTTCTTCAGTTTTCCCGTCCACCCCAGTTTTCCCGGGTTAACCGTAACTTAGATGTTCTGCTACGACGGATATATAGGGCGTTAAATGAAATTTACGCCTATAACACGTGGTGTCTCTGTATGGTCTGGCCTTCTCTTTTCGCCCTTCCTGTGCTCGTTTGGTCCGTCGTAGGCTTCCCTTTTTTCCACTTCATCAACGACCACGCGTTCAATTTGTAAAACATACTGGATGTTCCAGAAGTCCGCCCCTTTATTGGCTAGTCAGTAGTTCCCAACCCTTTTAGGGATAGCTGCAAAACTCGCTTCTAACTCCATTGATTTATTGGTTCAATGTTCTCCTTAATTTTCTACATCTCACGGTTGTAATTGGCTTGAATAATAGCTCAGTTCCATAAATAACGTATGCATTATTTCGTATGTATGCGGCATGATTTCGTCTAACTTACTTCAGCGTACAACTCAACTGGAGAGGTTTCGTACTTGGCGATGGCCTTTGCTCGATCCTCTTTGTTCAGAAAGTAGGGGAAGGCATATGATTCGCATGGATTGAAATTCTTTGATCAACTGTAATTGCGTTGATAGTGAACGTGTGTCGGTAATAACTTTCAACTATGTATTCAATCTATATTAATACAACTTGGAAGTTTTCTCACTTCATAATAATGATAATAATTAGGATAGAATATTAGAACCACTGCTCATCCCTGTATATAGTAGTTTTATCACTAATGACGATGTTTTCATGATATCACTTCTGGATCTCTTTGGAGAAACTTACTTGGTATTACAACTTGGAAAAAGCAGAGTCGTCGTTATGAAGAAATCGTCTCTTGACTTCTTTCAAGAATTTCATGAGTTGAAAACAAACTTTAATTAGAATCCTTTTTCTTCTGTCAGATAAATCCTTCCTATCATCGAGTTGAAACAGTTCGGAATGGCTCACCGTCAATTTGTCCTTTGACTTTTTTTTTAATTTAGTGGTAATGAACCATTTTGTCCCAGACAAGTATGAAACTCACAACTCCTCATGAAGTCTGTTGCTAAACTCATTTTGGCTTTGGAATCGGTGAGGGATTCGGAACCACTCAGTTTTCAGGGAATATATACCGGGGGGATACGACTCCTGGACGGCTTAGGTGCTGAGGCACGCAACTTCGTGACGACCCAGTTCCTCCCGCCGCGGCTACTGGTCCGATGAGGAAGAATTCTCACAGGACCTACTAGTGCATACACCAGTCTCAGTTCTTCTCGCAAAGCGTAAACTAGGTTCCCCACCCGTGAGCCTGCGATTTGTGGTAGTATCCTACAATAGTGATATCAATAAACACATATATTACTTAGTCAGTGTGTTATTCTACCGAAATCGCGTACGCATTGTATACAACCTTGAACATACCGACTTGCGCTCAACAGAAAGTCCGAGCAGGAAGTCTTATATTCTTGTAATGATAGTTGTACAACCGACCTTATTAGATCTGCCGATTTCCAACAGTAGGAACGCCTCCACTTGGTTGTCATTATTATATAAATACCGCAGATCACGCTCCTCCAAGCCATGTGCAGAAGAGATTCGCATTTGATCACTGCTTCAACGATCAGCTATGTACATTTTTTCTACTACACATGACAATGCATCACTTCTTCTTAATTTCATTCAAATACATTCGACATTCCGAATTTCATCAATGTTGTACTGGCAACATCTCACGAGTCGGAAAATCGTCCATCACAGAATGCGTGCAAACGTTGTTGTAAGAGGCAAAAATGCCTCCTCCATGGCAGTCTTCTCGTACCAGTCACATCAATTTCTAAGTCTACTAATCTAGATGTGGTTGAGCCATCCAGCTCAATGCCGGATGCTATTCCTAAACACCTAGTAGTCAACCCAACATACCAACAGCTTCTATTAGCATCGTCGGGAGGGACGGACCCCAACTCCCGATGGAATCAGCTCTTCGAACCTGAAATCAAGATCGAATATTGCTTCAAAAGACCAGATGGAATTTTGATCAGTAATTGTCCTTGCGCGTCCTCAAACTTGAAATCCTTACAACTTTATAATTTCCACAATTTGCATTTGAATATCTGTAGGTTAGCTTCTAGATCATGGTTCGGCTACCCTGCATCTGCAGGCAGGTTCTTGCTGCATCTGAAAACGATTCTGAACAAAGAATTATTAAAAAAAAAAAAAAAAGAAACCTGGAAGTATAAATTAACTAGGTAGGCACCTACTCAATTCATATGAGATTAAATATATAATAATCGAATTGACTTGACTAAACTCTATCCAATATTGTTTATAATTTAATGATAGTAGCAGTGGCTGAAATTGGCCTGAGACGCTGAGACCGTCTACCCACCATTGAAATGAAGAGAGCCGGAACGTAGGTTGTACTCTGATTAGACTTCTATTTCCCACAAGAATGTTCTGAAGTGAGTAGGTATGCGATCGTTTGAATTTACGCTCGAGCGCGACATCGGCTCTCTGGCTTCGAGAGGGGGAAGAATGCCATCTTCTGTTCTCCCACTCCATGGAAGTAAGACCACTCCCATATCCATGGCCAACACCCCAAGATGTGCTCCTTAGATCTGAGGGAACAACGATTATTGGCGGGTCGATCAAGTTGATCATGGAAATATAATGTAAATAAACAGAAGTTATGAGTTGTGTGCTCGTGAAACCAATACTGAATAAAAATTGTTGTATTATAAAAAAAAATTGGAGAAAATCTACCTATTTTCAAGCCGATTTTCTGAAATGATCTACCGATTTTTGTCCCATTCCACTGAAAAACGATCCCATCCAGAGATAAGTTGGCAAGACTCTTGACATCGTTTTATCCCTATAATCGGCTTGGGTTAGTTTTGAACCTATCTATCTGAGGGTGTATTGCAAACCGTGAAATTATACAATAATGTGGTAATTTACAACGACACGAACTTCTCGCTGTTGAAAATTGAGGACTACGTAAAGTTTCGCGATGGAGACTCCGACACCCCCCCTCCCCCCCACACGTTTGTGAACGTGCCGCATGTCAAAATTATGCTCCTTACCTTGTCTACTTTGCTGCAGTTTCACGAGAACTTGAGTTTTTCAGGACATTTCCTAAGTCAGATAGCCACCTATCTCAATGTTACCTACTATTAATAAATCAAATAGCTGATGGGCTCGTTCATCCCTTTGTGTACGTCCTCTCTAAGGGGTCACCAACAACCAATGAATAGTAGTTATTGCATATTCCACTGGTTCCACATGTTTGTGCAAGTCTTTGTTTTCCTCTGTAAGAATTCTGAAAAACAAGTACCGAGCTCGCTTGCTTGACATCAAACTTAGCGACGGTTTGCCAACTGCAGTCACGTACCCGACTTCATAGAAGGTAGCGTAATTCAGTGCCATGAGTCCCATTGACTTCATTAAGTATCCTTTCCTTGATAATTTCCTTTTTTTTAGTGATAACACTTTTATGGAACTATTATTTAGCCCTCCTCCTATGAGATTTCATGCTCAAAATGATCAGGAATATAGTCAAACAGAATTTATCTTCTCTTCGTCACGGCGAAGGATGGGTGTGCATCTACAGTTAAAGAGATTGACAGGTCTGATATAGTTTTGGCAGGAAATTGGCTGATCACAGGATTTGAATGATGGATGGGTTATAACCCTTCTCCTTTGAGATTTGATACTCAAAATGATCAGGAATATAGTCAAACAGATTTTATCTTCTTTTCTTGACGGCGAAGGATGGGTGTACATCTATAGTTAAAGATATTGATAGGTCTGATATAGTTGTTGCAGGAAATTGGGCTGATCACAGTATTTGAATGATGGATGGGTTAGCCCTTCTCCTTTGAAAATCCCTTATTTGCATCACGAAAGATGGATTTTAGCAGTTTCTTGATACCAAGTTCCTCAATAGTTCATTCATGTAGTCAACCTTATTTATTCAGTGAAACTGTGCTGATGGTAGATCATTTCCATCTTAATTATGGGATGGTAATGTTCCTCATCTTTGCCATAGGCGACAAGAGAAAGGTCCATCGTGGGCAAGACCTTCAGAGGGTGTTTACTTCTATATTCTGTGCCTTCCCCTCTGTGATATTTGCGGTAGCAAGATTCAAAGAAGTCTCATAAACAAAATTCATCCTCCTAGTTCCATGATGATCTTGAGGTTTTCGCTAGACCTGGAGCTACTGGTTGAGTGACCCCCTCCCACTTCTCCCTTCGTTGAAAAAAAAAAAAAAACAAAACAAAAAAACACTCACCCAAGTCCCCTTTTCAACATTTTCTTTTGCTTTTGTCGGTTTCTTAACAGCTAATAAGATTGAATATAACAAGAATCTGTAAGGGAAGAGGGAGGATTGCTGGGGATTCCAAGCATTTGTTTGAAAAGCGTAATTTGTTATTCTGGGAGGCGGATGGCGAATCTTGAAACCCTATTCGAGAGACACCGAGTCATCCTCAATGTCTTGAAATCCTCTTACTGATCCCTCGACGTGTTTTTATTTTATTTTCTCAACATTTTGTCCAATATTATGTAGAAACCCCTGGGACTAATTTCCATGAGTAATCATTGTAGGTATATTTAGAGAGTGATTAGGATGATATACACCGCCCCACTTCACATTTATAGAAAACTAGCTGGTTACCAGTGCGGTTGGTTGTCCAGATCCAAAACGCTCGCTTCGCTCGCGTGACAGTGGGTCGGATTAAAAATTGTCTTGTATAAAAACCTTCTCCTAACATTGATGAACACAACAGAGAAAGAATTATTCAATTTGGTGCACTCATTTCAAGGAAAAAGAGATTCATTTTTATATATTGAGACAAAATGCTTTTATTAATCGAAGCATAACTCCTTATTTTCATAATGAGTTAAAAAAAATCCTATGTGCAGTGTTTCGTTCTTGCAAACGTAAACGATTTACTCCAACTTCCTCATCAATCAACCGTAATCAATATTATGAAAACCCGCAAATTTTGGTTTATTATTTTCAATAATGAACCTTTGGAATCGAGCACGACAAAAAAATTTTTAACCCCCCCTCAAAATTTGAGGTTTTACGTTTCAAGATACGTAGAATCCAAAAATCGAATTAAAAAAAATCCGTCCGTCCGCCGTACGCGGCACTTTCCTTAGTTACCATGATCCAAAATTAATGAAATTTGGTATACCGCCCCCATTCGGGGTCCAGTAATGGGTCGAAGCTTGGCATTACCGTCAGTCTTCTCTAAGGGGTAGAAAATAGGGGATGACATTTTCAAAACGCCGTAGCTTGATAATTTCAAATAGGAAGGCACATTTTTTTCCATCAATCCAAAATAGAACACAATTTTTAGCATTGAATGAGACCTTGCGGAGCGGTTTAGGGCCAACCGTTCGCTCCCTATGAGGACTTGAGGGTTGAACGAAGAAAAGAGCAAAAACACGAGTGTGAATCGCAATTCTTCCCGAGTAGGCAAAATCTCCGGTCAAATATCAGCTGTTCAAATGCAACATTCTTTCGATTCCACCGAACCAAGTTTGTTGTTTACTTTCAGAAGCTTCCTTAGTTACTGAATTTCATTAAGAATGAATGATACAACTCTCCGATAATAATAATTACAAGAAGGTACCTACTCCTTGTCGCCAAGAGATGATTATGAATCTCGCGGTAGGTGGGTATTTTATGTCAATAGGATCTTTGTAGATGGGCAATCTATACAGAAAATAAACTGTTGTGCAATAATTTGCTGCGTTTTTACCTCAGAACGATCTCACGGATTCTACAAACAATTTTTTGGAAGAAATACCAGCATCGCTCGAATTTTTCAATGCGCGAAAACCTACGAAAATCCGCTCATATTGCGCACAGAACGCGAAAACGAGATTTATGGGTACTAAAATACCAAGTGTGGTACATTATTTGCATTTATCTTCCAACATTGACTAACGTGGTTACGTCCATTTTTCGATTTGCGCAATCCTTTTGTTGAAAAACCGCTGGAATTTGTTGATCATAATTTTTTTTTTTGAAAGCGCTTACTGATGTACTTGATTCTGGTTTTTCAATTTTTGCAAAAACCTTCACCCACGCAAAGGATATTTTTTTCCTTTCAAGGGGTTAGGTCCGAGATGTTCCTGGAGGTACGAACACAGCTTGGCTTGCTGCTCACTCTTCCGGACTTGGGACCAGTTCCTCCTTGGATAGATGACGTAATATTTACCTTGGAGGTCGAGTGTCAAAATGAATTTCCTTTCCTTCAATTGATCCATGTTCACAACTGTATTTTCCTTTGTTGAAATTACGTACTTATTTTTGAACAATAATTTTCTTGGAAAAAAGTGGTCAAGTGGACGAAAAATAATTTTTTGTTAATAATATCCATACGCCTTGTCTTATGAGTCATTGGTACAACCCGATTGACATCATACCCTTTTTCTGCAGGTCGAGGCCGAGTGGGGTTTAAGCCGGAAGGAGGCGGGAAATGGTCGATAGAAGCGACTTAATCGGCAGAGTCGAATTGAACCTAGAAATTGGGGTCTCTGACTCAAGGCTTTACCACCTGAGCACCAGCCAGAATACAAAACAGTTAATTTACATAAATACAGGGTGATACATAAATTGTTTTGTTATTCGTTTAATGTCTCCCTACCGCCTCCCTCAAACGGTGTGGCAGCTCCACTCATTCTAATACAAGAGGGTTGTTCTTTTTTCCCTGGTTGTCGTAATAAGGTTTTTGTCCTTGAATGTGTCTAGTATTTTCGTTGGACTGGCAACAGACCGATAAGACGGTCCAAATTAGAGCATGGCGATCTTACTGAAAACATGAGACTAAAGTGATGGAACGTGGTCATAGTACAAAAACATCTGGTGCGAGGTTTCACACTACTATCCTGACCCGTAAAAACCTGAAAAATGGCTATGTTAGCGAATTTTAACGCTGATTCCGGGCCTCAATCTATTGTTGTTTAGATGAGCGTTATTGGAACTTGTTTCTACATGTTAGAAGACTAAATCCTTTGAATTTCATCAATTCGTTAGAGCAGTTTTGGATTAAGCTGTTAAGCTTTAAAAAAAGGCTAAAAACGACGTTTTTTTACCTATTTGGAATATTTTCTCTCCCTTATAATTGACCTGGATGGCTGAAATTCGTAGGGTCTCATCCTCCGACATGTAGATACCAATCCTCGAAATCGGAATTTTTTTCATTTTCGTAGGGGCCGCAATCGTGTTCATACACATGTCTTCTATTAAACTCATCTCAAGGGCGGAGGGGGCACGCCATTAACTAAATGAATAAACTGATAATTGGGGAGGACGCCGGCACAAGGGGGAAGGGATGCTGAAGATGGTGGGGGAGAGAGAGAGGGATGAAAGGAAGTGCCCCTATAGAATGACCACCAGTTCAAATATGAGCTGAGTGTGCTGCGGGTGGTCATACACGGAGCACACCTGCAGAGATGCCCAACTCCAGCAGCTCTGTGGCACTTTTCCCACACCATACTCCGTGCTATGATGCGGTCGCAGCCATGACACTGATGTTGCTTGCCGCCACTCCTTTTAGCTCGTAATATACTGCTTGCCTCAGACCTGGTCTATATCGTATGTTGCCATTCACAACCTGGACATCCAGGACAATGGCAGACCCGTCGGGCATAATGGCAACAATGTCGGGCTTCTTGTCCTGGTCACTCTGAATATGAATCAATCCTGAAACCGCACCCGGTTATTTTGTGCCGCGTCCTGTCGGCGGTTCGGAAAAATCCGGGAATGGGAGCTCTTAGGAACAAGCGTATAGTGACAAATTACCAGTCGAACACCGCACTCCGGCGTGCACGGAGTGGTCAAAATGTCATCTGAAGATATTATTTCGCTCGTTTAGCAACAGCAAGCAATTTGGGATTGAATTATATGATTGATTATTTAAAGATGGATTTGAAAAGGAGAAGGCGTGGTTGGCTGTGGCAAAAGGTCACCCTCCCCATTCTGATATTCCGATAATTGAATGTATTAAATAATCACGTCTACATTCTGTTATAAAAGTATAAAAATAAACCATTTTCAATCACCTCAGTTTTCAATTTTTGTATCCTCGAAAAAAATCAGACTACTAAAGACGTTTTACATAAGTTAACGAAATAGTTTAACGAAATATGCGGTTCCACCCATGCGGTTTTTACTAGTATGTCATCTAGCTCCAAATGCGTTTTTTCCTTACGCGTTTTCGGTTGCTGATTCCCGCATCCGGAACCGCATAGTATGTCACCAAACTTACTGCTGTGGGCAAAGATGCCTCGCGCACGGCGTGGAAGTCACGGTATTCGCTGGCCCCAATGCCCTCTGAGGCCCATTCCACCCATTGGGAGGAAATGGGGGACTCAGAGCACTCTCAGAGATCTCTACCGTCTACTGACTCATGTAGTGCAGCTGCGAACTCAGCAGCCGAGCTGGGTTTTGGAGCAGTTGGTGTTGCTCGGTCACACCAAGCTAACTGCTGCTGGACAAAATCCAGATCAGCAGCAGGACGGGCAACCTCCCAGCTCGATCCCTGGAGGGCTAGCTAGCAGGCGCCTGCGGCGGAGGGATGGTATACTAGCAGAGATAGAGACAATGCCGAGCCTACCGGATTTAACCGGTGCGTGGATGTGGGCACTTGGGACACCAAGCAGGAATTGTTGCCAAGAGCGCGCAGCAGAGCGTATTTCACTATCTAATTCAAGCAGCCTCCCGCAGTAAGCCCCGCAGTAAGCGCAGTAGCTATTACTGATCGAATCATGACGGAATTCGTGGGTGGTTGTCGTGGAGTCAGCTCCTAACTGGTAGCTAGTAGGGTTAGTAGTTAGTAGTAGGGTAGTTAGTAACTACGCTCCAAATTTGAGCGAAATAGGTCAATTACGAACTAAGATACGGGTGTTTCAGGAAATTCACGTTTGCGCATGCTCTCAAGCTATTAGTGGTCCAATGGCAATGAAATTGATAGGGGACCGTCACGGGGCTAACCCGCACAATCCCTGAAAATTTCTTCAAGTTCAGAGCATAACTTCATGTAGTTTTGCCTGGGACAAGGAATTGACCACAGACCGGCAGACAGACAGACAGACCACGGAACCAACATTGTTCAACTCTGAAACGTAAAAAGCAAGTGGAAATTTTGATTTTGGAGGTCACTCATTTTTTTAATTTCTTGCATTAACATAGTTTATTTAAAAAAAAAATACAACCTTACAATGATGGTATAATACTCATAAGTACTTCATTCATTTTGTTTTTGCGGACTCTACTGCTGTGTCCATCCAGCAGCAATTGCGTTCGAGGTCCAAGATCCGATCTCGGACATTGGGGATACATCGTTTCCTACCTTCGGTAGTGAGGAAGCAAAAGCAAGTTGAAATTTTGATGTTGGAGGACAATATTTTTCCTACCATCTGTGGTAAGGGAGCAAACCCTACTTATATACTTACTTATACTTATATGAATATACCTATATGCTCTTACTTGCTGTACCTATATGTGCTAGGCACGTGTTTCAGAGGTTTCAGTTTCCAAAACTATTGGTTAACTCATCCTTCTTACTCAATATTATCCCCCAATCCACGTAGGTATGTTTTTACCTAGCTTATTATTCATTCTACTGAATGACATCAATCTCATCACTCTCATCCAGGGTTCGAAAATTACTGTTATTTTCCGCCGTTGGTAGATATTAAACAAAATCGTATTTAAAGCATGGATATACGGGTTGTGAAATCGTATTGGAAATCAATTTCGAGAAGCTAAGTAATTCCACATACAAAGAACCTGCATTATTCACTACTGAAATTATTATTTCCGCATGAAGACCGTACCATAGTAAGTATTGTGAAGACCCACGAAAAGGGGGGTCATACATCATAGAGGTGGTTAGGGGGTGGTTGAGACTATAATAGAAGGCTACTAATTTATTAGTGAAGATGTGAGCGCGAACTGGGGGGTCGTGAGACCGGCGGAATTCCTGATAGGAAGAGTCGGTGGAGGTCGGACGACGCGACGCATACTTTCGTGGGGCAGGCATCCCGCATCCCCATAGGACGACGACCGACGGACTCTCCGCGGTCTGCGGGGTGGAATTTCGGTTAGGTGTGGCGGGGGTGGGCGAGCTGACCTGCGGGTGGCGGTAACTTAGACTAGGACATAATTCTATTCGATCGGGACGTTTGCGGGACGTGCGTCTGAGCCGCACGGCCGGACGGTGGTGGTAGGTCTGGGCAGGGTAGCCTCCAGACATACCGAACGGTGCTCGATCAAGGTTTGGGGTTCAACTATCTTCAGCTGCTAAATTCCTCCATCACTACACTTCGTTCTACCTCGTATTGAGCGCTCCTACGCTTATTCCTTCCACAGTAAAATGATTTAACCCTTCATTAGGAACCTAATTCTAATTTCCTCTGAGAGGAACAACATACCTTTTAGGCCTGCCTTATTATCAGGCAATGTTGGATTGGCGTGGGGGGGGGGGGGGGGGGGGGGGGGGGGGGGGGGGGGGGGGGGGGGGTGCTACAGGTCTACAACAGCAACAGCCGAATATAAGGGGCATTCCTGCACATTCTGTCTGTTGCTCACACCACATGAGCTATAGCGTTAATGTATTTTTCAGCCCAAAGCAGGATAAAGCTGAGGTGTGATCCTCTGAGATTCACCGGTAGAGATTTGAAATATCGGGAATGTTTGAGATTCATAGAGGAGTTTTTCCAGAAGGGATCACAAATCCTAAACCTATTGTTGAATGGTGATAGGTGATAGGGAGGCTAAACAATGGTTGGTCGGACATATTTAACTATAGGTAATATCAAATCCTGATACCTATTTTCCACTGATTTAATTAGCCTACAAAAATATCTTTAGACTGACGCGTTCAAAAGAGAATCTATTTGAGAAAAGGGTTCTGGTCACATTGAATTCTGATATACAATATTAAAATAGAATATATATTCGCGATATCAAAGTAATAATATGTGACAAAATACGTATTTCAACTGAACTTTTAACTAAATAAAGAGATACTAAACAATTTTTACCTTAGCTGCTTGTTGAATGGTCACAGAATAGGAGATGGGGAGGAGTTTAACACTTCTTTCGACTTGAATTGAATTTCAAATATAAAATTTGACAAAACTGATTTTTTGCAATTGCTAAAAGAGAGATTGCTGCTCTCAGAGAGAGAGAGAGAGGTGGTGTAACTTGAACGGTCTTACGATTTGTGGTAGTCGTGGTCCCTTGCTGGAGCCCTCCTCTGGTGATCCTAGAGTGGTGCGAGGGGCGAAGTGGGGTCCTTTTCTGTGTGTGTTGGTGTTAGTCTCCAACGGTCGTTTTTCGGTAAAGCAGCTAGGTCTTTAAACTCAAGGTCGTATTTGGGTTGAACCTGTGACCGAGAGAGACAGGAATATGCTCAACTGAATTTCCCGGAGGGGCTAGCCCAGCTGGCAGGTAGTTATAGAGCAGTTTCCTAAAGCGTCTCTCTCTCCCCGAATTTCAACTCTGTCGAGGAGAAAATTCAGCGGAACTGAGTAAGAGGACCTCTTCTGAAGTATCGTACTTCCGGGCGATTCCTGAGCGGGTTCGCTGGAAGGAATGTATCTCGTACGTAGTGCCCAATAAGACGTAGGAAGGAGCTTCTTCCTGTGCCTAGGTCAGTAGGAGCTTCGTGTTGTCCAATAAGTCACGCAGGAGTTCCCACCGGGACCCTACTCC
>JAEMON010000001.1:14231413-14241584 GCA_030264115.1 Lygus lineolaris | reverse complement strand
AAAAACTGAAAAGTGGGTCAAGTCTCCCTAGTTTCCTCTACCCAAACCTATTTCTGACAAAAGCAAGGTCAGCCATGCCATCCTTCCATAGTATATCTTCCTCAAGAGGCTTATGTAAGCGAAACTAGTTGGAGAGAATTCCTACGCAAAATAAAATGAATATGGAAGAAGCCTTCCACTTTCAACCCTGTAAGATATACCCACAAGGCTACTACTGGTACAATTTCATGTCTCGTTAAGCCTTCAACCATCAGTCTTGTACATTCCGTCCCTTAATTAATAAAATTACGAGGAGTTTTCTACGAAGAGATGTATGTGTTCAAACATTGAATTGATTATTTCGAAAAAGTGGCAGTACGTGTTCTTATTCAAAACTCTGGAAACAGAACGTGCAGATAAGGTGAAATTGGCTTTGCATGACAAACCCCTCAGTCACTACGTCGGCCGTCTGCAATATGGAAATTGAACTTTCTACCCGACATCAAATTGGCCTTATAGGGAGAGGGAAATTCTCCAACTCGCGGTGATTGATGACGATGTTTCCTTTCCATTTCCTCTCCCCGCGGAGCGGGTTTGAAAAACGTGGGATTACTTGAAAAAAGTGAAAAATGATCTGGATCAAGAATGAGGTGGATCAAGAGCTTTTACTAGGATCAAGCGGTTGATGTTTTATGTATCTTTCATTAACTCACGGCATTTTCATTGCGCTAGTATGGCTTACATCATGTTGGTGATCAGCGAAGAAGTCTTAGTGAGTTACGTATAAATGAGGGTCTAATACTGTACAATAAAAACATTTTCGAGGGAGATAACAGTTCGAAAGGAAAATCACGTTTGTATGGGAAAACAGTCTAGGAGGTAAGAGTAATCACAGTGGATCTATTGGACAAGATAAGTGCCTATAGACCCTGCTCAACTTGTATATCTCCACACTGTTGCCGAAAGTGATCCCGGGAAGCTCCAAAGCATACCACATTTCAGGCACTGTCGTGCAGGTTGGGCCCTTGATGATTCTCTACGAATTTCAACCTGTAAATCGCTTGATTGCTTTAGAAACTCATCTGTCAAATTTCTGATATTACGGTTGTCCATGGATCGCCTCACAACATAAATTAAATAACATAAATATCAAATTACATAAATCACTTCCGATTGTGAACTTGACGTGAACGAGCTGTGTCTTCCCTATAAATTATTTTCCTATTTCCAAATTATTTTATCTCGTGCTAGGAAGGAATTGGAACCTTGGATATTGGACGGAAACTCTATCGCTTCAGTAGGTATGTTACATCCTTCTCACCGGCTTAGATCGCCCCCGGAAAGACCAGAGATATATTTCTCCTTGAATTTCTTCATTAAATTCCATCAAAATGTTGTACCTACAAGCGAAATACTTCTGAACAAACAACGCGGAACACAAGGATCGATAAGAAAGTTCCATACATGCAGCATGAGTTGATGAGCGAATTTTCAAAGAATGATTCTAACCGATTTGGTGGGTGATTCTTATAGGAAATTTCACGCTGATTCCGAATATATCATTTTTGCATTATACTAAAATTTTGAAGCCATTGCAAAAGCTTCATTTTCTTCGAAATGTTGAGATAATATATCAGGGAAAGGCTGTCAGTCGGATATCTACTGGGAAGGTAGGCCCCCGCATGGTAGACTCGATGCCCTAAAATCGAATATTGGCTCTCGATCAAGCTACGAATATGGTTCAGGTCTGAACGTTTGGCACCAATATACTCTCAATGTATTTGAAAAACTGCGAATTAAAAAATAAATGTTTTTTTAAGATTTTGTCGTTGTTTTTGCGTGCTCAAAAACACTCACGAAATGATCCAGTACGCCATAAACAAATGAATGGGAAAAGAATACTGTAGGTAAGTAATATCACTTGTAGTCAAATCCTAAATGAGCTGCTTTTGGTGATGGCAGATGGTTGGTCTCACGGGAATGGGGAACCGAGGATCTCGCTAATGGACGTCCCTCATCAAGCGCCCTGAGAATTTTTAAACGTTTTTATAGCCGAGCTCTGAACGACCGATGAAAACACCTCTGCCACAGTTTCCGAACTACGGTGGCGACGCGATGGCAACAACACTGTTGATAAATGGTCCGTTATTTGGGATTCTGACTCCATAAAGCCAAGTGCGCACTCCAAGATGATTGAGGGCTGAGTATCCGGAACAAATGGAAGTTTTCCCGGTGTTCTCTTTCAGAAAATGAATCATACTTTACCGAAGAATCCCACAGAGTGAGTGGAAGAGCACCGAATCAACTTCATTCTCTTCATTTATTCTCGACCATTTACCCACATTCATCCCTCACACGCTGAGAGAAATATCTCTCAATCTCTTTGCAATACCCAATTTCTATTTATGAATGTAGATGTCCATATTTGCTTTATGTCGTACATCAGTTTCCTCATCCTTAAACTGAATTCCCTGATGGAGGGTGGCCCTAAGTCACGCCTTGGATGGAATGTTGTTTGCTGTAAGCTGCGAGTGCGCCTGAAGTTTTCAGTATGTCTGTGATATATAAAATGTCTTGGAAAGAAATTGGAGCTATGTATTGATTGTACCCGAAAATGTTGGTAGATGAATTATTTTGAACTCCTTTATCTTATATATTTTGAACTTATATATTTTAGTTATATTTTGAACTTTATCTGCAGATTCTTGAAAATTGAAAAGTCCCATTCGTGCAGCATGAGTTGATGAGCGAATTTTCAAAGAATCATTTTAACCGATTTGGGGGTGGTTTTTATAGGAAATTTCGCGCTGATTCCGAATATACCATATGTTCCTATGTTTATGATGGCAAATTACACAAAAAATCTCAAAAAACGCTTTTTTTTTTTTTTTTTTTTAGCGATTTTTGACTCTAAACGTTCAAAATTTGAACCCTTGGAGTACTACAAAAATTCTGGCCAACGAACTCATCCTTTCTTTTGATATTATTGACATTTTGACATTTTTTCGGATTTTTAGCTCGATTCCTTGGTCAGATATCGTCTGGAGTGACACATATATAAATATATATAATATATATATATATACAGATAAAAAGTGTTACATTTCAGGAATAGTTTTAGAATGGCCTGAAACAGAATTGCATGCAGCAAATTTCCAAACATTTTCGTGATTTAAATTTCAATAAGTAGCTTCATTTTTTTCGAAGATTCGCTAAAAGTTCCAATCATGCAGCATAAATCTATGAGCGAATTTTCGAGAGTTATTTAAGCCAATTTGGTGGGTGATTCTTATAGAAACTTTTCCCCTGATTCCGAATATACCAAACGTTCCTATGTTTCAAGATGGTAGTTGTTACAAAAACCTCAAAAAATACATTTTTTGACCTTTCAATTCCGAAATTTGACTCCTAAGAGTACCCCAAAAATTTCAGCCAACGATCATCCTTTCTCTTGTAATTTTGACATTTTGAATTTTTCAGATCGATCCTAGCTTCAGATATCGTCTATAATAAATATTTTATGTAATTATGAATGTGTTAAATTTCAGGAATCGTTTTAGAATGGACTGAAACCTTCAAAAACGTTGCATGACTAAAATTTTGGAGCCATCGCAATCGGTGCATTTCCAAGTATTCTGATCCTTCCATTTATCAACAGGTTCTTACCAATCCAAAAAATTATAATTATGTGCATATTCGTCACTTCGTGAAAACACGTAAGTGCACATTGGACTGGAACTTTGAGCTGATCCGCAGTTTCACTCTGGTTACTCCTACTCTTTTATGTTTGTTGAATATTTTTCGTGAATAACGTATTTGTAAATACGTACATGTTTCCGCCAAGTTGAGTGGACGTATTGAATCAGTTAGTGGAAATTTCACCTACATTGGTAGAATAGTTCCGATTTATGCATATGAAAACAAATTCCAAGTTTGCGCATGCGCAGTAGCTATTACTGGTCCAATTATTGTGACAAAATTCAAAGCCGATCAGGAACTAAGAAGTCGTAGTTTCAGGAAATTCATGTTTGTGCATGCACACACGCTACTAGTGGTCCGAGGGCGCTGATAGGGAACCGTCCAGGGGATACCTCGCAGATACCTCGAAATTTCATCAAAATTGGACCACAATGTTGTACAGTTTCGACCAGGAAAAGGAATTGCCACAGACAGACACAGAGCCAAAATTGTTCAGATAGCTGTTAAAACGCGAAAATGCAAGTAGAAACATGTTGATTTTTGAGTCGTTTTCACTTCTCGCGCAAGCTACCTACTTCCGCTTCGGTAGTAAGGAAGCAATATACCCGAAACTAGACAAAAAGCCCTAATTTGTTTTGAGGATAAAACCTCACTGTTTTCAGGAGTTGAGGGGGTTTTGTTTCATTATTTTCAATACGGAACCTTTGGAATAGAGCACGAGAAACATGTTTTCAACCCCCTCTCTAAATTTATTGTTGAATGTTCTAAGGCCCACCTATTAAGTACCGGCGTTTCAGGAACCTACGTAGAAACCTTAAATCGGATTTTAAAAAACCGTCCTTCCGCTCTAGGCGGTACTTTTGC
The DNA here is from genome assembly GCA_030264115.1 of Lygus lineolaris. NCBI lineage: Eukaryota > Metazoa > Arthropoda > Insecta > Hemiptera > Miridae > Lygus > Lygus lineolaris. The sequence continues at coordinate 14,237,042 of JAEMON010000001.1, read as the reverse complement.
CCATCGAATTAAAAGGCATTTCTAATTCGATGCTATTGTCCTAAAAGTTGTTGACTAAAATTGATACCGTTGTGTAATAATTTGCAGCGTTCTTTCAGTGTTTCATTAATTCAGTCACCCAATGTTAGCAGCAGAAACCAACGTTGGAAGTGCACTTTCCAGTTGATACTTTCAGTATTTTTATTTGATCAGGATTTTACGCTACTATCATACATCGTTGTATCACAAATACAGCAGAAGTTATTACGAGCCAAAAGGACCTTTATTTTTCCTCCTATGACGAAACCACTACCCACAACTCGTTCTTCTTCACAGGTGACGCATTTCAAAGGCTCCTTGGGAGAGTGAATCAGTTCCTCTTTTCACAGCCCCTTCCAAAAAAAATGAGAATAAAAAATGAATTGCGGCTATCAAAGTCACTTTTCCTCATTTTTCAGGGGATTATCCCAGTGTAACAGAACATCTACTATGAATATTCATTACTGGATCAGTATTTCATCCCTTTATTCCCGACCATTTCAGAGGATGGGTCTTAAAAAAATTAGACGACCTCACCTTTGGATCATCTTTCCTGCCTCCCACCCCGCCTCTTCTATCTCGAGTACTTTATCCCGTTGTACCACTCTTTGTTACTAGAGTAAATGAGCCCGCTTCCACGGCCATTCGTATTAAAGTCTGTATCATTTACTTGTTCCTCTGACTGAATAAATCCTTGAATTCCGTGGCGAGTTATTAATTGTCGGGTAGGATTACAAAGCGGCTTTTCAGAGGTTCGTGAAAGGGGGAGCTTCAAATAATAATTGTAGCTAGTATGACTGGGCTGTGGTAGGGATAAGGCCGATGACTTAACGATTTCTCCCGTCTCAGGGGCAATCTGAGGGCTGTCCTTTCAGTTAATGCGCATCTCCCGTCTGTTGTTCGTTCAATCCACGAGGAATTAAGACGGATCGAATAGTGTTGTAAGAGAATTCAAGAGAGTGGTTTCTGAGATCCCAACTCTTCATTGCTCATCTCATCCCCCATCAGAACCGATCCGTCAACAAAGATTTGCCCGGGTTGATATTCTAGGGATGGTAACCACTAGTTTGCCGACTCGATAGTGATGATCTCGATCTGGTATTTCAGATGCAAATTATCGATATTTTTGATCGCCCTTGAAACCTACAATAGTCTCTCGGTTCCACGCTATTCTTGCTCGTTTGTACCTTTGAAAACGTTCAAGTTAAAGTTGACAAATCATGACAATTTCCCATTCAACTGATGGTGATAACTGATAATTTTACAGACCAAACCGTCTAGCCTTTTGCGATCGGTGTTTGATATTTTTGTTTTGAGTATGAAGTTCCAGTCATGTACTATGGTCTAATGAGCGATTTTCCAAAGAAGAATCACGTTCCAGCTTTTTTCAGCAATTCATTTTTTCAAATATTGTTGGACTGCTTTTACACAGGTTAGGGGGCTGTCCTCAGGTATTGACCTATGAAATCTGATCAGAATTATTTGAGCTTGTTGATGTTTAAATAGTGTCTATGTTGTGGTCAGTTTCCACAAAACATTTGTTAGTGTCTTTTGACCCCTCAAATTCGACCCCTGTGAATCCTCCAAAATTACTGAACTTAGCTTTCTTTGGCATATTGGGGCCAATTTTGATTCTTAATACAGTTTCTATGGACATTTGTTAGACAGTTCCTCATGCAATAAAACCATTTTTGATTAATTCTGGAATTGAGATCTGATTCAGAATACTCTAAAATGGATTTCCGTGAAGAAAATGTTGCAAATTCTATGTTGCTAATATTCTACACCTATTACAAAAGGCTATCAATGGAGGGGGGTTTGGTCACTACCTATCCCTACACGATCGTACGTCAAGCATTAATCGAACAAGACTGCTTAGAAGAACTTTTGAAAAATCCATCAGGGCATGTAACTTTCGCAAATAATGAGCCTGACGTCTTCGCCAGCTGAGCCAGCGGGCATGTCTCTGCTTTCCCCTCCAGTGATTTCTCCCTTCTCGCTACAGTTTTCCGTTTCGGGATTTTCGAATGAGGATTATCGCGGGGTTCAACCCGTCAAAGGCAGGCTCTCTGTCAAATGCTTTTCGTCATCCCCCACTGCCGTTCTCTTGCCTTCCGTTCCGCAACCCCGTCACAACTAACACCAAGGATTCCGTCCGGGTCGTCGGATTTGACCGATCCATCTTGCTCTCGCGGGTTTTCCTTCTTGCTCTTCCTTTCGTCCTGTCAGTCCTTGATGATTAAACGAACCCCCCGCCGTGCTCTGCTGCCGACTCATTGTCTGGCAAGTTCCGGGCGTTTTTGTTTGAGAGCGTTTACGCATCGCAATTTGTCAAGTTATCCCCTAGTCCCGTCAATTACCATGATACATCATTAAAGCGCCGAGACATGGTACGGAAAGCTGATCTTCACTTACCGTGTTCAACAATGCGGCGTAAAGCAAACTTGGTACGTGATACCGGAGGGGGGGGGGGGGGGGGGGGGGGGGGGGGGGGCTTAGACAAATGATTGGACGATGTTGGATTAAATTCGGAAATACGCTTTAAAAAGTTTCAATAATAAAATAACTCAGTATGACTTCATGACCGATTTTCAAAGAACCAATTCTCCTAATATTTTCTTGTTTTAAAAAGTGATTCGTTACTTTAAAATCTACTCTGAATAATATTTAGAGGAAGTTTCTCATTGTTTTTCATAATACTTGTTCTTTTAGCGAATTTTCGAAGAAAATGAAGCTATTGCTATGGCTTCAAAATTTTAATAATGCAAATTTTTGAAAATTTTCTGAAATTCCTGAAATTTAACACTTTTTCCTAGTATATATGTATTTACATATATATTTATATGTTTATATATGTGTCATTCCAGACGATATCTGACCAAGGAATCAAGATAAAAAATCCGAAAATTTTTGGAGTACTCCAAGGGGTCAAATTTTGAAAATTTAGTTTCAAAAATCGCTAAAAAACACGTTTTTTGAGATTTTTTATGTAAATTACCATCTTAAACATAGGAACATATGGTATATTCGGAATCAGCGTGAAATTTCCTATAAGAATCACCCACCAAATTGGGTATAATGATTCTTTGAAAATTCGCTCATCAACTCATGCTGCATGAATGGAACTTTTAACACCTTTTTTGATAATGGTGTGTTTGCGTCGGTTGCTCACAATTTTACTCATAATTGCCTAACGAAATGAGTGTCTGGAGAGGTTGATTCCGAATTCACGTACTTACCTAGATTTCAATAAGTTGTCATAATATACGCTGTAGGACGGACAGTAATAAATAGTAGGTAGGTGTAGGTAGTACGTAGAATGGTACCTACATGCTTGTGATTATATTCTATGTACCTGGAACTTATATAAATAATCGCGACACAGGTAATTCTATGCAATTGGTACTTACCCATACTTCAAAAGATATGTAGGTAAGTATCTATGAATGAACATTATAGTCAACCAATAAAAGTCAATCTATGTAATAGTCGTCATTTTGTTAACTGTAAGAAAGGTACCTACCTACTACCTAGCGGGTTCTACGACCTACTCACAACTGGAAACACAGGCAATCTACTTAGTTATTACAGCCATAATAAACTCTAAACTTACCTTGATTTTGATGAAAAGTAAGTGGTGATTGATGACCGAGATTATTGATCAACATAAAACTGTCAACACTAACTTCACTACCAAAACAAACGAAGTACCTGACCTATATCAATCTATCTCTTTCAGAAAACACACCTATTTAGGTGTCTCTCTGAAAAAGATAGAAAACGCAAAGATGGCAGCCGAAAATCTTTTTCAGAAGTTACTGAATCACTCTTCTATGGATGCTATTAGAATCTCTTTTGCCAAAAGAGATAGTCACTGCTCTTAGACTATCTTTTTCGGCTTCGGGAATAGAATGAATGCCCCCTGAATTCATTTCATCAATAATTTATTGCTGGTAGTTGAAATAATATTAACATAACATAATTGATTAATTAACATACTAAGTACATGGAGTATTTCAGTTGCACATAATAACATTTCTTCCAACTCCAAAAATAGCAGAGAAAATGAGGCATTTATATGATGAAATGTGAAATGAAATTATGTCATATGAAAACAAATTAACATAAATAATGATGAAAATGATACTGGGAACTGTGAAAATCGAGCGTTAGAGTTGATCCATTTCTTAATAGCTCATCGTGGCCACATTTCAGTAGAAATGGCAGATATGTGTAATAATAATTTACATAGATATATATAAATAGATATAGAGATATTATTAAGGAAATGACAGAAAACTATGGTACACATCCTCATACTCCTTCTATCTAATATCTACTGATTTATGTCCGGGTATTATGACGATTGTGCACTAACAGCGTCGATTGCATGGAATCAAATGGATCGATTGGAATGATAGGTGTCCTCTCCAACGACCATCCTTTCATTCAAATAGAGGTTTCGTTATGTAACACTGTATAGAGATTATAATTCAATACACCATTTTACGTCCACTCCTACTTTGTCCATTACTCAATTATCACAGATGAAATTGCCTGCTTTACATTCTGGAAAATTGACAAAGTATCCTTATCCCAAATGTTTACAACTTGGCACTGTGCCATTGAAGTGAGGTTATGATGCGATAGTCCGAATCCACCGATTCTTTGAATATCGTCCGCTGGTAAAAGGTGACCATAATTAATTTGAATTCAGTTTGTTTATTCAATTTCGAGGCCAATTCGTGCAAAACTCTTTCAACATGACCTAATGTTGATTCACACTACGAGTATTTGGTTCACTCTTGTCTACCTGAAATTTATGAGCGTTTTTCGAAATGTTTTGAAGGCCGAGTGCGGAGATATCTGCTGAGGAGGAAAAATACTGGGCTCAAGTCGCGAGAATAGACATTTCAAGCTCACTGTATCAAGAGAGTCTTTAATTACGTTTATTGAGGTTTTTAATTACATTTGGCACAAGGTAGGTCGACCCCCCCCTGCTCTTTGGTCTCAGATCAATGCTCACCACCCACCCATACTTCCCCGAAGAGTAAAGCCAGAGCCCAATAAAGTCACGGAACCGAGAGAAACAGTTTAGGAAATGGTGACATCTGACCGTATTTTCAGCAGCTGGTTTCACTTCAGTTCACTTAAGTTTCACTTTCATTCTTCAACTTGTATTCATCTTCGTTCATTTACTTCGGCGCTACCTAACCTTTCATTGCTATAAACCTTTGCAAATCCTTCAAAACTTATTTTAATAGTATGTATTTTTACGTATAGTCTGGTCATACTCGTACTTATGCGGCGTGTCAAAGGTAATTTATTGGAGCATTAGAGAACGGATTCCCGTAATTTTGTACGTTTCAGCCACAACTACAACTTATTAGATACAACAAATAATACTACATTCCAAATGTACAACATTAATTTGAATTTCGAATCACTACAAACTCTACTGAGCATTTTGTAGTTTGAACTCAAAAGTTTCCAACTAACAGGTCCAGTTCAAAGAATATTCAGTTTAGGAATATACGATTCGAATATTCACGAGGTCGAAAGTTGTACCCATAATTGAAAAGTTCCATTCATGCAGCATGAGTTGGTGAGC
>JAEMON010000001.1:14204397-14216087 GCA_030264115.1 Lygus lineolaris | reverse complement strand
CCCCCCCCCCCCCCCCCCCCGTCATTTACCGCGAAATTAATTTCACGAGATGTTCCAAACATTCCTTATTGTTCAAATTTATTACATTGAAAATGAGTAGGCAACTTCTCTCATCAAGCAGATCTTCAAAATCCTTATCGTCCTATAAGTTGTGAGCGAGTTCAAATTATGAAATGGCTATCATCTCCCTTTGTTCTAATCTCATATAAGTCCACAACACTGTGGGAATAGACTTTCAGACACTGAAGTACGGTAACTCTTGAAAAAAACTATTGATGTAATACTTCAAATCTGCCCAGCTCTGATGGAATAAGTTTGCTTGAAGTCAACAGTTGTATTGCCGACGTAGGAGCCATCCATCGCTTCGTATGGTTAAGTCCGATTCACAGAAAGGTATAGATTCGTAATTACATAGTAAGTAAGGTAAGTTAAAATTTTGTAACTGGCCGAAGAATTCCTAGTCATCCATATTCTACATTAATGGATGCCTGCCGAGTTTCACTTTCCCCAGCCCACATGAAAGGTGAAAATAAAGCATTGCAATCAGCACAATATCCAAATTCTGGTACACCATAAAATGGTTCTCTTGAAAAGATTATCAAGTTTCTTACATACCTATGTTGAGTACGACGATCCGGCCTTAGGCCTAGTCAGATGTCCAATAGAGGGATGGACAAACATTTTGATAATGTGTTTATAACACTTGATTAGTTCAGAGCTAATATTTCGACGGCCTGAGCAAAATATTTGCTTAGTCAGAAATATTAGGTTTCCTCCCCAATGTGTCTTATCTCTCGAGGTAAGGGTAACTATAAAATTCTGGGCGTTCTATTTCGAGTTGTTTCCTCTCGGAACAGCTCCTGGGGTCTTGAATGAGTCGCGCTGTCCAGCGGACTCTGCTTTCGCCTTCCCATCAAGCTTGGCCATCTCCTCAAGGTCTCATCTCTTTCCTCCTTCTCGATGGATGATGGCATCCCTCCCCCTCATTTCGCATGTACAGCCGTCTTCGCTCATCAGCCAACAGGTCGATTGGGATCATTCCCGCAATTACCTGTGCTGCTGGAGCCGAAACTGTCCGGTATGCACTGCATATCCTAAGCGCCCCTCTTCTTCGCACGGCTTCCATCCGTGAAAGGTACTTCTGGAACCTCAGCGCCTCTGCCCAGATCTTAGCTCCACATAGCATTACGGCATCTGCCGTCCTCATCACCAGCCTCCTCTTGCCGGAGGATGGTCCTGCAGTATTGGCCATGCGTCTGCAGATTAGCTACCACCTTTGCCGCTTTATCTGCTGCCTCGCAGATGTGCGCCCAAAAGGAAAGTTTCCTATCTAGCATCACCCCTAGGTACCCTATGGCCTTGGATGTCAGTATGTTGTGGTCGCCGACATTTATTGAGATGTTCCTCTCAATTCTCCTGGTGATGAGGAGTACGATCTCGTCTGTCTTTCAGACTGCCAGAGACAGAGATCTAGACTCCAACCATCCCACTATGCGTCTCATGGCCTGATTCAGCTGTTTTGCTTCTACCGTCTGAGCTGTTATTATAGCAATCAAGTCATCTGCGTATCCTATTAGGAAAACCCTGTCAGGCATCTCTATGCGTAGGATCTCATCATAATTGAAGTTTCAGAGATCCGCTCCAAGTGCAGATCCCAAGTGGGCTGCGCCTGTGGTTATTCTCTTCTTCTTCTTCTTTTTTTTTTTTTTTTTTTAATTCCCTCTTGCGTCTCATAGATCAGCCACCTCTCTGAGAGGTAGTCCTGTAAGACCGCATACAGGTATGTAGCTAGCTGAAAATTGTCCCTTCAGAGCACGTAGAATGTCTCGCCATCTGGCCGAATTAAAGGCATTTCTAACGTCCAGCGTGACAGCCATACACAGGTTCCTAGTGTAGTGGTTTCCTGTGTTTACAAACTTTGCAGCTACAACTACCTCCCTCACTGCATCCACTGTGGACCTTCCCACCGTAAAACCGTATACTGTCGAGGTGATAGCCCTCCCTGCGTCTACTACCGTATCCAAGGTTCTTCACTTCAGTAACTTCTCATAGAGCTTCCCGGTTGCGTCTGGGACACTGTGCTGGGATCTCCTTTCCTTTTCCTAATAAGCACTAGCTTAGCTTGCTTCCACTGCTCCTGGAATGTACCCTCTGTGGGGCACGCATTGTACATGCCCATCAATACGTCCGGGTGGGTCTGGGCTACCAGTTTCAGAATCTCTGCGGTGATCGGGGGGGGGGTCTTTAACTTTAGGTTTATCACAACTGTTGGAAAGTCAAAAACGGCAGAACGACTGTTGTAACAAGAGTTGTGAGAAATTATCGAGTTGGTCCTCGATGTATCGATTGGCAACGATGTATCGATTGTAAATGTCAAGGAGAAAGGAAGAAAACATGATAAATAATGGTTAAAATCACTAAAAATTACCACAACTTGATGTATCACGCTAGTAACTTAATACAAACTCTCAAATTATCGCCAGTAAATGATGATAAATCCAAGATAACTTGATTCAGTCACCTAACCTCATCTCGACAAATCTTCTCACCACCTCCCGAGGTAGTCACAAGCTTGTTCACAGTGGACAGCTTTTGTCGATGTTGCTTGGTTACAGAACACCTCGCTTGCAACACATGGCGGCGTTTATCTCCAAGTTACGAACTCAACTTTTGTTACCAACGGTTGTTTTACTTACAGAACACCCCCTGGAGCCTTCTTATTCCGCATGGAGATGGCTACTTTTATCAGCTCGTCTCTCTCAAAGAGCGGTATAGTGTTGAGTGGTTGACTGGTCCCCGATCTTCCACATCATGCCTCGGGAAAAGCTCCTCTATAATCCTTGACTTCCAATCTGAGAGGTGGAGTCCGTCCCCTGATTTTTTGGAGCACCAGCTTGTAACCCAAACCCCAGGAATCGTTCTCAACATCCTCGCACAGATCCTCCCACTTTTGTGCCTTGCTCCTTACTATAGCAATCTTCATAGTGCGCTTCACCATCCTGTACCGCTCGTTCTTGAGTTAGAAGTCTGACGAATCTCGCCTGGCTCGTTGAGCTAACCTCCTGTGTCTAAAGCAATTCTTCCGTAGCTCCGCTATCGAACCTCGTTACACCGATAGGCAGGGCGCCCACATTGCTCTTTTCTTTGGCATGGCCCTTGCATGCCCTGGTCACCAGTCCCATGGTTGCTGCAAACCGCCGCAATACGCCCACTGGTTGCTCTGCTCTGCGGTTGCTGATTACCTAAGGCTCTGAAGCGTATGGTTCATTGTAAAAGCGGGATGCAGTGCAGTCTGCAGTAGTGAAAACTGAAGCAAGAATATCAGATACCTATAATTACATAGGTTCCTACTACATAATCTATAAAAATTAATTTGACTGAGGTGAAATGCTGAACATAAATGAAGACACATTTAAAGGAATTATTCAATAAAAATTCATTGAATGCTCGAATGAACGCCCAACTCGAATTTGTATTACATCTTACATGTATTTTCTCAACTGCATGGGATTGAGTTCACTGTACCTTCTCATTGCTCTCGAATCCTGTGGTTTGGTAATGAAATGCACCTAGAATGTGAAACTGTCGAGTAGTAGACTGCACTTTTATTATGACTCGATGCGATGGCTTGATTGTTTGTATAGCATTATATTACTCAAAATGTATACAGTTCATTCACCTATTTATTTGAATACCGACGTCCGGTTTCCAGGTTTATGTATGCCTCTACCGGCTTTTTCATTCAACTCCCGTTCATAACAGATATCACTTATGTAAACCACATCCTCTCTTTGTACCGCGCTTCGCTATTTTTATCTCCCTGTAAGTCTACAATTTTCTGTTTTTAGGGACAACTCCGGCTTTCTGGCGAGTTTCTTTCTGGGTAAGCGCGAATAACGCCAGAGTGTATCTCGAAAGCAGACGGGGTTGGGAATAATAATTATTGCCGCAACGAAGGGTGGGATGCCTGAGCCCCAAAGCATTTAAAGCACGCAATTGCTGGATACAAAGCAACGATGTACATACGTTAACTACCCACATTTTTTGTATTGTCGTTGAATGGATTACAGTGATTCATTCTAACATTCCTATTCTCAGTGTCCGAGTTCTCCAGGCTTGAGGTTTATGTAATGGGCTTTGTTCATAGGTTAGAAATACTCATTTCTGATTCAGCGCCCTCAAAACCCATTAAAGCTACTGTTCAGCTGAAAGAAATCGTTTTGGCTGATTAAGGAAGAGAACCGAAAGTAGAGATGCCCGATTTAGTACATGCATTCAAATAAATATATCCACCAATTTAAAATGAGCACATGATACTATCCTCCGTAAATTAATTGGGGACAGTCTAGAGTCTCCACTCCACAAATAATGAAAATTTCATCAAAATCAGATCAAATGTTCCGGTTTTTGAAAGCTTCTTAAGCAGGTTTCAGCACTGTCGGATCAATAGCTGTCTCTGCGCTTGCTCTAACGTGAATTTCCTGAAACATTCCCTTCAACAAGACAGTTCGGTAGGTAACATTCGGTCGTGACAGGTTGAACAAATTTCGAATCTTGAACAAGTCACATTCAAATCAAGTAGAGAATAAATAAGTTCCCAGATCAGCTGAGTGGAAAATTGAGCTTGGATTAGCGGAGGTAAAAATTAAGCTCCCAGGTCGGCTGAGGTAAATACACTGCCAAGGATATGTCACAGAAGCTTCCTCGTGGCCATCGCAGTATTTCACCATTAAATTTTCAGAAAACTAGAAATGACCGGTTCGCCATGCTCATGTCGATAGAATGCAGGGCAACCAAAAATTAAAATATCTTTATTTTTGGAAAATACAAAGCACGGGGGCAAAAAAGATTTAAACCCGCCATTTAACCTCACGCAACGGCTAAAATTCGCCAGAAAAACGGCGTTTCTCTGAATTCGGCGCTTGCGCAATAGATTACTGATCCAAATTCATGGACAGACAGACACGAAACCAAAATTGTTCAGGAGGCCCTGAAACACAAAATGCGAGTGGAAATTTTGATATTGAGGCACAAAAATTTTTTTCATTTCGAAAGTGAAAACAAAGCTTCCGCTGCTGTGCAGACTCGGAAGCGAAACAAGTCCGAGGGGGTCACATAGGGCAGTCCTCCATATAATTAAAAATTCCCATTCATGCAGCATGAGTTGATGAGCGAATTTTCGAAGAATGATCTTAACCGATTTGGTGGATGATTCTTATAGGAAATTTCATTTATTAAAAATCTAGTTATTGACTAAGGGTAGTGATTGAGATTCATAGAATATACTAAAACTTAGAAACATGCAATTTTTCTTTGAGACTAGTAGCTGTTTGAAACTGACAATTTTGGGTTCGACTAGTACCTACTATTTATATTTACTTACTTTAGCAATTTAGAATATACATTGGACAATCCTTTAACATCTCTCTTAAAATTAATACACTTATCTTCATTTAATCATATAGGCTACTTCCTTAATTTTTCGTTTTTCAAAATTGGATTCTAAACAACAAATTTTTCAGTTATTAGTTACTGTTGGAGTGTGTTTTGTAATAGCTATGTGTTTTGCCAAAGCTGTAGGGTAATTTTCAGTAGTTGGGTTTTGGCTGTTCTTCTCTATTGCTTTTAAATTATCACGGATGTGGCCTTTCATTCTTTCAATGCCTAATTGTTTAGTTTCACCATAATATTGACCATCACAACATGGCACCTAATTTCATAAACTATATTACTTATTTCATTTTTGTTAAGTGGGTCTTTTAATTTAGTGAACGAGTTTTTGTTTTTGTTTTTAGTGTTATTATAAAAAGCTATTTTCATATTTTTATTGTAAGAATTTACTTTTTTCTTTATCTGTTCCTATGTACCTGAGTGAAGCAAATTTAGGTGTTGTAGAGTTGGCAACACTAGTGTTGTTAGTTCTAGCGAGCTGTGTCATTGTGGATGTATTTTGAGAATATTTACTATTTCTATTATTATTAATGGTTATGTAGATAATTTTCTTTATTAATTTGATTGGATATTGGTTAGATAGCAGTACTGTTTTTATTTCTTCTATGATTCTATTGTGAAATTTTTGGTCATCTAGATCAAGTCTTCTTTTCAGTAAGTTTTTGGCGGTATTAAATTTATAATGGAAAGGTTGATGTGATTGGAAGTTAATAATGCGGCCTGAATAAGTTGTTCTATGATAATAGTCAGTGATACCGCTTTACAGACAGTGTACAGTGTACTGTACAGTGTACAGTGTGTTGTTTTATGATTTTAATATCTAAGAATGTTATGCTGTTATGTTCTTCTAATTCCATTGTGAAACTCATATGTGGACTGCGAAAAGAATTGAACTCTTGTAATAGGGGTAAATGCGCCTTTGTCTGCTCTAAGTATGAGAATATTGGAATTCTGTTTTGTGAAAGGCTTGGTTTTTTGTTATTCTTGCTTAGTAATTAATTAAATGTTCATTAATTTTGTTTATTAAGTTTTAATGTTTATTAATGTTAATTAATCAATTAAATGTTTATTAATTTCCATAAGTATTTAATAGCTCATAAATTTTAACAATAATTGGTTATTTTTTCCTTTCGAAAATCGCGCTACTCTCATTCACAGTTTTCTAAACGGCCTTGTAATAAATTACCAACCACAGACCCCCTCCTATCATTCTTATCAATTCTAAAGACACTTGTAATGTTTAGTAAAGCCATTTTGTTTGTCAAAAGTCAGTAGTATCTCCTCACTCGTTTATTTCACACAGTTGATACACTTGTTGTATAAACTAAATTCCTTATTTACCACCTTTGAGAATACTTCAGACTAACATGTAACTATTTAATGTATATTCATATATTATTAAGTCACTTATTTCGTTTTCTCCAGTCCATGGTTTGTACTTGCTCAACAGCATTTTCACACCTAATGTTCTTTAGTTGTATGATTCCACATATTCTTGTTTCTCCTGTAGATTGCCCATGACTAGGACCCAGACCCTGGGAGAAACGTTGGGAAGTAAAAACCGTCAAAATCAAGTCTGGTTTGGTCATTTCAACTACCCTGCCTGTTATCATCACTAGACATAACACCACTCCATTATATACCTATATATATGTATGTTTGTGTGTGTGTGCATTTAAAAAAGTGTTTAATTTCAGGAACCGTTTCAGAATGATCTGAAATGGATTTCCATGAAGGAAATTGTCAAAAATTTGCATTATTTAAAATATGAATCCATTGCAATAGCTTCATTTTCTTAGAAAATTCGCTAATTAAGCTTCCAGATCAGCTGTACACCATGTAGTAACATGTACGGTGAACAGCATCATCTCACCTCATCATCATTTTTTCACCTGCTTTGTAATTTAATATGTATATCATGTCCCTGCCACAACTTGGCTGACTTTTTCTTTCAATTTGTTGACCATTACAACTCATATCGAATTGTAAGTTGGGTTGGGAAACAGTTTATCAACATTTCTTCTTTGCCAGTCCTTTTGTAGCGAATTTTCTAAGGAAATGGCTTCAAAATTCTAGTTATGCAAATAATTTAAAATTGTCTCCATCGGCATCTGTTTCAGACCATTCTAAAACGATTCTTGAACCTCCTGACTCTTGTCCTTCTTTCGTGACATGGGGGTGTCGTGTTCTTTCGTGACAACGCGTTTCATTCCAGGATCCAACATGTTGTTTATTATTGACAGTACGGACAGATGCCCAATTACATGCGTTAGTATATTAATCAACCCACTGTGCAGCATACGGGCATCACCGCATGTGCACTAGTTGTTCCATAATATATGCTGAATTTGTTGTTTGACAACTGTAATACACGGGTACCTATGCACTCTGGTGAGCAAACTCTCAACTAAGAGCTGAGTGTAATCTTCGCTACCGAACGAAAATGTGTAATTGAATTCCTCTTGCTGCACCCCACACTGAAGAGACCTTAAAAAAAATAAAAGTAATAACTCGCGAAGTTTTTATTTTTCCGCGGAAAGAGGAGTTAGTGATGGAGAAGGAGAGGATGAGAGGAGGGGATCAAGTGAGGGCATATTTTATCGGAATACGTTAATACTGAATCATAAATAAGCTGCAAAAGAGGGAGAGACGACGGAATAACGGTGCCGCCGGATTAGGGGAGGGTTTTGAGTGGTTTATATTTTTGTCACATTCTGGGCGCATGTGGGAACTAACAAGCGAGGTTCTGTTTCCTACCTCTACCCTGGCCCTTCTGCCTTTTAGCTTCCCTCTTACACTCTCTATGATTTCCATAACAGTTTTTCCTTTTCACCCCGCTGGCCGCATCACGGGAATCTCTACTTTTTCCGCTCCTTCCCGCTGAATACGAGAAGAATTTCCTGTAGTGAAAAACTTATTTTCAACCCCGATATTCCAAAGCTCTCACAATCGACCTCAATATTTTTTCAAAATGGAATCTTTGAAGAATGAACTCGATTTATGTTTACTAATGATGTTGAAGCTGATCGAATGTTGAATTCAGCATTCAACAAGTTTCCTTCGCTCTCGTATTCAATCGAGAGCCCGCATTGCACCTGACGTATGTCAATTCTGGTGGTCAACAAATCAATTCAGATCCACTAGAACGAAACCCTTGGGACGATCTTGAAGGCAAAATGGTTGGGCATCGAAACCCAGTTTCGACCGTTAACCCGACATTTCAGGGACATGCGTGGATTCGTCTCGGTCCTTCCCTCTGGGGACCTGTTTCGGCTGTATGAGTACTCGTCCCGGAACTTCATTTCGAAACCGTTGGTCTCGTCCTCGACCTGTACTTTTTGAAGTGGGTGAAAATAAGTAAGATAGGCTCATTCTAATAAATATATTTATTTTTAGAATTTCGCTTTTTTGGGCCATAGCTTTCTTGTATTCAGAACATGATTGTAAAGATCATTTATAATTTTGGATTAAACGTTGTTGCATGTGCAGTGCAGTATCATTCAAACTAAAATAAGATTCAAATCAGAAATTTTAGACGTACATATTTTACTAAATAAGTATAAAAAACGTCTGCCAAGTTGGGTGGGCCGTATAGCAGCATAACATAAATAACATGAACGTATAGAATCATATTTCACCGAAATTGGTAAAATAATTCCGGAGTTATCCCTATGACCACGAATTTCAAGTTTCAAGTTTCAAGTTGCGCATGTGGAGTAGCTATCGTGATGAAATTCATACGTAATTGGCTAGGAGTCTGCCCCCAACTATCCTCAGAAACAGCGGTATCTATCCATCATAGGAACTGAGAAATCGTAGTTACAGAAAAATACATGTCAAGTTTGCGCATGCGCAGTAGGTATAACGGATCCAATCGTGACGAAATTCGTGCGTAATTGTCGGCACCTAACTACCTCCCGAATTTGAGCGAAACCGATCCATTAGGAAGATGAACATTTGTTTCAGGAAATTCACGTTTACGGATGCGCACACGCTAATATTGGGCCCACGGAAATGAAATCTGGGGACCTTCCAGGGTATAAACCGCGCAATCCCTGAATATTTCACCGAAATTGGTCGATTAATTCCGGAGTTATGCCTGTGACTGCGAATTTCATGTTGGCGCATGCGCAGTAGCTATCAATGATCCTATCGTGACGAAATTCATTCTTAATCGTCTTGGAGTCAGCCCCCAACTACCCTACAAATTTGAGCAAAATTGGACCATTGGAAAATAAAATAGGTATCTGGGTTTCAGGAAATTTTATCTGATTTTCGGATTAGTAAGTATCGTGAAACATGGAACATCAAAGTTTTGAGGAGGAGGGGATTGAAATTGGTGGGCAGTATAGCTTCCTCACTTTTGTAACATGGTATAGAGTCAGTTAGTGAACATTTCAACGAAATTGGTAGAATAGTTTCGGAGTTCACTTAATCCAATCACTTATCCAATTGTTGCGAAATTCATAGGTAATTATTGTCTTGGAGTCAGCCCAAAACTACCCTGCAAATTTGAGCGAAATAGGTCAATTAGGGACTGAGAAATCTTAGTTTCAGGAAATTTACGTTAGCGCATGCGCACACGCTACTAATGCTCCTATCCCTTTTAAGTTAATGGGGGAAATGAGTAGGGGCTACCTTCCGACAATCTCTGAAAATTTCACCAGAATTAGTCGAGTAGTTTCGGAGTTATGCCTATGAAACTCATTTCGAAATTGCGCATGCGCAGTAGATATTACTGATAGAATTGTGCTTCAATTCGAAGATAATTATCAACCTCCAAATACCCTCCGAATTTGAGCGAAATCGGTCAATTAGGAACGGAGAAATCGTAGTTTCAGGAAATTCACGTTTGCCCATGCGCACACGCCACTAGTGGTCCGATGGCGATTAAATTCATAGGGGACCCTCCAGTTGTTAACTCGCGTAATCCCTGAAAACTTCACCGAAATTGGTGGATTACTTCCGGAGATACGCCTCTGACGACAAGTTTCAAGTTTGCGCTTGCGCAGTTGCTATTACTGATCCAATCGTGACGAAATTCATTGGTTAATTGTCTTGGAGTCAGTCCAAAACTACCCTGAAAATTTGAGCGAAATAGGTCAATTAGGAACTGAAATACAGGGGTTTCAGGATATTCACGTTTGCGCATGCGCTCAGCAACTAGTGGTCCGATGGCAATGAAATTTATAGGGGCCCTTCACGGGACTAACCCGCACAATCCCTGAAAATGTAATCAATGTCGAACCACATCTTCATATAGTTTTGCCTGGGACAAGGAATTGACTACAGACAGACCGACAGACAGACAGACACAGAACCAAAATTTTTCAGAAAGCTAGCTGTGAAACGTAAAAAGCAAGTGGAAATTTTGATGTTGGAGGACAAAAATTTTTTTAATTTCTTGCAGGAATACATTGCTTCCTACCTTCGGTTGTGAGGAAGCAAAATGAAAGTGTTATGATTATAGAATTGTTAACTTCCAAAACCAAAGATCTCTCCCAGAAAAACGGAGTTTTCTTCCTAACAAACTGCATTTCATACGTGGTTACTATCCTAATTACTGGTGTATTTGTATCCTCTTCTGTCGTGATTCAATTGCAGTTGGAAAGAAAATTCATATCTTATTTCCATAGTTTGTATTTTGTGAGTCAAATTCTCCGCGGGAAACGAAATGGCATTCCTTGGAAGAAGACAACTCAAACAATAGAGTAAGCCGACTTAGCCGCAGCTATTCTAATAAGACGACGATTTCGGCTCTTTTGTTTGCCTCCGTACAATGTGCAGGAATGAGCGGGCCGTAAATAATGGTACAGGGTACTGATCCGTAACAATTTAGTTCGCCGAACCCGAATAAATCACTTGAATTCAACAGGTTCTGAAAAAATACAACAACGAGATCCGTAGTTCCCTGGCCCGAAACAAAGAACCTCCCACAGGATTGTTAATGAACCATCTCTTGTAATTTTCCGTTTTGTCCTCAAGAACCAATGTATATGTCTTGGGGCGTTCCAGTGATTTACAGTAGTGAAACCCATTCTTCCATCTTTTTGGTTCTCAAGAGTCTTTTCTTTGCTTAAATAAAGTGGTATGTTGTCATTCCGAACATGAAATTCATTCTTCGATATTAATGAAACTATGATTGACAATATCAGTAGGATACAATATGACGATTGCCACACCTACGCGCCACAGTTTTACCTTTTTTAAAGTAGATAAAATTTACTACAATTTGAGAC